>SJYX01017636.1:104956-140554 GCA_006410675.1 Oreotragus oreotragus | reverse complement strand
AGTTGGCTTAAAGCTCAACATTCAGAAAACGAAGATCATGGCATCCGGTCCCATCACTTCATGGGAAATAGATGGGGAAACAGTGGAAACAGTGTCAGACTTTATTTTTTTGGGCTCCAAAATCACTGCAGATGGTGACTGCAGCCATGAAATTAAAAGACGCTTACTCCTTGGAAGAAAAGTTATGACCAACCTGGATAGTATATTCAAAAGCAGAGACATTACTTTGCCGACTAAGGTCCGTCTAGTCAAGGCTATGGTTTTTCCTGTGGTCATGTATGGGTGTCAAAGTTGGACAGTGAAGAAAGCTGAGCACGGAAGAATCGATGCTTTTGAACTGTGGTGTTGGAGAAGAGTCTTGAGAGTCCCTTGGACTGCAAGAAGATACAACCAGTCCATTCTGAAGGAGATCAACCCTGGGATTTCTTTGGAAGGAACGATGCTAAAGCTGAAACTCCAGTACTTTGGCCACCTCATGCGAAGAGTTGACTCATTGGAAAAGACTCTGATGCTGGGAGGGATTGGGGGCAGGAGGAGAAGGGGACCACAGAGGATGAGATGACTGGATGGCATCATGGACTCGATGGACGTGAGTCTGAGTGAACTCCGGGAGATGGTGATGGACAGGGAGGCCTGGCGTGCTGCGATTCATGGGGTCACAAAGAGTTGGACACGACTGAGCGACTGAACTGAACTGAACTGAACTGAAGATGAGTGCAATTGTGCGGTAGTTTGAGCATTCTTTGGCATTGCCTTTCTTTGGGACTGGAATGAAAACTGACCTTTTCCAGTCCTGTGGCCACTGCTGAGTTCTCCAAATTTGCTGGCATATTTTGTGCAGCACTTTCACAGCATCATCTTTCAGGATTTGAAACAGCTCAACTGGAATTCCATCACCTCCACTAGCTTTGCTCGTAGTGCTGCTTTCTAAGGCCCACTTGACTTCACATTCCAGGATGTCTGGCTCCAGGTGGGTGATCACACTATCGTGATTTTCTTGGTCAAAGGCGGCAGCCGGAAGGAGCTACCCCTCGTCCGAGGTCAGAGGCAGCGACCGAGAGTGCCAGGCTGCAACAGCGCAAGAGCAGCCGAGAGGAGCTACCCCATGTCCGAGGTCTGGGGCAGCGGCCGGGAGGAGCAACTCCACGTCCAAGGAGCGGTGGCTGCGCAGGTGCCGGAGGGCCTAGAGGAGCTATTCCACGTTCAAGGTCAGGAGGGGCGGCAGTGAGGAGATACCCCTCGTCCAAGGTAAGGAGCAGCGGCTGTGCTTTGCTGGAGCAGCCATGAAGAGATACCCCACGTCCAAGGTAAGAGAAACCCAAGTAAGATGGTAGGTGTTGCAAGAGGGCGCAGCAGAGGGCAGACACACTGAAACCATACTCACAGAAAGCTAGACAATCTAATCACACTAGGTCCACAGCCTTGTCTAACTCAATGAAACCAAGCCATGCCTGTGGGGCCACCCAAGAAGGATGTTGATAGCTGCCCTTATATAAATAAATAAATAAATAAATAAATAAATATAGGAAAGGCAGTGAGCACTGTTCATGAACAAAGTGCTAGGAATGCTGATAAGAAGAAGACAAAGTCTCCTGTGTTTTGCAGTGTGGTCGGGGCTGCGGGGTGGTGGGTGGTGGGTGTTTTGGGGGAGGGTAGACAAGTGAAAACAGAATGGGTTGGGTGATGACAAGTGCTATGGTGAGATTAAAGGAGGCTCATGTGATAGAGAGCAACTGCATGCCCAGTGTACATTGAGGCCATAGGGGATTTACTAAGGTGGGAAGAATAGGTTGAAGAATAGGGGTGGAGTTTGGGGTTGGCCTTTCTTTGAAAATGCTATCAGGTATCCAGGAGACATGGTAAGCACTCAGTGAGACACACACAGTCCGGACTTCTAGGAAAGGTCAGGGCTGGAGATATGGATTTGTGTGATGCTGGACCGTGGTGGGATTTAAGGAGGACTTGTGAAATAAGGAACTAAAAGTTTTTAGGAACTTTGAATACTTAGAAAAATGGTACCAGAGCTGTGAGGTCCATTATTTTCCTGTGACAAGTATTATGGCGATGGTTTTACTCTAATGTGTAGCTTCATTTTCTCAAATTCCCAGTTTCCTTTTTTAAACATGGGAAACGAGGCACAGAAAAGATAGTAAATTGCCCGGAGCCAAGCCATGAGCAGGTGGTAGAGTTGGGGTTTGAACCAGGCTTATGGGAATCCAATGTCCTTCCACTTGCTAAACCTTAGTACAGTCAGTACAACACTCCCAGGCTTCCCTGGTGTCCAGGGGTTAAGAATCCTCCTTGCCATGCAAGGGACACCGGTTCAATCCCTAGTCCAGGCAGACCCCACATGCTTTGGAGCAACTAAGCCTGTGGGTGGCAACTACTGAGCCCACAGCGCTGCAGCTACTGAAACCCTTGCGCCTAGAGCGTGTGCTCCACAAGATGCGAAGCTCCACAAGATGAGAAGCTACCGCGACGGGAAGCCGGGGCGCCGCCATGAAGAGCGGCCCCCACTCGCGGCAACTAGAGAAAGTGAACGTGTAGCAGCGAAGACCCCCAGTCAAAAATAAATACATAAACCTTAAAGAAAACACATACAGCACTCCTGAGTGAACAGATTATCCAGGTTTCTTATAAGTAAAATAGAATGTGTATGCTTGACTGAAATATTTATTTGAGAATTATACAGCAAAATTCCAAAATGGCGTAAACTTTGTGGAAACCTTTACAAAATGTCCCATCAAACCGCCTCTATTTTTTTCCTCGAAGAAGTACTAATTATTCAGTATCATTTCAATGAAAATGGAGCTCCTGAGAGAAAAAGAGGAGCGAAAAGAGAGAGATCATAGTTTTATACATTGTGCTGAGAAATGAGAGACCTTCCTACATGATGACTAATCCAGTCAAAATAATTGGCCACTTTGGTGTAAACGCCTGGGAACTCTGAATTTCCGCAGTTTTCACCCCAACTCACAACTCCCCAAACGTAAGTCACGTTGTTGACATCCTGACAGACTAAGGGGCCTCCAGAGTCCCCTTTACAGGCATCAATAGAACCATCATCTGTACCTGAGGAAGACAAGGGACAAAGAAAATCACACACTTACTTCCATTGTCAAGGCTGTTCTTCCACCAATGCCTGTACTGACACGGACTTTCTTTTTATTTTTTTCAAATTTTTTGTTTGTATTTTTCGAACGTGCTGTGTGGCATGTGGGATCTTAGTTCCCTGAGCAGGGATTGAACTCCCACCCCCTGCACGGGAAGCATGCAGTCTTGATAACTGGACCTCCAGCAAAGTCCCAAACACTGACTTTCTTACACTTCCCTAACAGGCAATAACGATGGGCTCCCTTACAGAGCAGGCCCAGAGAGTTGTGGAAATGTACGTTGGGAAATACTGTGTCTTTCATTAATCCTCATTCTCCAAGTTTAGCAAGCACTGTCCTCCTTCCTCTGCTTTGTGGAAGCATATTTCATAATGAGATGGCAATCTCAAAGTAGCACCAGCAGCCGAGTGGAAAAATAATAGGAGTACCTAGTACTCACTGAGTGCTTAATATTTATTAATTGCTCACTGTTTTAATCCTCATCACAACCCCATGAGGGAAAGATCATTAGTATACCTGTTTTAAGATGAGATAAGGGCCCAGAGACATTAATAAACCTGTCTAGGGTCATACAGCTAATAAGTGGCAGAGCCTGAACTTGAACCCAGGTAGCCAGACTTCAGAGCTTAGCCTCTTAACTGTGCAATCGTGCCTGGGTAGATTGTGTGCTGTTCTCTCCTTTCGTGCTCTGAAATCCTTAGCTCCATGTTAAGATGGTGGGGTGGGGGGGAGGCACAGGGAATAGTCTGTTTACTTTCTGCTCACTCTTGTGACTTTCCAAGATTTTAAATCGCCGTATCCAAGAAGTTGGGGCTTCCCTGATGGCTCAGCAATAAACAATCTGCTTGCAGTGCAGGAGGCTCAGGTTTGATTCCTGGGTTGGGAAGATCCCCTGGAGGAGGGCATGGCAACCAACTCCAGTATTCTTGCCTGGAGAATTCCATGGACAGAAGAGCCTGGCAGGCTATGGTCCAAAATGTCACAAAGAGTTGGATGCGACTGAGCACACACACACATCCAGGAAGTTACAGGATGTCAGTAACTCTGCCTTTTTCTATAACCCACTATTTGTAAGTGATTTCAGTAAAGTGTCCTAGATGCCCTGCCCTGGCTGGCACCCTGCCTTCGGGTCGCCACCAGAAGAGGCACTGATGTAGTTATGCTAGATGGTAGCACTAGCGTCCCTGGGATATTGAAGGAGGAAGGGGAGGGGTCCTGAGAAGCCAAAGGGATTTCTAAGGGGGGAGACCTGACTTCCAACTGGACGCATTTGAAATGAGATCCTTTGGATTTTTACTTAGAAGTCTAGGCTTCGATCCTGAATATACCATTGCTTGTCTGTAAGACTTTGTCGTGTTGTTGTTTAGTTGCTAAGTTATGTCTGACTCTTTGCGACCCCCCATGGACTGTAGCCCGCCAGGCTCCTCTGTGCATGGGATTTCCCAAGCAAGAATACTGGAATAGGTTGTCATTCCCTTCTCTAGGGGACCTTCCTGACCCAGGGATCAAACGCGCATCTCCTGTGCCTCCAGTACTGCAGGTGGATTCTTTACCACTGAGCCACCCGGGAAGCCCCTATAAGACTTGGGGCAACTTGCATAACTGCTCTGCATCTCACTTTGCTCATCTCTTAAGATCACCAATGTGGCAGGTGAGGAAACTTGCTCAAGGTCACAAAGTAGTAATTGGTAAGAACTAGAATGTAAACCCAGGCAGTCTGGTTCCAGAGTCTGTGCTCTTAACCACCTTGGTAGACTGCTGTATAATGGCTTAGGGAAGATTTTTCCTCTGGGTATTAGATTGCGGGAACTTTAGCTAAGGGAAAGGGACTGAAAGAGTCTGATAATGCAACAGCCAGTGGTGGTTTAGTTGCTAAGTGGTGTCCGACTCTTGGAGACCCCATGGATTGTAGCCTGCCAGGCTCCTCTGTCCAAGGAATTTTCTAGGCAAGAATGCTGGAGTGAGTTGCCATTTCCTTCTCCAGGGGATCTTTACATCCAGAGGCCAAAAGAAAAGCTTGGAGGCCCAGAACAAGGCGGTGACTCAGTGGGGAGGACAAAGGTGTTTGGCTGGGACCATGGAGACATCTCCCAGAAGCCACTTCATGCTTACCTGCACACTCCATTTCTTTTTCAAAGTAGCGACCCGGGTAGAACTCTGAGCAGTTGTTTATTAGATGAACTTCACCCCACTTAAGCGAATATACTTTTTGGTTACCTAAACAAAGTGAAAAAACAAAGAGGCATTTAGAAGTTACAAATGAGGACTCTAAGTATTTACTTTCATAATCTAGTGAACCATTAGGAACATATAAGAATATCTATATTCTTTAATACATATGTAAACTTTTGAGGAGAACTCACTAGCAAATTTAGTCATACATTGCTCGTATCCCATCTCTGTAACTGTCTTTCTAAAAAGAGTCAAGAAGCCTTATTGAATATCTGGCCTGGGTACTGTGAGATGCACTTCTCTGCTGGCTCCGTCAGTAGAGAATTTGCCTGCAGTGCAGGAGACCAGGGTTCAATCCCTGAGTTGGGAAGATCCCCTGGAGAAGGAAATGGCAACCCACTCCAGTATTCTTGCCTGGAGAATCCCATGCACAGAGGAGTTTGGAGGGCTCTATGGTCCATGGGGTCACAGAGAGTTGGACGCGACTGAGTGACTAAGACACAGTACACTGTGAAATGAATGGGATAGACTCCTTCTGATCACCGAGTCTGGTGGTGAGGCGGGGTGGGCGTGGAGGGTGGCTAGAAATCTGTGATCAGGGTCTTCTCACATAAATAGTTCCAGTCTTCTGATAGTCCCTTATTTGCTTCAAAGTCCTTGTTAGAGTGAAAACAACTTTTAAATACAAAAACTTAAAATGACAATACACATGAAGCAGTTGGTGTCTACGAATTTTTGTGTCTGTGAGGAACTCCATCTCCTAAATGATTTGAAAGTGACTGAAAGAGGATTTAGGATTTCCCTTTAAGTCACAGATTTGGGACTTGAACTTGGTCCAAGGAAAGAGAAGGACCAGGAGCTGTTGCTGATTGACAGTCCAGGGAAGATGAGAAAGACCTAAGAACACAGCTTCATATACCTCAGGTATAAGGAGTGAATTTTTGTCCCATCTCCCCTCTTCCTTTTTCCCACCCTACAGCAAGTTGTATGTGCTCCAGGAGGGCAGGGACTGGGCCTGATTCATTCACTGCTGCACCTCGCCTCATACTAGTACCAAGTAGTTACTTAATAAATATTTATGTAATTATTGCATGAACTCAGTAATTCCATTATACAATAAACATTTTATGCCAAATGACTTGGCTCCTCAATTAATCTACAAATCTCTGTCTCTACCTGGGGACAGAGACCTCTGGTTTACCCTGAAAGGACACCCCCACAGATCCTACCCAGAGTGTTACGGGCTAATATTCTCTTCTGGGAAGCAGAGGGAGAAACGAATGCTTTCTAACACATTCTTCCAACAAATATGGCAAATCAGGAAAGAGTTTCTTTTTTTTTCCTTCAAGTCATACTTCACATTAGTCTTTTCTTTTTAATATTTCTTTTTATTTATTTATTTGGCTGGGCCTCCCTGGTGGTTCAGTGGTAAAGAATCTACCTGCAGTGCAGGAGACCTGGGTTTGAACCATGAGTTGGGAAAATCTTCTGGAGAAGGAAATGGCAACCCACTCCAGTATTCTTGCCTGGGAAATCCCATGGACAGAGGAGTCTGGACTCTCACTGCTGAGGGCCCAGATTCAACCCCTGTTCGGGACACTAAGATCTGGTAAGCCACGCAGTTTAGCCAAAATAAAATAAAATGTTGGTATTTTTAAAAAGAACAAATAAAAGAACATAATACTCTCTGGATAAATTAATTACTAATAAAATTTTAGCATTTTGTAAGTCTTGGGTATTCAAACATACCACAAGTTCAGATTCATTTCTGTGCATATTTTATACTTTTCTCATGGGCTCAGCTGGTAAAGAATCTGCCCGCAATGTGGGAGACCTGGGTTCAATCCCTGGGTTGGGAAGATCCCCTGGAGAAGGAAACGGCTACCCATTCCAGTGTTCTGGCCTGGAAAATTCCATGGACTGAATAGTCCATGTGGTTGCAAAGAGTTGAACACAATTGAATAACTTTCACTTTATACTTCTCAACATGGCACTTATAAAGAGTGTGTTGCAATAGGAGTCTGCTATTGACAAAGAAAGTTTAAGAGATCGAAAGGAAGCTAAATTTCTAGGCTGACTTCAAGATGAGGGGACAAGTACTGTCTAAATTAATTCTAATCTGTCTCTAATTTAGTAGGTCTTTCTAATAAGGTGAAGTCGCTCAGTCGTGTCTGACTCTTTGCGACCCCACAGACTATAGCCTACCAGGCTCTTCCATCCATGGGATTTTCCAAGGAAGAGTACTGAAGTGGGTTGCCATTTCTTTCTCCAGAGGATCTTCCCGACCCAGGGATCGAACCCAGGTCTCCTGCATTGTAGGCAGATGCTTTACTGTCTGAGCCCCCAGGGAAGTCTCTTCTAATAATTGCCCCTAAGCAAAGTACATCTCTTATTCATATGAATGTTCACCTCAAGTCATCTTAGAAGCTCAAAGGATAAATTTTTTACGTTTTCTTTCTCTTTGTGGGATGTTGGGGTGTGAGGCACAGAGAACGGGGGAGAGCAGAGGAGAGAGGGGAAAGCTGTGGGATCACTGACTTGGCACATACTGTGACTATACCTTTGAAAAACATGTTATCTTTCATTCATATCATTCCAACCAATCTCCAAAGTCCATGCTATACGTCCCCCTGTCACTCTGCTTTTTTTCTTGGTGAATGGTTACCCCTCAATGGATGTTTCAGTATTGCAGAGTATAGGTATCCTTGAAACTCTGGGTCAGGATCAGTTACATAATTCGCAGAGCCAAATTAAATTTAATTTTAAAAATTAAAAAACGTGACGGGGGTGGGGGGGGCGCTGCAAAAATAATCTCATGATGGTGACGGCAGAGTAGTACAGCAAGCACAAGGCTCTTCAGTGCCCAGAGCTTGGGGTGCTGGGTCACCACACAGGTCCTCTGCCTGTGAGGTGACCCTGGCTGGACACTCACTTTTCTGGATTTGATGCAGTGTTTCTCTCTGAACCCTGGAAGATTAGCTCCTGTGCATTTCTCTACCTATTCGTTTTTCAACCCCCACATTCTGATGAGCAAACTAAAACATACCTTTATCTCGACCCCAGCCAGAAATGATGCACTTATCATTAGGTTGAAATAGGTATGGAGACCAGGGGACACAGGCAGGGACGGATTTACTCAACACACATTGTTTTTCGTTTGGGCGTTTTTTCATTTCAATCAAAGCTATGTCATTTTGGTAGGTATTTCCATTGTAGTTTTCATGGATAATAATTTGATTCACTGAGTGAACAACTGTCTGAGAGCCAGGTCTTATCCAGTTTGTAAATGATGTCCATAATTGGTAACGATGCATTCTGCTGATTCTGTAACAGATAGCAAAGGCGGAAAATATATTGAGTTGGGGGGGGGGCGGGAGAAGCAAGTATAAATTGGACTNTTCCTACTTTTGCCTTCCAGTCCCCTATACTGAAAAGGACATCTTTTTTGGGCGTTAGTTCTAGAAGGTCTTGTAGGTCTTCATAGAACTGTTCAACTGTGTTACTGGTTGGGGCATAGACTTGGATAACTGTGATATTGAATGGTTTGCCTTGGAAATGAACAGAGATCATTCTGTCATTCTTTGAGACTGCATCCAAGTACTGCATTTTGGAGTCTTTTGTTGACCATGATGGTTACTCCATTTCTTCTAAGGGATTCCTGCCCACAGTAGTAGATATAATGGTCATCTGAGTTAAATTCACCCATTCCAGTCCATCTTAGTTCGCTGATTTGCTAGAATGTCAGTGTTCACTCTTGCCATCTCCTGTTTGACTGCTTCCAATTTGCCTTGATTCATGGACCTAACATCCAGGTTCCTATGCACTCTAAAGAAGGCACTTTACCGGGGGCATTTGGAATGTAAAAATAGCCTCTGTTTTAAAGGCATGTACTGTTGAAAAGGGAAGGTCAGCCAAGTACAAAACACTGCAATAAACCATTAACAGTTATGCAGTGGTGTCCTGACACAGACACAACCAGTGTACAAGAGGCTGTTGCGTCACTTCCCAGCTTGTGTCCTGTGACGTCACATCAATGGCTTAAAAGCATCCATGGTGGAAATAATATACACCACAGAAATTAGCAAAAGCTACAAATTAGGGAGTCCGTCTCCCTCTTCAAAGCCCACTGTTAAACATTTACCAGCACACCACCAGATTCGCTCCATGTAAGTAAGGTGGACGCAAGGACCTGCACACACTCCTCCAGCAGCCTTCCCTATCTTTGAGGAAGGGAGCTCCATCCTTTCTGTTCTCAAGCCAAAATCCCTGGAGTCATCCTTGACTGCTCATTTGTTCTTACACCTCCATCCAATCCATAAGCAAATCATTCTGACTCTAGTTTCAAAATAGATCCAGAATCTGACTGCTTCTCATCATTTCCATTCCTGCCAGCTTATCCTAGTCACTGTCATCTTCCCTGGATTACTCAGTAGCTTCATCACTGGTCGCCCTGCTTCTCCCCTCACCCTCATACAGCCTATTCCCCACGCAGCAGCCAGAGTAATCTTGATTTAAAAATGTAACTCAGATCATGCTGNCTCATCATTTCCATTCCTGCCAGCTTATCCTAGTCACTGTCATCTTCCCTGGATTACTCAGTAGCTTCATCACTGGTCGCCCTGCTTCTCCCCTCACCCTCATACAGCCTATTCCCCACGCAGCAGCCAGAGTAATCTTGATTTAAAAATGTAACTCAGATCATGCTGTTCCTTTGCTTAAAGTCTCCATTTCATTCCTTAACAGACATCCCTAGATCTGCCCTGATCGCTCCAACCAAGCACCTCTCCAACTCTCCTACTGCCTGTTTTTTTTTTTTTTTTTTTAATTTATTTATTTGGTTTCCCTGGGTCTCAGTTGCAGCACAAGGGAACTTTTAGTTGTGGCATATGAACTCTTAGCTGGGGCATGTGGGATCTAGTTCCCTGGCCAGGAATTGAACCTGGGACCCTTGCATTGGGACTGTGGAGTCTTAGCCACTGGACCCTCAGGGATTCATACAGCCTATTCCCCACGCAGCAGCCAGAGTAATCTTGATTTAAAAATGTAACTCAGATCATGCTGATCCTTTGCTTAAAGTCTCCATTTCATTCCTTAACAGACATCCCTAGATCTGCCCTGATCACTCCAACCAAGCACCCCTCCAACCTCTCCTACTGCCTGTTTTTTTTTTTGTTTTTTAATTTATTTATTTGGCTTCCCTGGGTCTCAGTTGCAGCACAAGGGAACTTTTAGTTGTGGCATATGAACTCTTAGCTGGGGCATGTGGGATCTAGTTCCCTGGCCAGGAATTGAACCTGGGACCCTTGCATTGGGACCGTGGAGTCTTAGCCACTGGACCCTCAGGGACGTTCCCTCCTGCTTGTCTCTTAATCTCTCACTATGCACAGGTGGAACTCCTGCCACATGAGCCTCCTTGCTGACTGTCCCTCAAACATACTGGAATGTTCCTGTCTTAGCAGAACCACACTGCTTGTTGCCTCTGCCTAGAACACTCTTCCACAGACTTCTACAGGGCTGGATCCTCATTTCCTTCAGTTCTTTACCTAAAAACAAAAGTGAGGGAGCCTTCCCAAGCCACCTTATCTACACTTCCAGAATTTATCCCCCCTTTTATATCTTCCTTTCCTGCTTTTTTTTTTAAAAAGTACTTAATATTTTACTAGATATTTTTACTTATTTTTCTTTATTGTTTCTCTTCCTCCACTAGAACATAAGATCTATGAAGGCGCAGGTATTTTGAAATGTTATTCACAGTGTTAACCCTAGCATCTTAGAATAGGATCCAGCACACACAGTAAAAACTCAATAAATATCCATTGAGTAGATGAATAAATATATTAACTTAGGAAGATTTTTCCTCCAGAATGCATTAATGGGAGCATGAAGTCATTCTGGGTGGGAGGCATTAGGTTCAGTTCAGTTCAGTTGCTCAGTCATGTCCAACTCTTTGCGACCCCATGGACTGCAGCATGCATTAAGTACCTAGTAAATATTCTGCACCTTTGGAGGTTTTCCAGTGAGCACTAAAAAACAAAGAGCACCTGCTCACTGCTTTGAAATTTAGTAAGCAAAAGGAAGGGACAACAATTTGCCTTTCAATAATGACTGCATTTCATGGAAACAAAATAGCTCCTCTCTACAAAATTCCAGTTAATAAATGCAGAAGGAATGTTGAATTAGAAATTGTCATTTTTTAAAAGAAGAGAGGAGGGATAAATTAGGAGTTTGGGATTAATAAACACAGACACAGATACACACGCCCCAACACACAATGGATAACCAACAAAGATCTACTGTGTAGCACAGGAAAATATACTCAATATATTGTAATAACCTCTAAGGAAAAAGAATCTGGAAGAGAACATATATATATATATATGAAGTGAAGTGAAGTGTTAGTCCCTTAGTTGTGTCCAACTCTTTGCGACCCCATAGATTATAGCCTGCCAGGCTCCTCTGTCCATGGAATTCTCCAGGCCAGAATACTGGAGTGGGTAGCTCTGTTCCCTTCTCCAGCGGATCTTCCCAACCCAAGGATCAAACATTGCAATTTCAATTCTTTATCACTGGAGCTACCAGGGCAGCCCACACCTAAAACTAACACAGTATTGTAAGTTGACTATACTTCAGTAAAAACTTTAGAAAAAGAAATTGCCATTTTACAGGCCCTATTGACAAATTGGATCTAGGCAATAATTACAAAGTCTGCTAAAACCCCTGGGTCAAATAATAATAATAAAACATAACCACAAAACTTTAAATTACCTTCACAACCAACTTCATCTTCTCCTGTGATACAGTCCAGCTCACCATTGCATTTATACTGCTTTGGAATACAAACACCCGATTTACAGAGAAAACCTTCACCTCGGCAGTCTGTGCAAACACAAATAGAAGAGGGGAGGTTTCTTTTCATTCTTAAAATGCAATAAGTTGGGATCTTAAGTCAGTGGGAAAGTCACTTCTGTTTTCTTAGAAGAACGCATTTGGGAGTTTAAAGGCTGGGGTCATCTCTACCTTTACAGCACAGCTCATCACTGTTGTCTACACAATCATTGACACCATCACAGGCCTTCTTCTGAGGAATGCGTTTCCTATTCACACATTGAAAGGAGTCCTTTTTTGGAGGAGCTGTAAAGTAGAATTGTCTGTGTGAAATTTATTTATGAAGTTGTGGATGACATCTTTGTCACATGTTCGGAATAATGGGGGCATGAAGATACAGTCAGGCACTGATAAAAAGTGATATAAAATGCACGAGTGGTAGCATTACCATAATATGTTAACAGGGAAAATAAATGCCAAAGCTGGTTTGAGGAGGTCCTTTGCATTTACTGCGGAGGCTTCTTCTGAGACTTGGGGAGGGGACCCGGGAATCCGGAGCCCTTGCTGACACTGGCAAACACTGGTGCTCACCCACTCCTCTCATGCTGACCCAGCCCCACTCCGGGGCTGACTTGGGCAGTGCCATTTACATTTTGATGGATCTTTTTTTTTTTAGCACCAAAAAGGATATGATCTTTAACACTACATATATAGCTAAAATATTCCAACGTCAGGATGAAGGAGAAAAGCGGCAGTGATTTAACCATTTTAAAGGAATATGTAATCAGCTGGACTCCTCAAAGGAGATGCTGAGTTTCTTCTAATATTTACTTGTGTTTGCTTCATCAATTTTAATCCATATGTTCAAAGAATCAAAGGGGAGTCAAACAACTTTACTTCCCATGTAGGAAGTAAAGGATAGAAGGATATTTGAATGGGAAAAAGGTACAATAGGGGAAAAGCACCGATTTGGGCTCTAAAACCCAAAATGTGATTTTGTCATTTTGTGTGACTGGCAACGGGATATCTGTAATTTGTTTACTACAGACTTGGTGTGAAATAAACAATTTCTAAGGAAGGGAAAATATTGGGCAAGTACTCCACTAACCTGCATCCTCTGTGTAGCACACCATGGCAGCCAATCCCTCCGAATTGTGTACTCCCTTAGTGAAAGTACATTCAGCCAAACTGGTCTCTAATCCTCGACAATGCACATGCAGACACTCAGTGGAATTTAGATCAGGATCTCTTCTATGAGCATCAAGAGCACCTCTGCAAATCAAACAAATGAAACGTTAAAGCAGAATAATTAGCGCTTTGTGTTTATTCTACTGGAGGAGGCAAGGGACTCATTTCTTTTTATTTTCTATGTATGGGTGATCGGTTAGGCAAGACGCTTACATTCTCTGAGCTTCCATATCTTCCCCAGTAACAAGGAATATAACTCCCTCACTGAGTTTTGTAAAGATAAACAAAAACAATCAATTTAAACTGACTGGAAAAGTTCAAAATACGACAAGCAACCAAAAATATCGGTTTGTCCTCCTCTGTTTCTTGTTAAGAAGAAATGCCTCTTAGATCAAACATTCCTGATTTCCTTCCAACCAGAGATGTGTCATCCTTGGCCTCTCTACCGGTTGACTCCTCTTTTCTCCCGAAAAGGGAGAAGATTAATTTGATCAGGAAATCTTGGAAATAAAAAGCAGGCCAGGTCAACCCTGCTTTTCCATTCTTCCCCTGCCCCATGCTGAGTCTTACCTGGTTGGCCCCATGGTTACCTGGGATCAGAGAGATTGAGTTAGTTTAATTCTAACAGTTGGCTTAATTCTCTACTTTTATGCTAAGCTATGGCCTCAGTTCAGTCTTGACAGTGTTAAGTGATATTTGACATCTATATGACATTGCTTGGACTTCTCAGTTTGTTCAGAATTTGTGTAGCTAAGAGGCTACCTCAGTGACCCAGTAACCTAGAGATGAGCTTCCAGAACACTCAGTTGCTCTCTGCTTTTCTCTAGAAGTTAATGGGCGAAATGTGTTAAAAACAAAAGGTTCAGCAAAGATGCAGGAGGCAAATGTAAGCCAAAAATTAAGCAGTAATGGCAATGTAAATATCTGATAAATTACAACGAAAGGGAAAAAGAGAGCAATTAAAGGGACAAAGATCCATAATGAAAATATAGTAGTCATGAAACTGTGCCAAACTGAGTCNGTAAATATCTGATAAATTACAACGAAAGAGAAAAAGAGAGCAATTAAAGGGACAAAGATCCATAATGAAAATATAGTAGTCATGAAACTGTGCCAAACTGAGTCAAAATATGAGAACAATCGGGAGTCATTTGGGGCAGCCTGACAGGTGAATAAGCTGAGAAATCTCTCAACGTATGATTATCTGAAAGTACTAGATAAATGCCCTCAATGAGCTCTTAAGGAATTAAGAGGAATGCCCACTGGCTAAATCAGAGAAGTCTGTTCATGAGCTTATACAAAGTATGATAAGAACAAAATACTGGGAGATCAAAGAGTGAGAAGAGAAGANTAAGCTGAGAAATCTCTCAACGTATGATTATCTGAAAGTACTAGATAAATGCCCTCAATGAGCTCTTAAGGAATTAAGAGGAATGCCCACTGGCTAAATCAGAGAAGTCTGTTCATGAGCTTATACAAAGTATGATAAGAACAAAATACTGGGAGATCAAAGAGTGAGAAGAGAAGAAGAAGGCAATGGCACCCCACTCCTGTACTCTTGCCTGGAAAATCCCATGGATGGAGGAGCCTGGTAGGCTGCAGTCCATGGGGTCGCTAAGAGTAGGACACGACTGAGTGACTTCACTAGAGAGTGAGAGAGTTTGCCATTAGGTTGAGTCATAGGTTTTAGGTCACAAACTGTCAAAAATAAGAACTATCTCATGACTCAATTTAACGATAAGAAACTCTCACTAATGAACTACTAGGAGATGTGGTTTAGGAAGAAGAAAACTGAATGAAAAATGAAGAAGTGAGATGCAAGCAAAAACAAACCAAGAAGCTGGCAAACATGAAGTCCATCCGAATAACCACTGACCGAACAACAGTACTGAGAATTGCTTATTACATAAAGATGGCAATTAACTTCAGGAATATATACAAATAAGGTGGAACAAAATACTGAAAAGCTGATATGGAAACGACATTCTTTGTATTATTTCTGAAGAGGGCAAGAACTTCATAATTTAAGGATTCATGGTATAAACGTGAAAATAATCATTAATGGAATAGAAATAGGGTGTATATAATTTTCAAACCAAGTAGAGGAAGAAAAAGAAGATTAAGAAAACAACAGCTTTATTAACTCAACAGAATTTCTAAAAGGAAGAAACAAGAGGATATGAAAAGGGTAAATAATAAGCCCCAAATAAGATGATAATCAACAATGCAAATAATCACAATAATGTAAATGGACTAAACTCTTCAGCTACCATCATATTGTATTTTAAAAAATGAAATATATGCTGTTTATAAGGGATACACTCAAAAGATAAAGACCTTGAAAACTTATAAATAAATAAATGGGAAAATATTTGAATAAAGCCATTGACATGCTTTTTTATTCTAATGGAATAAAAATTTTTATTCTAACACATCTATTATGTAGAACCCTGCATATGAAGCATCTGAAATATACTCAGTACAAACGAAGTCTCAAAAAATATTTAAACAATTGTCCTCATGTGGAGAAATTCTCTCTCCACAATACAATTAAAAAGGAAATTTATAACAAAAAGTTAACCAAAAGCGAACTAATATATTCATTAGGAAAGTAAAAAAAGAAACTTCTAAATTATGTTTGAGTCAAGGGGGAATTATACTGAAAATTAGAAATATTTTGAACTGAACAATAAATAGAATACTCACTTGTAAAGGCATGCAGATGAAGCATTAACTAGAGGGAATTTGTACCTTAAATACTTATATTAGAAAGGAAGAAAAACTGAAAATTGACAAGCTAAGGATTTAATTCACAGAATTAGAAAAAGTACAATAGGAAAAAGTAGAGAGAGAAAGAGAGCCAAAGATAACAGCAAACATTAATGGGCACAAAGAAACAAGAGAACATTTACAAATATAAAAGCGAAAGACATTAATCCAATAGACAAATCTTCGCAAGATTGATGAGAAGAATTGAGAAAGAAGGAGTATACAAGCAACATTAGGTACGAAAGAATGGACATAATCAGAGATGAATAGAGAGTTATGCATGCAGCTGTACGGATGCAAATGTAGAGTATGCAACTCTACGGATCAGCAAAGGATTTGCATCCAGAGACCTGAGCAAACCTACAGTCTGCGCTCAGCAGTGTTCTAAGTACAAGTCAAGCATAAACACATTTCATCCTCACGACTGTGAGGCAGGTAGTTCGTATTCTCAGGTTACATTTGAGGAAGTTGAGGCGTGGAAAGACAGGGTAATCAAAAGACGAATAGTTGGGAGAATAAAATCAGCCCTGGGAAAATTCAGTGAGCAAGCACTCACAGTTGAAATCCAAGGTCAAGGCAGGCCACGTTGGCCTGAGTAATGCTCCAGCTGTCTCCACACACAAACATTTTTCTGTCTTGGTCTACAAGTTTTACTGCAACAAGTCCTTCTGAATCTTGTTTTCCATTTGACAAGGAAACACTAAATTGCCCTAAAATTAAAAAAAAAAAAATTTTTTTTTAAAGAATTAGCAATAGTCAGGCATTCATTTTTTCTCCTCTTGATTAAAAGCCTCTAAAGATATAAAATGCATAATTTTTAATTAACGTTGAAAACTACGAAGACGTTTACAAATAATGGTAAGCAATTATTTTATGAGTTTATTATGTATCAGTGGCTGAACTACCCAGTTGTAAAAAAAAATCATAAAATCCTCATGTCAATTTTATGAAGATGAGGGTGATATTTATTTCCAGTTTTACACATGAGGAACCTGCATTTATCCAGTTTTATACATGAGATTAAATTGCTTGTTCAAGGTGTGAAGCCAGGAAATCTGTACTTGCTATATTGATCTGACTCCAAAATCCGTGCTCTTAAAAGTAAGCCAAACAAGTAAAGAATATGTAAGAAAGGTTTATGTATTCTCACATACTTAAGGCACTGCGTGCCTGAAGAGAACGAAAGTGTGACACTGGCAGAATAATCTCCACTATTGCTTTCCTCCTCTCCAACAGGTAAGAGAGCCGGACTCAGGGCTCTTCCTTCCTCCTGTCCACAGTACCTCCACGTCTTAACTCAGCAACAAAAATATTTAGGCCAGTGAGTTCTGGTGCACGTCATGGTATCTTTCAAAAGAATGTTTCAAGCATTCTTCTGTAAATTCATGAAACGTCTGTGATAATTTATATCCAAAGACAACAAGCTTGAAACTTGTTGTCATAGCTCAAATTTCATGAGCACTTCTTGTTCACTCTTCACAGAGCTTTATGTACATGGTTTAAGTTTCAAAAGAATCTAATGAGTTAGGAACTACTGTTACATTTTACAGATGTGGAAACTGCAGTCCAGAGAGGCTGCACAGCTTGTCAATAATGGAGGGGGTGCTTGGAGGGGCTTGCAACTAAATCTGACTGACAGCGAGACCCTCAGTCTTCTTATTTATTTTTGGCTGCACTGGGTCTTCATTGCCCACACGGGCTTTTCATGCAGGGGCTTCTCTTCCCGTGGTACACAGGCTCTAAGGAGGATGGGCTTCAGTAGTTGTTGCTCCTGGGCTCTAGAGCGCAGGCTTGGTAGTTGTGGTGCAGGGGCTTAGTTGCTCCAAGGAATGTGAGATCTTCCTGGACCAGGGATTGAACCCATGTCTCCTGCATTGGCAGGCTGATTCTTTACCACTGAGGTACCAGTGATTAAGACTTCATCTTAATCACTCTACTAATTCACCTATCAGGGTCCCAGCCTCCTCGCTACATTAGGCACCTGGATGAAGTCTTGACAAGCTCTCCGATCTGATGTGTCATTTGCTAGGGTGGAGTATGTCCTTGGCCAGCGGTGGCCTGAGCTAAACCTCAGATCAGAGCTGATGAGGCTGGTGCTAGGGAGAGGGGTAGGGGTTGGTGGGATAGAAACTGGAAGAAAGGGGTTGGGGGGTCCAAAGAGGTTCTACTTCAGTCCCAATCTCATGTAAAGTATTTCCCCCTGGGTTCTAAAGCAACTCAACAGCTCTGGGAACAATCCCTTTAGCCAAGTAGAAGTGAGAGTAGGGATGGTTCTGACGGCCTGAGCAGTAGAGAGTGGAATAAGCGCTGGGAGTGGGAAGGACCAGCCTCAGGGTCACACGTTCTAGATTCCATGGCTGGCTGTGTTCTGATAATTCCTAATTTCTTTATTATCACCCCAACTACTACTGAGGGTCTAGAGAAGAATTTTGAGCTGTCATTATAACATTCCAAAGGAAAAGTATTTTCTAATAGAAAAGACAGTAGACAATTTTCTTCTTAATATAATAAACTAGGCTTTTCCTACCTTCACCTGTGCATGCTCCACTTTTTA
This sequence comes from Oreotragus oreotragus, assembly GCA_006410675.1. Classification (NCBI taxonomy): domain Eukaryota; kingdom Metazoa; phylum Chordata; class Mammalia; order Artiodactyla; family Bovidae; genus Oreotragus; species Oreotragus oreotragus. The sequence continues at coordinate 121,933 of SJYX01017636.1, read as the reverse complement.
AAAACTTTGCCTCAGGACGAGCACATTCAAAACTCTTCTGCTGACAGTAAGTTAAGTAGCTTTTCCCATTAGTTGAACACACCCTGGTACCATTCTTCGGGCACTGATAAGGAAGTTTACAAAGACAGGTCCCATCNCTTATAAATAAATAAATGGGAAAATATTTGAATAAAGCCATTGACATGCTTTTTTATTCTAATGGAATAAAAATTTTTATTCTAACACATCTATTATGTAGAACCCTGCATATGAAGCATCTGAAATATACTCAGTACAAACGAAGTCTCAAAAAATATTTAAACAATTGTCCTCATGTGGAGAAATTCTCTCTCCACAATACAATTAAAAAGGAAATTTATAACAAAAAGTTAACCAAAAGCGAACTAATATATTCATTAGGAAAGTAAAAAAAGAAACTTCTAAATTATGTTTGAGTCAAGGGGGAATTATACTGAAAATTAGAAATATTTTGAACTGAACAATAAATAGAATACTCACTTGTAAAGGCATGCAGATGAAGCATTAACTAGAGGGAATTTGTACCTTAAATACTTATATTAGAAAGGAAGAAAAACTGAAAATTGACAAGCTAAGGATTTAATTCACAGAATTAGAAAAAGTACAATAGGAAAAAGTAGAGAGAGAAAGAGAGCCAAAGATAACAGCAAACATTAATGGGCACAAAGAAACAAGAGAACATTTACAAATATAAAAGCGAAAGACATTAATCCAATAGACAAATCTTCGCAAGATTGATGAGAAGAAATGAGAAAGAAGGAGTATACAAACAACATTAGGTACGAAAGAATGGACATAATCAGAGATGAATAGAGAGTTATGCATGCAGCTGTACGGATGCAAATGTAGAGTATGCAACTCTACGGATCAGCAAAGGATTTGCATCCAGAGACCTGAGCAAACCTACAGTCTGCGCTCAGCAGTGTTCTAAGTACAAGTCAAGCATAAACACATTTCATCCTCACGACTGTGAGGCAGGTAGTTCGTATTCTCAGGTTACATTTGAGGAAGTTGAGGCGTGGAAAGACAGGGTAATCAAAAGACGAATAGTTGGGAGAATAAAATCAGCCCTGGGAAAATTCAGTGAGCAAGCACTCACAGTTGAAATCCAAGGTCAAGGCAGGCCACGTTGGCCTGAGTAATGCTCCAGCTGTCTCCACACACAAACATTTTTCTGTCTTGGTCTACAAGTTTTACTGCAACAAGTCCTTCTGAATCTTGTTTTCCATTTGACAAGGAAACACTAAATTGCCCTAAAATTAAAAAAAAAAAAATTTTTTTTTAAAGAATTAGCAATAGTCAGGCATTCATTTTTTCTCCTCTTGATTAAAAGCCTCTAAAGATATAAAATGCATAATTTTTAATTAACGTTGAAAACTACGAAGACGTTTACAAATAATGGTAAGCAATTATTTTATGAGTTTATTATGTATCAGTGGCTGAACTACCCAGTTGTAAAAAAAAATCATAAAATCCTCATGTCAATTTTATGAAGATGAGGGTGATATTTATTTCCAGTTTTACACATGAGGAACCTGCATTTATCCAGTTTTATACATGAGATTAAATTGCTTGTTCAAGGTGTGAAGCCAGGAAATCTGTACTTGCTATATTGATCTGACTCCAAAATCCGTGCTCTTAAAAGTAAGCCAAACAAGTAAAGAATATGTAAGAAAGGTTTATGTATTCTCACATACTTAAGGCACTGCGTGCCTGAAGAGAACGAAAGTGTGACATTGGCAGAATAATCTCCACTATTGCTTTCCTCCTCTCCAACAGGTAAGAGAGCCGGACTCAGGGCTCTTCCTTCCTCCTGTCCACAGTACCTCCACGTCTTAACTCAGCAACAAAAATATTTAGGCCAGTGAGTTCTGGTGCACGTCATGGTATCTTTCAAAAGAATGTTTCAAGCATTCTTCTGTAAATTCATGAAACGTCTGTGATAATTTATATCCAAAGACAACAAGCTTGAAACTTGTTGTCATAGCTCAAATTTCATGAGCACTTCTTGTTCACTCTTCACAGAGCTTTATGTACATGGTTTAAGTTTCAAAAGAATCTAATGAGTTAGGAACTACTGTTACATTTTACAGATGTGGAAACTGCAGTCCAGAGAGGCTGCACAGCTTGTCAATAATGGAGGGGGTGCTTGGAGGGGCTTGCAACTAAATCTGACTGACAGCGAGACCCTCAGTCTTCTTATTTATTTTTGGCTGCACTGGGTCTTCATTGCCCACACGGGCTTTTCATGCAGGGGCTTCTCTTCCCGTGGTACACAGGCTCTAAGGAGGATGGGCTTCAGTAGTTGTTGCTCCTGGGCTCTAGAGCGCAGGCTTGGTAGTTGTGGTGCAGGGGCTTAGTTGCTCCAAGGAATGTGGGATCTTCCTGGACCAGGGATTGAACCCATGTCTCCTGCATTGGCAGGCTGATTCTTTACCACTGAGGTACCAGTGATTAAGACTTCATCTTAATCACTCTACTAATTCACCTATCAGGGTCCCAGCCTCCTCGCTACATTAGGCACCTGGATGAAGTCTTGACAAGCTCTCCGATCTGATGTGTCATTTGCTAGGGTGGAGTATGTCCTTGGCCAGCGCTGGCCTGAGCTAAACCTCAGATCAGAGCTGATGAGGCTGGTGCTAGGGAGAGGGGTAGGGGTTGGTGGGATAGAAACTGGAAGAAAGGGGTTGGGGGGTCCAAAGAGGTTCTACTTCAGTCCCAATCTCATGTAAAGTATTTCCCCCTGGGTTCTAAAGCAACTCAACAGCTCTGGGAACAATCCCTTTAGCCAAGTAGAAGTGAGAGTAGGGATGGTTCTGACGGCCTGAGCAGTAGAGAGTGGAATAAGCGCTGGGAGTGGGAAGGACCAGCCTCAGGGTCACACGTTCTAGATTCCATGGCTGGCTGTGTTCTGATAATTCCTAATTTCTTTATTATCACCCCAACTACTACTGAGGGTCTAGAGAAGAATTTTGAGCTGTCATTATAACATTCCAAAGGAAAAGTATTTTCTAATAGAAAAGACAGTAGACAATTTTCTTCTTAATATAATAAACTAGGCTTTTCCTACCTTCACCTGTGCATGCTCCACTTTTTAAAAACTTTGCCTCAGGACGAGCACATTCAAAACTCTTCTGCTGACAGTAAGTTAAGTAGCTTTTCCCATTAGTTGAACACACCCTGGTACCATTCTTCGGGCACTGATAAGGAAGTTTACAAAGACAGGTCCCATCAATGCATTTCTGCCATGGTTGGCAGAAGACTTTATCGCAGGAGAGATGTGTGTGCTTTTCAGTTAAGCACTTTTTATCCACGAAATCTTTTTGTGATGTGTCTGGTGTTGAAGTGGGCTATAAAGCACAAAATAAACATTAACTTAGCAACAAGCTAAAATCTTTTTAAAGATGAAAATCTGAAGGAAAGAAACAAAACAGACTCACCTACGCCACAGCATAGATGGGGGTGATGTGGTCTTGTGGTTTTTAGACTCAAACAACCCTGGCTTCTAGTCCCAACTTGGGCACTTACAGTTAAATCGGTCTTGAGCAAGTTACCTACCCTCATGAAACATGAGCTTCCTCATCTGTAAAATGGGGATATTATCTTCTAGTTTGCAAGGTTATTGCCAGGTTTAGAAATAAGATCTGTATAATAGTTGGCAGGTACTAGGCATGAAATCACTGGGAGCTGTAGTTATTCAAAAGCCAACATAAAATTCTGCCTTTGAAGAAATCAATGTATCTCACCAGTCACCTTAAGGAGTAGCAAATTTGGTGCTGATTATAGTCTCATGGAATGAACTGATGAATGAAGTTGATTAATTCTATTAATTCTATTAATAAATGCAAAACCATTTGCCAAACTCCTACTTTGTGCAAAATCCTGGTAAAATGAACATGACATTGGCTCTGTCTTTCAAGGGTTTGACATCTAGACAGTAAGATAGAAATACACATAATAACTAGGGTAAGTGATGTAACAGTCATACAAACAGGATGCAGTACTCTTGGAGATCCAGAGTGGGAGAGACTACATCTTTCCAGTGGCTTTTTTTTTTTTTTTTGGCCACTCCATGGGGCATCGGGGATCTTAGCTTCCCAACTAGGGATCAGACTCTCGACCCTTGTGGTGGAAACGCAGAATCTTAACCCCTGAACCACCAGGGAAGTCCCTTCAGGTGCATTTTAAAAGGCCTCATGGAGCATCTAAGCAAAGGGAGGAAAGTCAGGTGTTAGCAGAGGGTTGGTGCCAGCAAAACACAGGAAGGGTGGTGCACATCAGGAGCGGTCCCACCTGATGGGCTCTAGGTTTGTGTGTGCTTCACCTGGGGTGGTCACTGGTTAGGAAACCCTGCCTAAGGAGTATCCCAACCAGAAGAGAGACAGGCAAGCCCATCTCTGGTAGACTGAGTCAGGGTAGGCATGCTCAAGCTCCCTAGTAGACATGGGCCAAAGGTGCCACCAGGACTGTGTTCTGGGTCCTTGGCCTGACTAGGAGGCTTGGGAACATCTCCAAGAAGAGCTGATGTCTAGATTGAGTTCTGAGAGTGCTCAGGAGGAGTCTACTGGCAGGGTGGGGTGGGTACACACTGCCGGCAGAACTGTGAACCCCTGACAGTAAAAGTGCATTTCAGGCTGAGGGATAGAGTAAGAGCGTGGTGGGGGATAAGGCAGCAGGTCCTGAGGGAGCCCCTGGGAGACTTTTTTTGAATTTCCTTAAATTTGCACGGGAGGAAGATCTTTCTGGAGATCAGATCAGACAGCTAGGCAGGAGGCCAATTAGACCTGTGGGGGAATTCTCTGGCAGTCCAGTGGTTAAGACTCCACGCTTCCATTGCAGGGGCCCCTGTTCCATCCCTGGTCGGGAAACTAAGATCCCACATGTGATCAGTGCTGCTGAAAAAAAAAAAAAAAAANAATTTTTAGGAAGCCAAGTATGGTAGGAAAATTCCTCAACCTCTAATAAATATTGTACTTAATACATTAGAACTGCTGCTGCTGAAAAAAAAAAAAAAAAAAAACCTGCAGGAATCCAGAGGAAATACACTGAAGGCTGGAAATAGTTTATTTGGGTCAAAAGCAAGTTGTGGAAAGTTAATGCTCTCTCTCTCTGTGTGCTCCAGGTATCCCTCTGAAGGATGGGCATCGTTTTATCTGGTCTCCCCAGCCTAGGGCCATAAGAGTCCCCACCCCTCCCCAATCCCTACTCTTGCTCAGTGGGCAGAAACAAGTTAGACAATCTTTAAGGGCTGTGATGAAAAAAAAAATCAGTTCCTTAAAGACCACATAAAACTTTGCAAAAGCTGTGAAAGTCATTCTATCTGATGTGATTTTTAGTAAACTTTATCAAATAACAAGGAAATTTGACAAATTTATCATTAAATACATCAATTTTTGATATACTGGTCTAGAATAAAATCTACTACTTAATACTTTCCATGGTTCCATGTGCCTTTTTTGGTAGCACTTATTAGAGTTGAACTTTGTAATTATTTAGCTCCTGTACCTTCCACTGATAAAATTTAAGTGCCTGACAGCTAGGACAGTCACCCTTTTAGGGACAATCACCTTGCTATTGAAAAATCAATATTTTAATTGGGTGAAAAATTTTCTTTTTTTCCTTAATTTATCCCTTTTGGAGGTGCCATTTTCCCCTGAGTTTTAGACTGAAACTTGGACAAGTGTCATCGACTTTTCAGTCATTTTTACAGCAAAAACAAAAAATTGAAAGACACTTGGTCCCACAAAGAGTCACATATTGAAGGAGGAAACAGACAGAACAGGCTCCATCTTGCAAGCAGGACTCAATCTTGGGCTGGACTGTGGACTTTGTGGATTTATGCCCAGTATCTATGGAAGCCACATACCAACTGGAAAACCAGACTCGTCCCCCGCCCACCCTATCCCCCACCCCATGGAAGAACTCCAGGGCTTGTAGCTAGACTCTCTAAAAGAATACCCTAATTATCTGTGTAACCAAATAGAATCATAAATTCTATTATGCTTATTGGAGGATGACCACAGGCCAATTGATAATTGTCCACTGTTAACTACTTAGGCTTAAGGCATATGAATTACGGGTTAACTTTAATTGTATCTTTCTTTTCCTTTGTTCAGACTAGTTTCAGGGAATTTGGGGAGGTGGGTTTGGGCACATACNAGAATCATAAATTCTATTATGCTTATTGGAGGATGACCACAGGCCAATTGATAATTGTCCACTGTTAACTACTTAGGCTTAAGGCATATGAATTACGGGTTAACTTTAATTGTATCTTTCTTTTCCTTTGTTCAGACTAGTTTCAGGGAATTTGGGGAGGTGGGTTTGGGCACATACACTTAGGGTATGTAAGGTTTTCACAAAAACTGGTCGGGGCCCTTGGCTAAGAGGAGACTCTGCCTTGGGTCTGCCGGTGTGATAAACTGCACTCCACTATCTGCATTGTCCTTCTGAGTGAGTTTGTTTCCCCGGAACGCGTGGCTACAACAACATAACAGCAAGTAACTATATAGACTCTGACCTTCACTTCAGATGAAGCTTCTGTCTCCTTGCTCAGACTTGCTCCAGGGACATGGTGAGCCTGGAATGCATTGAATGGATGGTGAAAAGCAAAACACACACATAACCAAGAAGACCCCCAAAAAACAAACCAAAAAAAAAAAACCGCAAAGAACACAGAGGAGAATTTTACCCTTTAGCAGCTGAAGATGTGGAATAAGCAGAAGATATTTTGCTTTTCAGCCAGAGAGATGTTGCTCATGCATCTAATTTTGCAGAGAGCTTCAGAAGAGGAAGCTGAAAAAAAGGCCACTGAATTTGATGAACAAAGATGACTGGGATCCTTGAGGCGGAAGTTTTAGCTGAATGTCAAAGGCAGAAACCAGACCTTGGTGATGAGGCCAGAATGGGCAGTGAAGAAATGGAAACAGAATCATGGGTTAACTCTGTTGATTGGTCCTGTACTCGGACATGGGAGACTGAACACAGACTTTACAGAAACTTCTGCCTCCTCTCCAAGTTCCATTAAAATGAGAGTAATAGAATTTTTAAAAAGCCATAATCAATAAGGCCAAGGAGAATGGGGGAGAGGATTATAGACTTGGGATATTATTGAAAGGTTGGAAGCCGGAAAGCAGATGGGCAGGTGGTAATAGGTTTAGCACATGACAGAGAAATGAAACCCACACCTAATGAAGGAAGTCCATAAGAATAAAGCAAATTAACCCCCAGAGAACCCCAGAAAAGCTTAGCAACTGGGGCGCCTACTACTTCTGAAGAAGATGGAGTGGCTAAAAGAATCAAAGATTAGTTAAAAGAATGGCTGTATGAATATGTTTTTAAGGAATCACATATAAACAGCAAAAGAAACAACAAATATTTGACAGCTGTTGTCTCTAGTCAGAGAGCATCAAGGGTGAGGACGTGTGTGTGATAGAGATGGTTTACGTTATGTGTGTCTGTGTCAGTCGCTTGGCCGTGTCTGACCCTTTGTGACCCCAAGGACTGTAGCCCTCCAGGCTCCTCTGTCCATGGGATTCCCCAGGCAAGAATACTGGAGTGGGTTGTTATTCCTTTCTCCAGAGGATCTTCCTGACCCAGGGATTGAACCTGGGTCTCCTGCATTGCAGGCAGATTCTTTGCCATCTGAGCCNCTGTAGCCCTCCAGGCTCCTCTGTCCATGGGATTCCCCAGGCAAGAATACTGGAGTGGGTTGTTATTCCTTTCTCCAGAGGATCTTCCTGACCCAGGGATTGAACCTGGGTCTCCTGCATTGCAGGCAGATTCTTTGCCATCTGAGCCACCAGGGAAGTCCATCTAAGCCCAACCGATTGTTAAATAAATTATTAAATATTTTAATGTCACCATGATTTCAAGCCATGTGGTATTATTTGCCTTTGTAATTATATATAGAATTAATTTAGTAAAAAAAATAGCTAAATGAAAAAGAAGGTCATCAAGCTTTCAGTATAGAAAACATTAAGGTTAGGCTTTGAAGGGAAAAAAAATGGAAAGATAGTATCATAAAGGGACACAGTAAAGAGAGATTTTTGTTGCTAGGTGAGATTTCATCATGAATAAAGGGTGAGGTCAGTAATCCAACGGAATGGGAAAGATGGAAGCTTTAAGAGAGAAAAGGCAAAATTGTTAGAATAAGGTTGAGGATGGGATGGGAGAAGGTGTAACCAGGGCATGGAGGAGAAGATTGCCTTTGAAATTAAGCAGTTTACTATTTCTATAATTTCTTATTGTAAGTGGAATCAATTTTATGGTAATATTACCATTTAAAATTTAAGGTTGATGGTAATGGCAAGTACCAACACTGTGGCTGCTGACAATGGCAATAATCAAAGGAAAGTTAGAAAATTATTCTGATGGTGGAATCCCCAGAGTCACTGTATATGTGAACCTATACTTTACTCTCTAATTCTGCACCCCCAACAGCAGTATGATTTACAACCAGTAGCCAACAAAGGGCATTTAGATTGTTTCCAATGTTCTGTTATTATAAATACTGTTGTGATACATCTCCTCATATAATACACATCATTTCCCCCGTACGCTAAGTATATTTGTCAGTACTTACCTGGGAGTAACATCGCTGAATCAAAGAAATGAGCAGTTGTGGTTTTGAAAGACATTGACTAATTTCTCACTCTAGTGGAGACGACTGAAGCAACTTAGCAGCAGCAGTGTGCATGCTCACTTGCAAACTCTTGTGACCCCATGGACTGTAGCCCTGTCTCTTATACACATCTGGTTTGTCCATGCATTTTTACACCAGTATTTGCTGTAGACAGAATATAAACTATTCCTCATACATTCATGTGTATTTATCTTTCCAGTGTGTGCAGAAGCTGTTAAAATTTATAAGAAGCAAAGTTATTTAAATCATCACTGAAATTATATTGATTGTATAACTTCCTTCCTTCCTACAATAACGGATACTAAAATTACAGCTACTATTCTGCCTATAGTTGATGGTGAAAGGTAGAGTGGTGGATCTAAGTATTTTCTTAGGATTTGTTTTTGTGGTAAACATAATACTATTTACTAAAATCTTATGTAACTCTTACTTCCAAGCAAATGGTGAGATTGCATTTCCTTCTTGTGGCTGGATGTGGTGGTGACTTGCTTTGTCCACAGAAATGTGAGCTGAAGTAACATGTATTGGTTTCAGGCAGAAACATTTAATTTCCATTGCTCAAAAATGCTACTTACTTCTGCTCTGCTATGGTGATCAGGGGAACATGTGTTTCAGAGGCACCATAGAATCAGGTCAGCTCAAAAGATTGGGCCAACACATGGAGGACGTGTTCACTGGAGAGTTACCCAGACCCACAGTCTTTGCACGAGAAAAAAATAACTTTTCTTATGTCAAGCCACTAAGATTTGGGGATTGGTTCTTATTGCAGTGTAGCCAAAACTGACTGATACAGATAGCCATCTAGATATAGTCTTTATAATCCAAAACCTTGAGAACCACCTGTCTAGGGAGATTGGGACAAACGGAATCATTCTGTGTGTTAAGCTATGTGTGAGCTAATGGAATATGTTAAAGAAGACTTTCCCTATTTTTATTGAGCCTGGAATTAAAAGCTGAAAAAGAGGAGTGCCAAATATATGAAAAGTACTCCCAGTTGTCGCCTGGGACTGTCTGCATCACTCATGAGGTGTATAATCTTGCAAATGCAGATTCTTGGACCCAAGCAGTAGACCCCCTGAATCAGAATTTCTGAGGGAAAATCTTGGAATCTGTACTGTAAAGAAGCTCCATAAAGATTCTTATGCTCCCCAAGGATGGAGAGCCACTCTGTTGTGCCATAATTTTCAAAGTGGATTACATACACCTCGGGGATGTGAAGATAACCCAGAGGGGAAAATAACTTTGTATGTTTTATTGAAAAAGTCGAAAGACAGAAATGAACCTTTTCTAATATTTGAATATGGATTGGCTCTTCACAGCATATTCATTCACTATCTATTGAGAGCCTACTATATGCTGGGCACTGTTCTGGGTCCTGGAGACACAAGCGCAAAAAGTAAATAAAGAATAAACATAGGGACTTCCCCGGTGATCCAGTGGCTAAGACTTTGTGTTTCCAATGCAGGGGGCCCAGGTTCAATCCCAGGACATGCGTGACGTCCCACACATCACAATTAACAAATAAGACCTAATGCAGACAAATAAATATTTTTTTTAAAAAAGAATAAATATGCAGTATGACATAGGTGACAAATACCAAGACACAGTAAGAGAGAGAGAGATTGTGGAGAGTGAGAGGAAGGATTGCTATTTTTGCATACAGGGTTGTCAAGGAAGACTTTGAGGAAAAGTTTACCTTGGAGCAGATGCCTGAAGGTAAGTGAGTAAGCCAGGCAGATATCTAGGGGTGAAGTGTCACAGTCAGAGGAAACAGCCAGCGCAAAAGTTGAGGGGTAGAAGTATATGTGATCTGCTTTTGGACCAGGACGCTGGTGTGGCTTGAGGGCTGTGAATGGCTGAAGGGAGAACAGGAGGAGACGAGGCCAGAGAATTGGAGGAATGTGTGATTGATCACATAGGACCTTGTTGGCTACTGAAAAGACTTTGGCTTATCCACTGGAGGATGTCAGCAAATGATGTTGAGAGGGTAGGCAGATAATGAAGAATTGGTAAAGGAGACAGGAAGACGTGGCCAGTGAAGTAAGAGACAAATAAACAGAAAATGGTGACACAGAGGCAGAGAGAAGGAAGGGATGATTAGCAGTTGTTTGATACTCCTCCCGTAAGATGGGGATCTTGACAAAGGTTATTTTGGTAGAATGTGGGAACTGAAGCCAGACTGGGTCGGGAAGCCCCAAGAAATAATAGAAAGAGAAATTGAGCACAGCAACTTTTTTGAAGATTAGATGTCAAGAAGCACAGAGAAATGGGGTGATAATTGGAGGGCATTATTGACTACACTGAAGCCTTTGACTCTGTGGATCACAGCAAACTGTGGAAAATTCTTAAAGAGGTTGGAACACCAGACCACCTTACCTGACTCCTGTGAAACCTGTGTGCAGGTCAAGTAGCAACAGTTAGAACCGGACATGGAACAATGGACTAGTTCAAAATTGGGAAAGGAGTATGTCAAGGCTATATATTGTCACCCTGCTTATTTAACTTATATGCAGAGTACATCATGTGAAATGCCAGGCTGGATGAAGCACAAGCTGGAATCAAGATCACCAGGAGAAATATCAATAAGCTCAGATATGCAAATGACACCACCCTATGGCAGAAAGTGAAGAGGAACTAAAGAGTCTCTTGATGAAAGTGAAAGAGGAGAGTGAAAAAGCTGGCTTAAAACTCAACATTCAGAAAACTAAGATCATGGTATCTGATCCCATCACTTTATGGTAAATAGATGGGGAAACAATGGAAACAGTGACAGACTGTTTTTTTGGGCTCCAAAATCACTGCAGATGGTGACTGCCACAATGAAATTAAAGGAGACATGATCCTTGGAAGAAAATCTATGATAAACCTAGACAGCATATTAAAAAGCAGAGACATTACTATGCCAACAAAAGTCTGTCTCGTCAAAGCTATAGTTTTTCCAGCAGTCACGCATGGATGTGAGAGTTGGAAGGCTGAGCATCAAAAATTGTTGATTTTGAACTGTGGTGTTGGAGAAGACTCTTGAGAGTCCCTTGGACTGCAAGGAGATCAAACCAGTCAATATTAAAGGAAATCAGTCCCAAATATTCATTGGAAGAACTGATGTTGAAGCTGAAGCTCCAATACTTTGACCACCTGATGTGAACAGCTGACTCATTGGAAAAGACCTTGATGCTGGGAAAGATTGAAGGCAGGAAGAGAAGGGGATGACAGAGGATAAGATGGTTGGATGGCATCATCAATTCAATGGACGTGAGTCTGAGCAAGCTCCAGGAGATGGTGAAGGTCAGGGAAGTCTGGCGTGCTACAGTCCATGGGGTTGCAAAGAGTTGGACACAACTGAATGACTAAACAACAACATGGGATCAAGAGAATGTTTCTGTTTTAGGATGGAGAATCATATTCATGTGCTTGATTATGGGACATTATAGACTATATCATCTAGTTTTAGCTGAAATAATCTTCGCAGATGGACAAGTGATTTAGAGATTCATGTAGTGAAATGATACCAGATTGACAATAATGCCAAATTACAACATCAATAAACAAAAAAATGGCAGAGTCTATACTTTCAGCTACAGTAAAAGCTGTTCATTCACCACACCATGGGGTTCAAGACAATAGATATGAAAAGAAACCAACCCTCCCCTAATCAATAATATTAAAGAGACTAATTGAAATACAGGTTTCCATCGAATATCATTATTGAAACTTTCCCTGTGTTTATTGTGTATGTTGACTTAGCAGCAGCAGCAGCAGCTCTTTGTAAGGTATCTTTTCCAACTAATATGATATTAAAATCAAATGAAAAAATTTTAAAATAGTGTATTTGATGATATTATTTCATTAAAGATTAACAGTAAGATTATTATTAAAATACTTGTTTTTTAAATTTTCTTTTTTAAAGTATATTTATACAGTAGAGTATATATTATTTATAAATAAATATATTCATATATACTGGGGGCACATGTACAAACATTTTTAGTGATTACTACTATAGCCTAGTTATCTCTAAATCATGACTCAATTCCTTTAGCCGCTGTTTCTTTTTTTTTTTAAGGAGGGATCGTTTCTTTGGTATTTGTGATGCTGTAATAATTATCCTGCTGTAAACTTTATGTTTTTATTCTAGGCGGGAGTACAGGTTAGCCATTTTGTTAGCCATGGCACGTGGATTGTGGGATCTTAGTTCTTCGACCAGGGATTGATCTTGCACCCTTGGCAGTGAAGCATGGTGAAAGGCCTAACCACTTGACCTCCAGGGAATTTCCCAGTGAAGCCATTTTAGATGGAGGATTGGTTATTAGACAACAAACAAGAAAAAAAAAAAACAAAAAACCTATCTACTATCCCACCCTGGTATACAGCCATATAGCTTTACCTCTGATTTCTTCCTTGCCTTTGACTTTCCTTGTTTTCTAAAATTATCCTATAAACAAAAGAAAAAAATGATCAATTATGACCAAACTGAGCAAAAGTCCACCATTTTCCCTCCTACCGTTTGCTGTGAAAAAGTTGAAAATTCCCCTTCTACTGCTAACTGCTGCTGCTGCTGCTAAGTCGCTTCAGTCGTGTCCGACTCTGTGCGACCCCGCAGACGGCAGCCCATCGGGCTTCGCCATCCCTGGGATTCTCCAGGCAAGAACACTGGAGTGGGTTGCCATTTCCTTCTCCACTACTGCTAACTAGTTGTGTGATTTTTGGTAAATGACTTTACCTTTATGGTTGTTTCTTCTTCTGTGAAATGTGGAAAATAAAATAATATCCTCACAGAGCTGTTGTGAAGAGCAAGTGCAAAATACATGGCACGGCACAAATAAGCACTTACGAGCCTATCCAAACGCCAATGTGGTGCTGGCCGAGGTAGACTGCTTATGCCCCCAGTTCTAGTCGCTCAGTCGTGTCCGACTCTTTGCGACCCCATGGACTATAGCCTACAAGGCTCCTCTGTCCATGGAATTTTCCAGGCAAGAGTACTGGAGTGGGGTGCCATTTCCTTCTCCAGGGGATCTTCCCGACCCAAGAATCAAACTCAGGTCTCCCGCATTCCAGGCAGACGCTTTACCGTCTGAGCCACCAGGAGAGGGGAGGTATATTTTCCTGCTTCTAGATTCTGGGCCTGGCCAGTGACTTGCTTTGGACAACAGGAAGTCAGCATAGGTGACATAAGAGATGCTTGGAGGGTACTTGTGCAACTGGGTTTGTCCTTCTGCTTCTCTGCCATAGCTATGGGAAGAAAAAGGTGGTCAGGCCAGCAATGAAGAATCACTCAAGCTGAGCCCACCTTAGATGAGATGATCTCTAGCTAACCTGTAGGCGAGTAAACTAAATCAAGTTATATGCCACTTAGAAGATTTTGTGATGATTGCATCATGATGGCCAACAGGTACAATCTTGATTTCCCTGGAAAACACTGAGGAATAAGGTGGAAAAGTTTCAAAAAGAGTAAGCAAAATAAACTTTTGTCTTTCTTCCAGAAGTGAATAAACAGTTCATATCCCGAAAGTTAACAGTCATATCAGAAACATTTCCACTGAAAGAGTTTTAGGCCCTATATGGCCTCAGTTCCTTCTCATCGTGGTCTTCACTAGGAATTTTTTCCTCCAGTTTTATTTCAGGGTCATTTCCATCACTTTTGCCTCAGAGAGTGCAAAACAAAACAAAACAGTGGTATAGTTTCTTGGTCTTGTTTTTTTATAATGAATGTAAAATGGATGAAAATTTTTTTCATTTTTAATTGATATTTTTAAAAATAGAAAACGCATAGAAATATTACACACATGTTCAAAAGGGTGCCTGTAAAAATTATGTTTCTCTCCTTCTGTTATCCATTCAACACTGCCCCAGAGTCACTGTATATGTGAACCTATACTTTACTCTCTAATTCTGCACCCCCAACAGCAGTATGATTTACAACCAGTAGCCAACAAAGGGCATTTAGATTGTTTCCAATGTTCTGTTATTATAAATACTGTTGTGATACATCTCCTCATATAATACACATCATTTCCCCCGTACGCTAAGTATATTTGTCAGTACTTACCTGGGAGTAACATCGCTGAATCAAAGAAATGAGCAGTTGTGGTTTTGAAAGACATTGACTAATTTCTCACTCTAGTGGAGACGACTGAAGCAACTTAGCAGCAGCAGTGTGCATGCTCACTTGCAAACTCTTGTGACCCCATGGACTGTAGCCTGCCAAGCTCCTCTGTTCATGAAATTTTCCAGGCAAGAATACTGGAGTGAGTTGTCATTTCCTATTACAGGAGATCTTTTCCACCCAGGGATGAACCTGGGTCTCTTGCATTGGCAGGTGGATTCTTTACCACTGAGCCACTGAGAAGCCCTTCTCTCTCTAGAAATTGCTCAAATGTGAACTCTTATCATCAATATATCAGTTCAGTTCAGTTGCTCAGTCATGTCCAACTCTTTGCAACCTCATGAACTACAGCACGTGAGGCTTCCCCATCCTCACCAACTCCCGGAGATTGCTCAAACTTATGTACATCGAGTTGGTGATGCCATCCAATCATCTCATCCTCTGATGTCCCCTTCTCCTCCTGCCTTCAGTCTTTTCCAGCAAAAGGATCTTTTCCAATGAGTCATTTCTTTGCATCAAGTGACCAAGTATTCGAGTTTCAGGTTTGTTGAAACAGTTTCAGCTTCAGCATCAGTCCTTCTAACAAATATTCAGGACTGATCTCCTTCAGAATGGACTGGTTTGATTTCCTGCAGTCCAAGGGACTCTCAAGAGTCTTCTACAACACACAGTTCAAAAGCATCAATTCTTTGGCACTCAACTTTCTTCACAGTCTAACTCTCACATCCATACATGACCACTGGAAAAACCACAGCTTTGACTAGATGGACCTTTGTCAGCAAAGTCATGTTTCTGCTTTTTAATATACTGTCTAGGTAGGTCATAGCTTTTCTTCCAAGGAGCAAGTGTCTTTTAATTTCATGGCTGCAGTCACCATCTGTAGTGATTTTGGAGCCCAAGAAAATAAAGTCTATCATTGTTTTCACTGTTTCCCCATCTACTTACCATGAAGTGATGGGACTGGATGCCATGACCCTAGCTTTCTGAATGTCAAGTTTTAAGCCACGTTTTCACTCTCCTCTTTCACTTTCATCAACAGCCTCTTTAGCTCTTCTTCGCTTTCTGTCATAAGGGTGGTGTTATATCTGTGGTTATTGATATTTCTCCAACCCCACGGACTATACAGTCCATTCTCCAGGCCAGAATATTGGAGTGGGTAGCCTGTCCCTTTTCCAGGGGTCATCAGTATATGAAAGGGCCTATTTTCCATCTTCTTGACCACAGAACAGAAAACATTAAACATTTTTATCTTTGTCAATTCGGTATATAAAAGTCATCAGCGAATAGTTTCATCTGCATTTCCCCCCAATGACTGAGGTTGAACACCTGCCTTTCTTTCTTTTTTGTGGCCGCACCGGGTCTTCACTGCTGCATATAGGCCCTCTCCAGATGCTGCAAGGGGAGCCTGCTCCCTAGTTGTGGTGCTTCCACTGCAGTGGCTTTGCTTGTTGCAAAGCACAGGCTCCAGAGTGCATGCGCCCAGCAGTCGTGGTGCACAGGCTTAGCTGCCCCACGGCACGTGGAATCCTCCCAGACCAGGGATGGAACCCGTGTCTCCTGCATTGGCAGGCGGATTCTTAGCCACTGGATCACCAGGGACGTCCTAGATTCATTATCTTTTATCAAATTTAAGAAGTTTTTGGTTATTACTTCTTCAAATATTCTCTGACTCTCTCTTCTCCGTCTGAGATTCCAATTGTGTATATACTGATGGTTTCTCTTTTTATTCTTTTTCTTTCTGCTCCTCAGATAATTTAATTGACCAATCTTCAGCATCACTCACTCCTCTGCTTGCTCAAATCTGCTATTAAAACCCTCTAGTGAATTCTTTGTTATACTTTTCAGTCTAATTCCTTTTATAATTTCTATCTTTTCATGGGTATTCTCTATTTGTTCCTACATCCTCCTCGCCTTTTTTTTTTTTTTTTTGGCTATTTGAATATATGTAAGATGTTTAACTTAAAGTCTTTGTCTGGTGAGTTCAAAGTCTGGTCTTCAGAAATAATTTCTCCTGTGAATGGGCCATATTTTCTTGTTTCGTTGCATGCTTCATATTCTTTGTTGGAGACTGGATATTTTGAATATTATAATGTAATTCTTGAAATCAAATTCTTTCTTCTCCTCAGGGTTTGCTTTCCTTGATTCCTATAGACTATAGCTGTTTACTAATTTTTCAAAACTGTTTCTATAAAGGTTTTTTTTTTTTTTTTTT
>SJYX01017636.1:91363-101724 GCA_006410675.1 Oreotragus oreotragus | reverse complement strand
GGTCATAGCTTTTCTTCCAAGGAGCAAGTGTCTTTTAATTTCATGGCTGCAGTCACCATCTGTAGTGATTTTGGAGCCCAAGAAAATAAAGTCTATCATTGTTTTCACTGTTTCCCCATCTACTTACCATGAAGTGATGGGACTGGATGCCATGACCCTAGCTTTCTGAATGTCAAGTTTTAAGCCACGTTTTCACTCTCCTCTTTCACTTTCATCAACAGCCTCTTTAGCTCTTCTTCGCTTTCTGTCATAAGGGTGGTGTTATATCTGTGGTTATTGATATTTCTCCGACCCCACGGACTATACAGTCCATTCTCCAGGCCAGAATATTGGAGTGGGTAGCCTGTCCCTTTTCCAGGGGTCATCAGTATATGAAAGGGCCTATTTTCCATCTTCTTGACCACAGAACAGAAAACATTAAACATTTTTATCTTTGTCAATTCGGTATATAAAAGTCATCAGCGAATAGTTTCATCTGCATTTCCCCCCAATGACTGAGGTTGAACACCTGCCTTTCTTTCTTTTTTGTGGCCGCACCGGGTCTTCACTGCTGCATATAGGCCCTCTCCAGATGCTGCAAGGGGAGCCTGCTCCCTAGTTGTGGTGCTTCCACTGCAGTGGCTTTGCTTGTTGCAAAGCACAGGCTCCAGAGTGCATGCGCCCAGCAGTCGTGGTGCACAGGCTTAGCTGCCCCACGGCACGTGGAATCCTCCCAGACCAGGGATGGAACCCGTGTCTCCTGCATTGGCAGGCGGATTCTTAGCCACTGGATCACCAGGGACGTCCTAGATTCATTATCTTTTATCAAATTTAAGAAGTTTTTGGTTATTACTTCTTCAAATATTCTCTGACTCTCTCTTCTCCGTCTGAGATTCCAATTGTGTATATACTGATGGTTTCTCTTTTTATTCTTTTTCTTTCTGCTCCTCAGATAATTTAATTGACCAATCTTCAGCATCACTCACTCCTCTGCTTGCTCAAATCTGCTATTAAAACCCTCTAGTGAATTCTTTGTTATACTTTTCAGTCTAATTCCTTTTATAATTTCTATCTTTTCATGGGTATTCTCTATTTGTTCCTACATCCTCCTCGCTTTTTTTTTTTTTTTTTGGCTATTTGAATATATGTAAGATGTTTAACTTAAAGTCTTTGTCTGGTGAGTTCAAAGTCTGGTCTTCAGAAATAATTTCTCCTGTGAATGGGCCATATTTTCTTGTTTCGTTGCATGCTTCATATTCTTTGTTGGAGACTGGATATTTTGAATATTATAATGTAATTCTTGAAATCAAATTCTTTCTTCTCCTCAGGGTTTGCTTTCCTTGATTCCTATAGACTATAGCTGTTTACTAATTTTTCAAAACTGTTTCTATAAAGGTTTTCTTTTTTTTTTTGTCATGTGTAGTTTCTGAAGTCTTGGTTCCCTTACCTTGCATTTAGCTAGGATTTAGACAAAGATTTCCTTCAACACAAGGAACCAGAGAGAGAGAGGAAGAGAAAGAGAAAGGGACAGGGAGGGGGAAAAAGAGAAACGAAGGAAGAAGGAAATAAAAGAAAGAAAGGAAAGAAGAAAAAAAAAGAATAAGGAATCCTTGAAATTAAGAACAACAAGAAAACCTCTTCCAAGTTTGCAAATTGGCTCTGTGCTGGGCCACTTCAGTGCTCAGTACTTAACCAGAGTATTTGCAATTCTGTCTTAGCTTTTACTTCACATTTGCACTGAGCCTGGAGGTGTAGGCTTAGGGTCTTCTTAGGTGTTTTCTGGGCTTCATCTTGCCCTGGGCATGTATGTTGCTTTCTAAATTCCCCAGGATACACAGGGGTCAACTTTTGAATGCCCTAATTTCCAGCTGAAAATCTAACTTTTCCTTCCAAGCTTCCGCACTCTATCGTAGGCCTCACCTGTTGTCTGTTGTCTCAGCTGGGGGTAGATTGTTTATTTGCTTGCCTTTATGATGTGTTTGAGGAATGCCTGCTGCCTTTCCACTCTGAGTTCCAAGTTAGATGAAACAAAGACAGATTTATTGTTTCAGTCTTTAAGAAGCCCCTGGCTAGGTTAAAAGAGATAAACACAATTTCTTTTTAAATAAAGTCTGCTCTGCTCCACTTAGAACTGGGGACTAGAGTTCCACACTGGAAATCTGGATTGCTACCTTCAAGACTGCCACTGAGTTGGTATCTGAGTGGGGTAAGGGCAAGTAGAAATACTGCAGTTTTCCTACCATTTTTAACTTGCCTTTTTCCTTCATTCAGCATTCACTAGGGTACTGTAGGACTTTGATAACTGGAGTTCTGACAAAGTTGGTTTTGAACGTTTGCTTGACTTTTCTAGTATTTTTTTGGTGGAGGGACAAGTGTTTGGATTTGCCTACTCTGCCTTGCTAGCTGACATCACTCTCTGCACTGTGTATTGCCTCCTGTGCATATTCTCTTTCCAGATCTCATCACTCTGTTGACCATCACCCCAGTTCTTTCCTTCCAAAATACTACCCATATAAACCAAAGTTTATAATATGCTTTTAGGGTTAAAAAAAAAATTAAAGGTTTTGGTCAGGGATTATGTCACAGCCAAGTATATCACAGTATTTAACCATATTGACTGAAATATTTGGCTTCCCTATTCATTACTGAGACTTCCCTCTTGGCTCTGATGGTAAAGAAACTGCCTGCAATGCAGGAGACGGTTTGATCCTTAGGTTGGGACGATCCTGTGGCGAAGGGAATGGCTAAGTACTCCAGAATTTTTGCCTGGGGAATTCCAAGAACAGATCCCTGTTCCTTAATGCCCCTTTGTTATTGACACAGCAGCCACTCCCTCTGCACTCTGAGTTTCTTTCCCACCCTTTCCTAAGTCCCCTTACCTCTTTGTCTGGGTAGGTTCAGTAAAACCAGGATTCTCACATCACTGTTCAGAACAACTTCACCGCCAGCCCACCCCATCATTGACATAATCCACTTTCAAATCAGTCCATCCAAATGTTTTGATATAAAAAGGGAGTGGGGCTTTTGATCCCTTAGAAGGAAATCTGCTCCCAGCTTTTAAAATACAGAAGTTTCTCCCAGCTGTACATAGTTTATTTCATGTTGAAAATGTAGATACATTTTAAAACTTAGGACATATTTAGGTTGTCTCTATGGTTGTTGCTCTTCAGCCGCTAAATCAGGTCTGACTCTTCGTGACCCCATGGACTGCAGCCCACCAGGCTCCTCTGTCCATGGGATTCTCCAAGCAAGAGTACTGGACTGGGTTGCCATTGCCTTTTCCAGGGGATCTTCCCAACCCAGGGAAGACCCCAGGTCTCCTGCACTGGCAGGTGGATTCTTTACTGCTGAGCACCAGGGAAGCCCCTATCTCTATGGTAAGCTCCATTTTTAAATGATTGTTTCTCAGCAGGTGGCATAAAAAATCATTCCATTTCCTTTTATAAGGAAATAATAATAGTATTTTACGAAGTTGTGGTTTCAAAATGCTGTTTCTTAAAGGAATGAAGACAATTTTATGATGGGATGATTGTTCAATAAAAGAAAGAGGCTCTTTTCCTTTGTGTAAGTGAAAACTATTTTCAGTTTTCTTTTTTATTCTGTTTTTGTTCCAGGAACCCAAAATGTGGCTGAAATATCCTTTTTTCAGAAAACAAATTTTTCTTGTTATAATGCAACACACATTTATCTGGTATTTAAAAAAGAAAAAGGACGAATGAATAAGACAAAATTTTTGAACTCTGAAAATTCATAAATATATAAAACATAAAAATCATGAGTAATCCCATTACTCAGAGATACTGTTATGTTTAATATACACCCCTCATGAACTTTTAAACTGCCATTTATATAAGCATTTATTAATATATTTGTGTATTTATGTGTGTGTATTTTTCTTAACAAAAATAAGATTTCGGTGAGGCATTTTATTTCAATAAATATAAAACACCATTTTAATGTGATAGTTATTTCTGGATATGCAATAATTTAATCTATTTTAATCAACAAGCACTTACTTTATTTCCATATGGTTTATAACATAAACATTGCATATATAGTTTAGAACTTGTAAGAAACTTAAGTATTTAATTCTGATATCTTAGGTAGTTCTCTTTAAACATCTGCTGCTATAGACAGACTTTAAAACAAAACAATTTTTGGAATTGTTTCAAAACTCTTTGATTACAAAAGTAGGCAATCATCAGCAAGTCTCTAAAATGTCTTAAACATTTCTAACCTTAACAGGCTACCTTCCAGACTGGCTACAATCTGTTGTTTTGGCTTTAACTCCTTGAGTTGCCTACAAAGTCTCTACTCTGATCAAGTGGGTTTATTCATGGAGAGGAGCCCAGTAAACACTGGTCTTTCTGGGCATACCACTTGCTGTTTTTCAGGCTGAAAATCACTTCCTCTTTCTCTCCACTGATCAGATCTAATCCAGAATTATAGGTCTAGTTCAAATCCCACTTAGCCCATAAACCCTTCCCAATCTCCGAGCAGGAAGGGATTTTTCCTCTCATTAAATACCCTTGGCAGATGATGATATTTGTGCCATTTTGGGGCTATTAAATATATATGTCTTATAACAGTTCCTTCTCATGGTTTCAAATATTTTTCAAATTATGCTTATTATTTCCTCATTGGTATATTTCTATCATCTTTCTACAGCTGTACAAAAGGCTATTGAAGGAAGGATCAGTCTTGCCCATCTCTACACCTTGCACATAGATAGGGCTTGATAAATGTTTACTGAGTTAATAATTACTATAAATCATAGATCTATTAGTAAAATTTTCACTCAGTCCAATCTCTATGCACAGATAATAGCATATGAAAAAAGCAATTTCTTCAAGCTCTTTCATCAAGATATAACATAAAATCTTGGTTACTGACTAAATACTGTCATTGTTGGCAAGTGAACTATGTAATCTTTAAGTCAAAATAATATCCTTGAGATTTTTTTTTCTGTATTTTTACAATATTTGAAATATCTACTTAAAATTTGCATAAATATTGAATTGCTTACCTCACAAAAACTTAAGTAGAAGCACAAAAGTAAGAGAATGGCATGACCAAGCTTCATGTTGGAGACAATCAGGGTCTGTGTCTCTACTGTGGACTCCTCTGCACCCCAGGTATTCTTTTGAAATTTAATTTTTAACCTCTGAAAAAATATTTAAAAAGAGCAGCCCTCCTAAAGAGCTTTGTACTTTTGAACTTGTGGAGAATTTGGCAAAAATCCAGAGTTTTACCGTAAATGAAACCAAAAAAAGACCTCAGCAAATAGCTGAGGGACTGTTTCCTGCAGAGAAAACTGATGCGCCACCTCGATACGGAACAATGCCTTGTTCTGTTTGCTACAGTAGGCAGAAACCACTGAAAGAAATTTCTTATGCTTTGGTAAAAACAGAATCATGTTTTTCTTTAAAGACGAAGACTAGGAAATGGTAAGGAGTAAAGTCCATCGTATTGAATGCTATGCTGAACACTAAAAGTCCTCACCAAAATGGTTCCTTTATCAATCATGGGTTGTCCTGTGATAAATTCTTTTTCTCTCAGCAGAAATACTGTCACAGTTCGATTCTCCTGAAGCAGATGTGAGACTGAGTTTGGGGTGGGGGATACTTGTCAGGAATCAGCTCCTGGGAAAGGAAGGGAGGAGAAGCAGGAATGTACAGAAAGAGAAAGCAGACTGCAATGTGGGTTCGACAAAGCCTCGGCCAGCTCGGCCGGGGGGTGGGGGGCTCTGGAGCGACAGTGGCCAGTCACAGGGGCCCTGGGTCATGCAGAAATGGCTGGGTCCTGCCTGCCTTGCTCAGTGATGTGCCCTGGTGACAGCTGCCCAGGAAATGCACGCCCTTGGGTGAGGCAGGTCTTCAGTTGCTGTCAGAAAGTGTGTCCGCTGACCATACTCTTCACAGCCAGACAGCCAGACCTTCTTTGAAAGGGGGATCCGGGAAACTCATCTCCTGGTCTTTCAGAGTCTACCATTTGCACCTTGGAGGTCTGCTTTCCATGTGTGTTTCAAAGGGTGGCTCCTTCAAAATTGCGGTGGGCCTCTCTTCCTGAGAGATAGTTCAGGAGAGGGAAGTCGCTGGGGGTCGGGGTGGGGGAAGGAACCGTAGCCGCTGCCCTTGCGGTTGATCTTGGGGCTGCAGCTCTCCTCAGCCTCTGCCTCCTTCCTGTCCATTCTAGACTCCCTTCAGCACGAGTCTCCCCCTCTGCTGGCCTCAGCGGCTGACCTGGTGGCATGACCCTCAACCTCTTCCCGGAGTGGCCTGAGCCCCTAAACACCATTCTCAGACCATGGCTGATGTTCCTGCCCCTTTGCTGTCGCAGGAGATACCTGAGTAGCTCACACAGTTCCCCACGCATTTCTCCCTACCCTGGCTGTGTAGCAGCAGACTTCCTTCCTCTGAAGTGATCGGTTACTCCTGTCAAGGTGGTGACGCCTCCTCTCTCCAGGCAGCTCAGTGTGCAGCACGCAGAAGGCAGAGCATATAGTTCGCTGGGATTCTTGTTGTGCCCAGGGCAACAGTGTGCTTCCTTTGAGAAACAGACCTCAGAGTGCAAAATGTGGGGACAGGAAGCACACGGCCTCCGGTTGGTCGTCAGAAGTGATGCCAAGTGTGGCCACTCCTGCTTCTGCTTCTTGGGTCGCAGGCCTGTGTCTTCTCTCTGTTGCACACACAGTGCGGCATGACGGTCCTTCGAGTCAGTGCATATACTGCTTCTCGGAGGACAACACCCAGTCCTCAGAGTGTTGTCTCAAGTGGCACCGCAGTTCGGCCTTCAGCAGGCTACGCCAGTGCTCCATAAGGCTGTCAGCTTCACAGCGGTGCAGTTACATGGTATGACCAGTGAACTGCATGGCCAGAGCTCCAAGCTCACATCTCCTTTGCTAGAAAGTGGGCTCCCCTATCTAGCAGGATGTTACATGGGATCCCTCGTTGGAGGATTAAGTACTCTGTAATCCTTTGACTCATGACCCTGTGGCCCTGCAGGTAGGAAAGGTATCTGACTTTATGTCTGTTTATTTCTGTCTATTCCTGGGAGGATGTACCTCTGGCCTTTTTAAGAGTGAAACAACTGAATGATCAGCTGAGTGGCTAGCTGGTATCCTTGATGAGCTGTGCCATCTTGGGGGCTCAGCATTGGTCTGTTGCTGTCAGACTGGACATTTGTTGATGGCAGTAGCCAAAGAGACCTTCAGGGCCTGTGCTGTTACTGGCCATCTCTGTTACCATAGCCATTTTATCCTTGTGCCTGCTGTGCTAGTACTGAGGTGGTTGATGACTGAGATTGGCGGATATCAATTAGCTGAGTCATTTTGTTGATTATTGATTACTTTTCTCTAGTGGATGTTCTCTGGTGCTGTTAACATGCATTACAAAGGTTTTTACACTTCATTCCCACTCCTATAGTTATGTCCACAAGTCTCTACTCAGGCCTTCTTGTTCTTAATCTTTGAATATCTTTCATTATAGGGAAAAAGACCATCAGGCAATTACTACTGCCTGTGATTACATATATAGTCTAACCTTAGGCCTCTCTTTTTTTCCCACACAAAGTGGACAGCCATGTGTACAGGCTGAAGCTCTGCCCACTGGGAGGACTTTCTTCCACCACTGTCTTTCAGACAATTACCAAGCATGGTTGTCATTCAGCTGCCACTTTCAGGCTGTACCTACGTACAGAGCCAACCCATCTGTGAAGCAAACTCAAACGTTTCTCTCCTCCTCCAGCTGCTCATACCAGGGTTCCCGTAGGGCCACAGGTGTGAGCTGAGGGACACGGGTGCAACAGTTTGGATTTTGGGGGAAACGAGAGAAATCTGGGCCACCTGCTCAAGTACTTTGCTTGTGCCCTTTGCTGCTCTGTGCTCTTTGTTCTAGATGGGACAGGTTCATCTCATGCTTTTCCTAGGCCTGTTCAACCTTGTACTTCATGGGTCTGTTAGGACCCAGCTCGTAGTGTGCATTTCTCACACAGCGACATATCAGTCATTCCACATTTGCCAGTGTTCAGTAGTGAGTAGGTTGTTTCTCAAAAAGAATATAATTCTCTGCTGCTGATGGCATGGCCTTGCTGCAGAACTTGAGTGTGCTGTTCTTCCATTGGGTCTTCCTCAAACACTCTGCAATGTTTTTTCCCACCTGTTATACCTCCAACACCACAGGATCTTCTGGATTACTGCAGAACTCTTTCCTGCTCTGGGAACCAAAGCATTCTTTTTCAGTGTGGAATATTTGCCCCCAAATCAAATATTCCCCAAAAGGAATATCTCCAAAAAGACTGACTAAATTTTATGCTTCCTTCTTTGTGAAATGAAATACAAGACAAAATAATTTGTCTTTTACTTTAGATAAGATGTCTTGGAAGAAATCTGAGCTCTGTTTTCTCATAATTTTACTCATGTGCCCCTTGTCACCTGCTCTCTGGAGCATGTATGTCTTATCAAGGCATTCAGCATGCTGGCCAACTCTTGCTTATCTGCTCTAATTAAGGTAATGCCATCAGTGTAATAAAACAATTTAATGTTCTATAAGAAATCTCAATGATACCCAGATCTCTTCAGACTTTCTTAGGGCAGAAGTTGGAAGATAAGACTTATGAGAAAATTATAAATGTATACTGTTGTTCATCCCATGTGAATGCAAACTGTTTCTGATATTCTTTTCTGCTTAAAATACTTACAGTGGTTTCAGTTTTCTTTAAAAAATTCTTATTGATATACTTTATAATATTGCTGAAACTAGAATCAAGGTTCTGATCTCTAAAAGAAATTTGATTGAAACAAATATTAAACCCTAGCAGGGGTAGAATTTCTAATCTTAGAAAGAATAGAAGAAAACAAAAAGACATTTATATATCCAAATTATATTAAACATTTTATAACAAAAAAGCACTGAAAAGTGAACTAAGCATATAACTCAGGATACTATTTAAAAAATAATGAAGAAGAATCAAAATGGTACAAAGGAACTACTAAAGACATAAGCAATAGTAAATAAACCAGAAAGTAAAAAACTAGTAGACTTGATAAGTAACATGAGTCATTGAGAGAAATAATTTTTAAAAAGAGAGAGTAAAACAATTTCAGAGGAAAATTTAGCTATTGAAGTGGTCATTTCTAGGGGGCTGCCAACATCCTTTGTGCTTCATAATAGGGTCCCAATTTTCTGTGTGGAATTATCTTTCTTCTATTCTGAGTTGTTTTTGGTAGGAGAGTAATTCCAGGCACCTGCTTTCCAAATGGAAGTTGAGAAATCCATATCCAGCCTCCTTCCATTCCTTTTTATAGCCCTGGGACTGATCAAAGAGTCTCTGTCTCTCTGGTGTTTGGGTCTTGAGTTAAGTGATAAGAGAACAAAAGAAACAGTTGTGAATTATTTATTGCAGCAGAAGCAGCAGCATACTGGTCAGACTATTTCAGCTACAGATAAGCTTCCCTGGATTCCTTTAGGCCTTATTAAGTATCTTTAATTCTTAAGCCTAGATTCTTAGCCACCTGTCAGTACTTGCGAACATCCTGTTATTTTCTACTGAATTTTCTTTTATTAAAGTTAGCCAGTGTTGGCTTGGTGGCTTGTCACTTAGAAATTTAAGTGATAAAGTCATGTGCAATTTATCAAATAATCTAAAGATCTGAAAAAAAATGTCAAGGAAAATAGAATTATCAGAATCGACTTGGGATGAGATAGAAAATTCAAATAAATTAATAGCTAAGATGAAATGGAAATATTAGATTTTAAACTCCCAAAGATACTAAGTTTTACCAACTTTTTAAAGAAAAATCATTCTTCTGTTATTTAAACTTTTTCAGAACATGAAAAAAGATAAAAAGCTCTCTGACTTACTAGCAATACTCTGACATACTTATCCAAAACTGGGTAAGATAAGCCTTTGAAAGAAATCTATAAGTTATTCTTAATTATTAATATACATTCAATGATCACGACCCAGATAATCATGAGGATGTGATCACTAATCTAGAGCCAGACATCTTGGAATGTGAAGTCAAGTGGGCCTTAGAAAGCATCACTACGAACAAAGCTAGTGGAGGTGATAGAATTCCCGTTGAGCTGTTTCAAATCCTGGAAGATGATGCTGTGAAAGTGCTGCACTCAATATGCCAGCAAATTTGGAAAACTCAGCAGTGGCCACAGGACTGGAAAAGGTCAGTTTTCATTCCAATTCCAAAGAAAGGCAATGCCAAAGAATGCTCAAACTACCGCACAATTGCACTCATCTCACACGCTAGTAAAGTAATGCTCAAAATTCTCCAAGCCAGGCTTCAGCAATATGTGAACCGTGAACTCCCTGATGTTCAAGCTGGTTTTAGAACAGGCAGAGGAACCAGAGATCAAATTGCCAACATC
>SJYX01017636.1:0-89495 GCA_006410675.1 Oreotragus oreotragus | reverse complement strand
TTGGGCTCCAAAATCACTGCAGATGGTGACTGCAGCCATGAAATTAGAAGACGCTTACTCCTTGGAAGAAAAGTTATGACCAACCTGGATAGTATATTCAAAAGCAGAGACATTACTTTGCCGACTAAGGTCCGCCTAGTCAAGGCTATGGTTTTTCCTGTGGTCATGTATGGATGTGAAAGTTGGACTGTGAAGAAAGCTGAGCGCCGAAGAATCGATGCTTTTGAACTGTGGTGTTGGAGAAGACTCTTGAGAGTCCCTTGGACTGCAAGGAGATCCAACCAGTCCATTCTGAAGGAGATCAACCCTGAGATTTCTTTGGAAGGAATGATGCTAAAGCTGAAACTCCAGTACTTTGGCCACCTCATGTGAAGAGTTGACTCATTGGAAAAGACTCTGATGCTGGGAGGGATTGGGGGCAGGAGGAGAAGGGGACGACCGAGGAGGAGATGGCTGGATGGCATCACGGACTCGATGGACGTGAGTCTGAGTGAACTCCGGGAGATGGTGATGGATAGGGAGGCCTGGCGTGCTGCGATTCATGGGATCGCAAAGAGTCAGACACGACTGAGCGAATGAACTGAACTGAACTGAACTGATGTAGGTGACAACTGTATTCAGAATAAGGGAGACCACAAAGTAAAGACTGGTATCCGAGAGAAGTGATAGATAGTTGATCAATTAAATAAAGAGCAAAACAGTTGAGCCAGTACCCCCACTCTTCGGAAACTCATCTCAGTATTTCCTCCAGGATAAAGCCTACAAAGATTCTCTGTGGCGCATGTTCTAACCGAGTGTCCCTGGAGTAAGCATGGGGGTGGGAGAAGCAGAGAATCTTTCCTGGTACACACAACTTCCCGGTGTTCAGGGAATCTCTGCCCTTGAAAAAGTCAGCTATAGGCAACTCCTGAGACCTCACATTCCACCCCACCTTCTCCTACACAGTCATCCACACAGTCCTCTGTAGTCAGAATTAAGATAGCCAGTATGTACAGCACAATAAACAGAAAAAGAAAGACCAATCTCATTTATCACCAGAGCTGCAAAAATCCTAAACAGAATACCAACCGATACAAAATCTTAAATAGGATTCAGCAGTCTGTTAATAATAACATTAACACTTACTTGACAACGTTTTCTGCACACACACATAAATATGTATATAGGCTCAAGTAAATAAAATATTTATGTTAAATGTATTAATTTCAGGGTAGGAGAATTTCATGTTTAAATTGGACATAGAAGTTCAACCATTTTTTTTTCCCTTTCTAAAAATATGTACCTCCTGTCTCTGTCCTATGATAAGACACAGAAGTCATGATAATTCAGAAGCAAGGACCACCCCTTAGTGCCAGATTGTGTTCTTTGGGCTTCTTAAAGAAAGGGCTGAGGCAGGAAAAGTGTATGCCAGACAGAGACATCCAGTGTCAGAGAGCAAGGAAGCCATCAGAAGCTAGTGAGTGGGACCAAACTTGAAAGTGCTCTCACATGCCAAAGATGAAACAATTTATGCATTAAATAACTTTTACATACATGTAGGCCTATAAAAAGATTTTATGCCACCAGGGAAGCATAAAAAGATTAATATTTATTAAAATCAACTTGCACTCCACTAAATTAAATTGACATTTCCTCTCCTACTCAATTTGCATGAGAATTGATATCTTATTTTAAAATAACTATAAGTCAAGTATTAAGCTTAAAAGTTATGAATAACTATTGTACAATGATAACATATATTATACAGTAACTTTAATTGATAAAAGTTAAAAAAAAAAGAATTGAGATCCTTTGTAAGGAGGAGGAAACGACATAGAGTAGGCCAATAAGTTTTAGTCTTGGACAAAAAAAAAGATTCATAGAAAAACACCATTCTTTAAACAGCACTGAGTTGCACAATGTGAACCATGTTAACTGTGCACTTCAAAACGATTAATGTGGTACAGTTTATGCATATTTTACTATAGTTGGAAAAAAAGAGCATTGATAATTATTATTGGATTCTTATGTCTACATGTCTATAAGCTGCTGATCATGTTAATGTACTGGGATGGAGACTTGTGCTGTGTGCTCAGTTGTGTCCAACTCTTTGTGACCCCACGGAGCATGGCCTGCCAGGCTCCTCTGTCCATGGGATTTCCCAGACCAGACAAGAATACTGGAGTGGGTTGCCATTTCCTTCTCTTGGGGATCTTCCCAACCCAGGGGTTGAACCCACACCTCTTGTGTCTCCTGCATTGGTAGGCAGATTCTTCATCACTCTGTCACCTGGGTATATAAAATTTTTATGCAGGGTTTTCTGAGACATAAAAATTAATTCAATGGTTCTTTGAGGGTAAAAAGATAGAAAAAGGCTATTCTAATGAATGGTAAATTGAGCTCTTCCAAGAAGGAGGTGATTGCCAGCGGCAGAGAAAAAGAAACAAGGCAATGATGCTGGTCTGATGGGGCAGAAAAACGGTGTAGAGCACTGGAGGGAAACCAAATTAATTATACAGAAGACCTAGTCAATGGAGAAATTTTACTTTACACTTGTTACTAAAGGAAATGGGAAACTATTTGGGGTCATGAAGATGGCTATGGTATGAGGAAACTCTTATTAAAAGTTCAGTATGTCATCACATGCATTACAGATGGAAGGAAGAAAAGGGTGGAGGCATTTATTTCAAGACAACAAAGATGCTCAGAATATGAGGATGTTGCAGTTCACTGCAATTATTTCTCGACTTTTGAGTTGTTGTAGATTATATTGGGTGATTTAGGATAGGAAAGGCGATGGCACCCCACTCCAATACTCTTGCCTGGAAAATCCCATGGACAGAGGAGCCTGGTAGGCTGCAGTCCATGGGGTCACGAAGAGTCGGATATGACTGAGCTACTTCACTTTCACTTTTCACTTTCATGCACTGAAGAAGGAAATGGCAACCCACTCCAGTGTTCTTGCCTGGAGAGTCCCAGGGACGGGGGAGCCTGGTGGGCTGCCGTCTATGGGGTCGCACAGAGTCGGACACGACTGAAGGGACTTAGCAGTAGGATAGGAATAACAGAGGAGAGTGTGGTAGCGGTAACAGCAGGCCTGTTATCGACAGTACGAATCTACTTTAGATAGAATGAATAGAAATAGATAGCTTTGAATAAAGAGACTACCACCGAGGTTGGGTGGGGATCATGAAAGGAGAGTGCTCAGATGTTGGAGTCCAAAGATTCAGAAACCAAGACTATGATGCTACCATGAAGAATGATTAAAAACTTGAAAAGAGGAAGGAGGGAGCCTAGAGGTGGTGATACAGCAAAGGATTGATGGGGTGTAAGAATCCATGGTTTCACTTTGTCCCTCTAGTTGGGGAAGTTTCTGCCCTTCTGTCAGTTTCTTACATGTAAAGTAAAGGGGTATCATGTAATCTTGAAGGTTCCATAGGAGTTCAACTGTTTCAATACATTGAGTTGGAGATAACAGATACCAAGACTGTTGAGAGTCCCTTGGACTTCAAGGAGATTTAACCAGTCCATCCTAAAGGAAATCTGTCCCGAATATTCATTGGAAACATTGATGCTGAAGCTGAAACTCCAATACTTTGGCCACCTGATTCGAAGAACTGACTCCTTGAAAAAGACCCTGATGCTGGGAAAGAGTGAAGGCAGGAAGAGAAGGGGATGACAGAGGATGAGATGGATGAGATGACTGAATGGCATCTCATGAGTCTGAGCAAGCTCCAGGAGTTAGTGATGGACAGGGAAGCCTGGCGTGCTGCATTCCATGGGGTTGCAAAGAGTCGGACATAACTGAGTGACTGAACTAAACTGGAGATAAAACACTGAATGTAAACAGAGCAAAATAGAGCAGGGCTGTTATGAATAATTCTGCTTCTGTATGATGTATAGAATTTAAAGTACATTTATCAAATCTGAATAAAAAATGATTTAGAAAAAATTTCTTATATATATGATCGCTAGGTGTTTTCTCAAGAAGCTTGTACTTTAGTGTATGTGACATATTGTGATTCCTAATATACCCATTGTTAAAGTCTACGAAGTTCTTCCAGTATGTAAAGAACTTCCTAAAAAAAGATAGCAATCCCTACCTTCTTTCAAAAAGGTGGGTGACTGTGCTAAACATCAAGATAAAGAATATCTGAGTGAAAAAAGATGATTCAAATTTAGCAAATGGAGGGTCACTAGCCTTCTTTGGGAGATAAGTTTTAGTGGAAGCTAAAGTCAACTATCCAGGACTTAAAAACAGGAGCAGAGAAAGGCTTTTAGTACAGACTGTCCTGTCGGC
Source organism: Oreotragus oreotragus (assembly GCA_006410675.1). Taxonomy (NCBI): domain Eukaryota; kingdom Metazoa; phylum Chordata; class Mammalia; order Artiodactyla; family Bovidae; genus Oreotragus; species Oreotragus oreotragus. The sequence continues at coordinate 85,216 of SJYX01017636.1, read as the reverse complement.
GCTCAAAATGTACTTGCAGAGGAACAAACTATTTGGCACCAAAGATAAAAATATGGTCTGGCTTTCCTTCAGACAACAGTTTCTTTCATAGCGCACACACAAACTTTTTCTCCCCCTTGCTTTCAGTTCAGTTCAGTTCAGTTGCTCAGTTGTGTCTGACTCTTTGCGACCCCATGAATCGCAGCACGCCAGGCCTCCCTGTCCATCACCATCTCCCGGAGTTCACTCAGACTCACGTCCATCGAGTCCGTGATGCCATCCAGCCATCTCATCCTCGGTCGTCCCCTTCTCCTCCTGCCCCCAATCCCTCCCAGCATCAGAGTCTTTTCCAATGAGTCAACTCTTCGCATGAGGTGGCCAAAGTACTGGAGTTTCAGCTTTAGCATCATTCCTTCCAAAGAAATCCCAGGGTTGATCTCCTTCAGAATGGACTGGTTGGATCTCCTTGCAGTCCAAGGGACTCTCAAGAGTCTTCTCCAACACCACAGTTCAAAAGCATCGATTCTTCGGCGCTCAGCTTTCTTCACAGTCCAACTTTCACATCCATACATGACCACAGGAAAAACCATAGCCTTGACTAGGCGGACCTTAGTCGGCAAAGTAATGTCTCTGCTTTTGAATATGCTATCTAGGTTGGTCATAACTTTTCTTCCAAGGAGTAAGCGTCTTTTAATTTCATGGCTGCAGTCACCATCTGCAGTGATTTTGGAGCCCCAAAAAATAAAGTCTGACACTGTTTCCACTGTTTCCCCATCTATTTCCCATGAAGTGATGGGACCAGATGCCATGATCTTCGTTTTCTGAATGTTGAGCTTTAAGCCAACTTTTTCACTCTCCTCTTTCACTTTCATCAAGAGGCTTTTTAGTTCCTCTTCACTTTCTGCCATAAGAGTGGTGTTATCTGCATATCTGAGGTTACTGATATTTCTCCCGGCAATCTTGATTCCAGCTTGTGCTTCTTCCCGCCCAGCATTTCTCATGATGTACTCTGCAAAACCAAATTGCCAACATCCGTTGTATCATCAAAAAAGCAAGAGTTTCAGAAAAACATGTTTTTGCTTTATTGATGATGCCAAAGCCTTTGACTGCGTGGATCACAACAAACCGTGGATATTCTTAAAGAGATGGGAATACGAGACTACCTGACCTTTCTCCTAAGAAATCTGTATGCACTGCAGGAAGCAACAGTTAGAACTGGACATGGAACAACAGACTGGTTCCCAATTGGAAAAGGAGGAGGTCAAGGCTGTATATTGTCACCCTGCTTATTTAACTTACATGCAGAGTATGTCATGAGAAATGCTGGGCTGGATGAAGCACAAGCTGATTGCTGGGATTGCTGGGAGAAACTAAGATCATGGCATCTGCTCCCATCACTTCATGGCAAATAGATGGGAAAACAATGGAAACAGTGATAAGGCTTAATTTTCTGGGGCTCCAAAAATCACTGCAGATGGTGACTGCAGCCGTGAAATTAAAAGACGCTTACTCCTTGGAAGAAAAGTTATGACCAACAATATAGCATATTAAAAAGCAGAGACATTAACAAAAGTCCATCTAGTCAAGGCTGCGGCTTTTCCAGTGGTCATGTATGGATGTGAGAATTGGACTATCAAGAAAGCTGAGCGACGAAGAATTGATGCTTTTGAACTGTGGTGTTGAAGACTCTTGAGAGTCCCTTGGACTACAAGGAGATCCAACCAATCCATTCTAAAGAAAAGCAGTCTTGAATATTCATTGCAAGGACTGATACTGAAGCTGAAACTCCAATACTTTGGCCACCTGATGTTAAGAAGTGACTCATCTGAAAGACACTGATGCCTGGAAAGATTGAAGGAGGGAGGAGAAGGGGACGACAGAGGATGAGATGGTTGGTTGGCATCAGTCATTCAATGGACATGAGTTTGAGTAAACTCCAGGAGTTGGTGATGGACAGGGAGGCCTGGCGCGCTGCACAGTCCATGGCGTCGCAGAGTCAGACACGACTGAGCGAATGCACTGAACTGAACTTAGCGAAACCAGAGGATAAAACGATGGGCACAGTACTGCCCACAATCGTGCGTACTTCAAAGGATCCGGAAAAAACAAACGACTCGAAAGAACTGAGACAAGCCCTTTCACTGGGTTCGGATGCGGACAGATCCACCTTCCGGGCAGAGCGCGGCTCAAATCTCCTCAATAGACAACTGGGGGAGCCGCAACCAACTGTGGAGCAAGAGGACCGCAGCGCGGTCTAACAACACAGCACACACTCCCACTCAGCTTCCAACCGGAACTTGCCGGGCCGCGGGGAGAGGGGCGGGCCCTGACGCCAGTCATCTCCAAGGGCAACGCCGCAGAGCGGAACTTCCTGCAACGTCATGCTTCAAAGGACGCCGATATTGTATGTCACTTCCTCTGCTCGCCGTAGGCAAGTAAAGCTGATTGTCGTAAAGTAACGGTTGATGTTGGGGTATGACTGATACTCTTCCAGCATTGAAGGCTCTTTGGGACAGGCGACAGCGTACCTGCTTCCGCAGGTGCCTGGCTTTTTTTCTAAACCAGTTATTCGAGTTTCTAGGTGATTCCCTCCCCACTTCAGTTTTGTCCCGGTACGGTGGCCGAAGAGGCTCGTGTGAGGCGGAAGTACCGGGCGGGTGGGTGTGAGCACCCGGGCCCGAGGTGCACGTGGCGCCGGTGAGTAGCGGCAGGAGGCCAGGCAGCCTGAGAATGCTGGACGTGGGACCCAGCGGAGGGAGGGAGGGAATGCGGCTGCGGCCCTGCCTGCCTGCCGGGGCGACGGGGCTCGTGAGTGGTCGGTCGGCGCTCACAGGGCTGTCGGCAGGTCACACTCACTTTTCGGGCGAGTCGCTGGCCCTCTGGCCACGGTTGAAGTGGCAGAATTGCTGTTACCATCGTTATCCGCTTTTATGGTTTCTGATTGAGGCCCGGAGGCCCCAGTGACTGAACGGCACGCGCTGTTTTTCTTACCAGGTAGGAGCGAACATGTCTTTTCGGGGCGGAGGTCGCGGAGGATTTAATCGAGGTGGCGGCTTCGGTCGCGGCGGCAGCAGCAACAGCCACTTCCGAGGTGGAGGCGGCGGTAATTTCAGAGGCGGCGGCGGCAGAGGAGGATTCGGACGAGGGGGCGGCCGCGGAGGCTTTAACAAAGGCCAAGACCAAGGACCTCCAGAACAAGTAGTTTGTACGTAGGCTTCAGAGCTTGGCCTACTTGGGCGCGGAGGGTGGAATGGAGTCGGGGGCGGAGGTTGTAGGTCTGTGTTAGTTCTTAGTTGTGGAGTCAGGCCTAGGAGAGGCGGTAAGCTGACTTCAAATCGTGCTGTAGAAAGTAAGAAAGCTGAAGGACACCTAAAATGCATCATGAATATAGAACTAGAGTTTTGGCTGAAAGGGAGATATAAATAAGTATGTTATGTCCTTACCCGTACTGTTTCCATTTTACAGATAAGAAAATTGATTCAGAGTTAAGTTTATTTGCTAGGGTCACAGTGATGAGTGATCAGTAAGGGATATATTTGAGATACAAAACCAAGTTTCCTGATTCTTAATTGCCACTCTTAAATAAGTGAAGTGAGTTAAAAACAACAACAACAACAAAACCCACAACTTGCTGAGAAGGGAAACTGCACAGGGGAGTAAAAAAAAATAATGAAGACCTAATTAGAGCAGTTTTGGGATAATTATCAAAAAGATAGGGTGGAGGTTTTAGAAAGTGAGACAGAAATTTGACAGTAGAAGCCTGCATTAAAGAGGAGACAGGATAAATAGAGTCTGATATATGAAGAGAAAGTTGGATCAGTATGCAAAATGGTGTAAAGAGGTCAGTGGCTAGAGTCAAAGGTCCTGTCCTGTAGCAGTGCATGCATGACACACTGAGAGCATTGCGAAAGTGAAGAAAAAAGGAAGGGTTAGATGGGAGAGAGATCTCAGTGGAAACACACTTGGAACTTGACTAATACTAGAAATAAAAGGTTCTCGATTTTGAACTTGGGTGATGGGAATTGAGAGTTGGTTTTATAGGAATATGGTGAGTATTTTAGTTTAGGGTGGATATAAGTTGGATATAAAGGTAGTTATATGAAATTCCAGACTTTCTTGGTAAGGATCGAAGAGTTAGTGAAAAGGTGGTAGTGGGAAGTTTTAAAAGGGGAAGGGGGAAAAAAGGCAGGAGAACAACAGACTGTCTTAGAGTTATGGATGGGGAGAAGGAAGAAGAGACTGAAGCATAGTATTTAATCAAATAATGATAGTAACTATAACAAAATAACTTACAGGTTGAGTGGTCTCAATATGCCAGGCACTTTCTAAGCACTTGACACTTATTGTTGTACTTTAATCCTCACAGTACTAGGTGTTAGGCGAGGGTTTTGTTCTTAGCCCTACATTAAAGATGAAGACACTGAAGAATAGAGAAGGTGAGACCCTTACTCCAGGTCACATAGCTAGTGTTTTGTGGAGTTGGTACTAAGCCAGGAAGGGTTTTTTGCCGGTGAAATCCCAGGCAGCCAAGAGGAAAGCTTCTAGAAGAGGTTGGTCCATATCATTTGAAACTGTTTTATATTTTAACAATTTCATGTCCTATTTCAGTATTAGGAGAGTTCCTGCACCCTTGTGAAGATGACATAGTGTGTAAATGTACCACAGATGAAAATAAAGTACCTTATTTCAATGCTCCAGTTTATTTAGAAAACAAAGAACAAATTGGAAAAGTGGATGAAATATTTGGACAGCTTAGAGATTTTGTATCCTTTTTAATTGGAAGATGTAGCAATCCTGTTGAAAGGTCATGATTTGTTTTTTTTGGAGTTAAGTATTGATTAAACTGCACTTGGTGCTTCACTGAAGTGGATGCAGTATTGCTAAGATTGGACCATAAAGGAGAATCAAGACAGGGGAATATATTTCCACATAAATTGAAAAGATAGGCCTCTTAAGTGTGCCTTCCTTTTTGGAAGCTTTTAGAAATGATTGTCATTTGGATCAGTGCCACTTTAGTTACTTTGCTTTCGATACGATGATGGTACTGCAATAGTATGGTGGACCTGGAAGTTTTAAAACAAGAACTTCACTTCTCTTTGGAAACTCATTTCTTACTTTTTGTGAACATTTCTGTATATTCTAACCTTGTTATTTTAAAAATGACATGTGAATTCAGAAGATTATCTTTGATTATAATTGCTTATTCCTTAATAAAATTAATAGTATTTTTCAGTTAAATTATCAGAGAACATGAAAGCATCTTCCTTTAAAAAACTACAGAAGGTGAGTCAAGCTGACACCTAGATCCTTGGTTTTATAAATGAATGATCTACCTTAGGACAGTTTTACTTAAAAGCACTTGAGACTTCCTCAGTGTATCATTAGTGAAGTTAGAGGGTTGGGATTTGACCCAGGCAGTTTTGAGTCTAGTGTGTCGGTTCTTAATTATTATATTGTATTACCCCCCACCCCCAGCTCATCACACTAATTGTTTCTGTTTTACTTCCAGTTTTATATAGACCCATATAAACTGCTGCCGTTGCAGAGGTTTCTACCTCGACCTCCTGGTGAAAAGGGACCTCCAAGAGGCGGTGGCAGGGGAGGTCAAGGAGGAGGAAGAGGCAGAGGTGGCAGAGGTGGTAGAGGTGGTAAGTTCCCTGTGGAGGAAAACTTTTAATGAGATTTCAAAGTCACAGCCTGTTTAAAGAGTACAATTTAATTTTGAATATAAGCCAACCTCTCTTGTGGTTATTTATTTCTTTTAGTTAGGCTCTTTCAAATCTTGGCAGATTACCATAGTAATAATGCTTAGTTTCTATAATGTATAGGATTATCTTAATTGAATTTTAATTTTTTAATTAGTATTTAGCAAAACTTCATGAAGGTGGGTGATATCTTTATTTTTATGAATGAGGAAATGAAATCTTAGAAATGTTAATTTGTTCTAATCAAACAATTGGCAGCTCAGAAATAAAACCAGTATCTTCTAATGTCATGTCAAAGATTATTACCAATAAATTCATTGCTTTGATTTCAGTATGTTGATATTATATATTTCCCCAAAGATTTAGTACATTTATTGTGTAGGCAGCCAGGTGATAAACAAGGCTGGGGATGAGCTGGTTGCAGCATCTGGGAATGATGTGCTAGGTGGGTGACAGGATGATGGGCAGAGCCAAAATGGTAAGGAAGAGGAGCTGCCAAGTGGGTTACTGTATCAGAAAAGACAGTTCTGTTTTCACTTTTACCTGTCAATTTAATGAACGTTCTGCTCTGTAAATGTGCCTTTTTGGGATCCAGATAACTTGGAGATAATCTCTTAAAGAGATATGTATATATTTATTTCTTTGGAAGTATCCCTTTGAGAATTTGAATGGAGATCCCCTCATTCCTATTCTATATTCAGTCTTATATATAATAGTTAGAAAAATTCACAACTCTATTTTCTTAAAATCTTAATCTTTATATTGTATTTTAGACATATGTGTTTGTTTCTTTATAATTTCTCTTTTTATGTTTCATCATTCTTTTACAAAGCTGTCCCCCAAAATAAGTAAAAGTAGAGACTGCAGTAGGAAGCCAAATGTATTGGATAATAGAAAAAAATAATTTAAAATTTTAAAATTTCAAAGCTCGTCAGCATATGAACATCAGTGTGTCTGTTTCCCGCTCAGTTAACCTTAAATGTTGTATCCATGGTACTTCCCAGGTGGCGCTAGTGGTAAAGAATCTACCTGCCAATATAGGAGACATAAGGGACATGGGTTTGATCCCTGGGTTGGGAAGATTCCTTGGAGGAGGGCATGCCAACCCATTCCAGTATTCTTGCCTGGAGAATCCGATAGACAGAGGGGCCTGGTAGGCTACAGTCCTTCGGGTCACAGAGTCGGACACGACTGAAGCAACTTGGCAGGCATGGTAGTACTCCAGAACCAAACCACCCATGTCTGCTACTTTTTGTTCTTAGAATTAAGAAGCCTTAGTGCAGTTTAAAAAGTGTATACCATAAGCAAAAGTTGAGGTACAAATACGTTTAACAATAGGGCTAAATTGAACTTTAAAGTAACAAGCTTTTTTAATGTATTAAAACTTGTTTAAAAAGTTGTAACCTAGGATTTTAGCTTTCTGCTGGATTGAGAAACTACTGTTTCTCCATTTTTATCTTTTAAAAAATTCTGCGAGATAAAATGTGTGAATATATGTTAGCTTGATGCAGAAATAATTGCAATTTTGCATTGTTGAACTTTGCCTTTTGATAATAGAATACATTCTTAAACATGATTATATTATACCTCATTTTAAAGCACATTTCTTGCTTTATATTTTTTGCTAATGACATTAACAGAAAAAATACAAAGATCATGGCATCTGGTCCTATCACTTCATGACAAATAGGTGGAGAAAATGTGGAAATAGTGTCAGATTTCATTTTCTTGGGCTCCAAAATCACTGCAGATGGTGACTGCAGCCACGAAATTTCCTTGGAAGGAAAGCTGTGACAAACCTAGACAGCGTCTTAAAAAGCAGAGACGTTACTTTGCCGACAAAAGTCTGTCTAGTCAAAGCTGTGGTTTTTCCATTAGTCATGTATGAATGTGAGAGTTGGACAATAAAGAAAGCTGAGTGTCAAAGAACTGGTGCTTTGAAATTGCAGTGCTGGAGAAAACTCTTGAGGGTCTCTTGAACTGCAAAGAGATCAGATCAGTCAATTCTAAAGGAAATCAGTCCAGAATGTTCATTGGAAGGACTGGTGCTGAAGTTGAAGGTTCAATATTTTGGCCCCTGATGTGAAGAGCCGACTCATTGGAAAAGACCCTGATGCTGGGAATGATTGAAGGCAGGAGGAGAAGGGGCCACAGAGGATGAAATGGTTGGATGGCATCACTGACTCAATGGATTGTTTGAGAAAAAGCAACATGATGGTGAAGGACAGGGAAGCCTGGCATGTTGCATGCAGTTCATGGGGTCAGAAAGAGTCAGACACGATGTAGTGATTGAACAACAACAATGACATATTACTTGCTGTTTGATTGCTGTTTATTTTATATGTATTTTAGACTATGGAAATGATGTTAGACAAAAAGCAAAATCTAGCAGTTTTCTTATTTTGAGTTCAAAAATGGGTCATAAATAGCAGTGGAGATAACTTGAAACATCAAGAACTCATTTGGCCCAGGAACTAACAAATGTACATTGCAGTGGTGGTTCAAGAAGTTTTGCAAAGGAAGGGAGAGCCTTGATGAGAAATGCAGAGGCTGGCCACTGGAAAGTGACTCTGAGCCATTGAGAGCCACATCAAAGCCAATCCTCTTAAAACTACACGAGAAGTTGCCTTAGAACTTATTGACCATTCTGTGGTGGTTTGACATCTGAAGCAAATTGGAAAGGTGAAAAAGCTTGACAAGAGGGTGCCTCATGAGCTGACTGCAAAAAAAAAAAAAATCATTTCAGGGTGTCATCCTCTCTTACTCTGTGTAACAACAACGAGGCATTTCTTAATTGAATTGTGACGTGCACCAGAAAGTGGATTTTATTTGATGCCAGTGATGACCAGCTCAGTGGTTGGATTGAGAAGAGGCTCTAAAATACTTCCCTAAGCCAAACTTGCACCAAAAAAAGGGTCATGGTCACCATTTGGTGGTCTGCTGCCCGTCTTCTGATCCACTACAGCTTTCTGAATCCTGGTGAAACCATTACATCTGAGAAGTATCCTCAGCAAATTGTTGAGATGCACCGAAAACTGCAATGCCTGCAGCCAGATCAATAGAATGGGCCCTACTCTTTTCCGTGACAACACTTGACCTAATGTCGAACAGCCAGCACTTCAAAACTTGAACAAGTTGGGATGTGAAGTTTTGCCTCATTTGCTGAATTCACCTGACCTCTCGCCTTATGCATCTGACCTCTTGGCAAACGACTACAACTTCTTTAAGCATCTTGACAACTTTTTGCAGGGAAGAAGCTTCCACAACCAGCAGGATACAGAAAATGCTCTCCAAGAGTTCGTTGAATCCCATAGCATGGGTTTTTATGTTACATGAATAAACAGACTTATTTCTCGTTGGAAAAAGTGTGTTGGTTGTAATGGTTCCTATTTTGATTAATTAGGAAGTGCTTGAGCCTAGTTATAATTTAAAATTCAGGGTCTGAAACTGCAGTGACTTTTGTAACAACCTAATGCTGTTCTTTATAATTGTAAGAAATATATTGATGTTTATAAGCTTATCAAAATATGACAGGTTGCAGTTATTTAATGAATATTTCCTTTATTTTTAGGTGGTTTTAGAGGTGGAAGAGGAGGTGGAGGTTTCAGAGGAGGAAGAGGGGGTGGTGGTTTCAGAGGTGAGTGGGAAAAAAAACTTGAAATAACTGAATTTCTAGAAATGGTATTGTCTACTAACTTTTATTTCTTTTTGCCAACAAGTATGTAGAACACCACAGTATTCCTTTTTTTAGCCTAATACACAGTTTCATTTTATATCACTTTTACCTTTGAATTTTTTCACCTGCTTCTGCTTTACTTTGCTATATTATTAATTTGAAAAACAAAAAGGTGGTAATATAAATAATAGTTAAATTTGGTAAAGTATGTTTGTTGAACTTTACCAGAACTAATGCTGATTTTAAAGTTGAGTTCTGGCTAATAGTGTTACTTAAAGTTCACTTTTCTATATTTTTAATATTTTCATTTTCTCTTAATCAGGAAGAGGACATTAAGTGTAACAGTTGACAGAAACTTCACCAGTTGACTTCTGCATTAACCTCATAATCTGCTTCAGTGGATCAGAAACTTGTTTCTTGAGCAAATTTTGAAGAACTGGTCTTTTTAAAACAGTGGAGCTAAAATGTCAACGTCATGCAAAAATGAGTGCGGCAGAACAGGCAACTTTGCTTCAAAAGAGTATGAATGAGTGTTTTTTAACATTTTGTACAATGTTCGGAACTTTGTGGGTGTTTAATAAAGGGACAGCTTTTAATTGGAGCATATTTGAATTTTGTAAATAAAGTGTTTTATTTCTTTACGTAATTTAGAGCTGTGTCTATTAAACCAGAGTTTAAAGGGACAGCCCACTAGATTTGAGATAGAAAAAGAGGATGTTTACATATCTAAGTGAGCTTTAAAGAAAAACAGAGCTAATTAGAGCAGTATTTCACATTATTTATAAATTAACACTCCCTTTAAATTGTTTGCCTTTTATATATGAGAACATCACCCTTTATCACATTTTTTCCCTTTTGTGTGTTAGGATACAAATCAAAGTAAGACAACTTCTTTAATTGTAACTCATAAATGCTTAGAAAATTTTAGTGTTAATTATGAATCTATTAAAGTTGGAAGAACTCTGTTCAGGTTGAGAACTAGAAATTCAAGACATTTCTGAATAAATATTTAACTTTTTCATTCAGTATAGATGGGATGTTGAAAGCTTCACTGAATGTTTTTATTTTCCTTTTTTAAGGGACTCCAGGTTTAAGGTTTTACTGACCATAAATATATATTTGATTGCTTGCTACATGTTCATATTCTTGGAAAGGGACATTACAAATGAAATTGGTTGTGGTCCTCAATGCTGTTATATATCAAGATGTAACAATGATAGCAAGTTAGAATACTGTGATATAGGATAATTTCCCCTGCCATTGATTCCAACCCGCCCTCCCTCTCCAACATGGTTCATTCTTAAAAGGAATGAGTTGTCGTGTTATTTCTTCAGTTTTCTACCATGCTGTACCTAATACTTGGTTAACTCTTGAATGCTTATTTGAGTAGCATATAGTATTGCCTAAGTCAGTGTTTGTGTTTTCCTTATCCTTTTTGATTCATGGAATTGTAGCAGGATTAATAAATGTATGAAACATAAGTATATATGATAACAAATATATAGAAAATTTTTCACAGAAGCAGTTATTCTATTATAACTTGGGAAAGGAATCTGTTTGATTTAGAATTCTTGGGTTGAAACTTTCGGTTAAAGTTAGGGCCAGGGTTTTCACTCTTGTTCTGTAAAAGACATAGCAAGCACTAAAGTGACTATGGTATTGTCCTATGGACAAATAATACAGAGGTCCTACACCTTTTTTTTTAACATTAAAAAAAAGTCTTTAAAATGGCTTTGTAGAAGTAATGTATAGGTTGTAGACAAACCACTTTTGAGATTTCTTCACCTTTTAATTTGGGTGTATCTATTTTAGTCACTCAGTTCAGTCACTCAGTTGTCTCCGGCTCCTTGCCACCCCCAGACTGCGGCACGCCAGGTTTCCCTGTCCATCACCAACTCCTGGAGCTTGCTCAAACTCATGTCTGTAGAGTTGGTGATGCCGTCCAACTATCTCATCCTCTTTCGTTCCCCCTTACCTCCCATCTTCAGTCTTTTCCAGCAACAGTATCTTTTCTAAGGAATCAATTCTTCACATCAGGTGGCCGAAGTATTGGAGTTTCACCATAAGTCCTTTCAATGAATATTTGGGACTGATCTTTAGGATGGACTGGTTGAATCTCCTTGCAGTTAAAGGGACTCTCAAGAATCTTCTCCAGCACCATAGTTCAAAAGCATTAATTTTTTGGTGCTCAACTTTCCTTATAGTTCAACTCTCACGTCCATATGTGACTACTGGAAAAGCCATAGCTTTGACTAGATGGACCTTTGTTGGCAAAGTCATGTCTCGGCTTTTAAAATGCTGTCTAGATTGGTCATAGCTTTTCTTCCAAGGAGCAAGCGTCTTTTTATTTCATGGCTGCAATCACCATCTGCAGTGGTTTTGGAGTCCAGGAAAATAAAGTCTCACTGTTTCCCCATCTGTTTACCATGAAGTGAATGTTGAGTTTTAAGCCAGCATTTTCACTTCTCTTTTACTTTCATGAAGAGGTTCTTTAGTTCCTCTCGCTTTCTCTCATAAGGGTGGTGTCATCTACATATCTGAGGTTATTGATATTTCTCCCAGTGATCTTGATTCTGTTTTGTTCTTCATCCAGCCCGGCATTTCGCATGATGTACTCTGCATATAAGTTAAATAAGCAGGGTGACAATATAAAGCCTTGACATACTCCTTCCCCAATTAGGAACCAGTCTGTTCCATGTCCGTTCCTAACTGTTGATGTGCATACAGATTTCACAGGAGGCAGGTGAGGTGATCTGGTATTCCCATTTCTTGAATTTTCCAGTTTGTTGTGATTCACACAGTCAAAGGCTTTGGCATAGTCAATAAAGCAAAAGTGGATTTTTTTTTCTGGAATTTTCTTGCCTTTTCTATGATCCAGTGGATGTTGGCAGTTTGATCTCTGGTTCCTCTGCCTTTTCTAAATCCAGCTTGAACATCTGGAAGTTCTTGGTTCATGTACTGTTGAAGCCTGGCTTGGAGAATTTTGAGTATTTGCCAGCATATGAAATGAGTGCAATTGTGTAGTATTTTGAACATTTTTGGGGGATTGAAATGAAAACTGACTTTTTCCAGTCCTGTGTCCACTGCTGAGTTTTCCAAATTTGCTGGCGTATTGAGTGCAGCACTTTTACAGCATCATCTTATAGGATTTGAAATAGCTCAGCTGAATTCCATCACCTCTGGTAGCTTTGTTCATAGTCATGCTTCATAAGGCCCACTTGACTTCGAATTCCAGGATGTCTGGCTCTAGATGAGTGATCACACCATTGCAGTTATCTGGACCATTAAGACCTTTTTAATATAGTTCTGTGTATTCTTGCCACCTCTTAATATCTTCTGCTTCTGTTAGGTCCATACCATTTCTGTCCTTTATTGTGCCCATCTTTGCATGAAATGTTCCCTTGGTATCTCTAATTTTCTTGAAGAGATCTCTAGTCTTTCCCATTCTGTTGTTTTCCTCTATAAGCATCATCTTATAGGATTTGAAATAGCTCAGCTGAATTCCATCACCTCTGGTAGCTTTGTTCATAGTCATGCTTCATAAGGCCCACTTGACTTCGAATTCCAGGATGTCTGGCTCTAGATGAGTGATCACACCATTGCAGTTATCTGGACCATTAAGACCTTTTTAATACAGTTCTGTGTATTCTTGCCACCTCTTAATATCTTCTGCTTCTGTTAGGTCCATACCATTTCTGTCCTTTATTGTGCCCATCTTTGCATGAAATGTTCCCTTGGTATCTCTAATTTTCTTGAAGAGCTCTCTAGTCTTTCCCATTCTATTGTTTTCCTCTCTGCAGTGATCACGTAGGAAGGCTTTCTTATCTCTCTATTTGCTATTCTTTAGAACTCTGCATTCAGATGGGTGTATCTTTCTTTTTCTCCTTTGCCTTTTGCTTCGCTTCTTTTCTCAGCTGTTTGCAAGGTCTCCTCAGACAACCTTTTTGCATTTCTTTTTCTTGGGGATGGTTTTGACCCCTGCCTCCTATATAATGTCAGGAACCTCCATTCATAGTTCTTCAGGCACTCTGTCTATGAGATCTAATCCCTTGAATCTATTTGTCACTTCCACTGTATAATAAGGGATTTGATTTAGGTCATGCCTGAATGATCTAGTGGTTTTCCCTACTTTCTTCAATTTAAATCTGAATTTTGCAGTAAGGAGTTCATGATCTGAGCCACAGACAGCTCCCGGTCTTGTTTTTGCTGACTGTATAGAGCTTCTCCATCTTTGGCTGCAGAGAATATAATTAATTTGATTTCTGTATTGACCATCTGGTGATGTCCATATGTAGAGTTGTCTCTTGTGTTGTTGGAAGAAGGTGTTTGCTATGACCAGTGCGCTAGGCATTAGCCATCTTTAAACTTTTATTTCCACATCCTATTTTCCTTTTTTTTTTCCTTATAGTAGTTCTTCTTGGGTTTCCTTTGGTATATTAGTGGTGTTTTTTTCTTTTTTTCTTTTTTTTTGTGGCCTCACTGAATGGCATGTGGGATCTTAGTTCCCTGACCAGGTTTTGACGCTGTGCTGCCTGGACTGTTAGGGAAGTCCCTAGGGCATTTGGTTTTGAATCTAGTTCATATGTTTAGGGAACCTAACATTAATACATTTTGTACTGTGGTATCAGTGAGCTCCATTTGTAAAAGATACTTTAATAGTTACTGGCATATTAAATCTTTTGACATGTTAGCTGAATAACTTTCTGAGTGCTTGCATCATGCTAAAATGTACTTGTTGCCATAACAATGAGAAGGTTTAGTGGAATACAAGCAATATTACCTGGTATCCCTGAGCATTTGAGAAGTTATGGAAGGAGGACTGATTTTAGGTTAGTTAAAGTTTATAAAATCAAAGAATCATGAGCTGTGTTAACTTGACATGCTTAGTTATATTTCTTGGTATGCTAAGCCTCATCACAATATAGTTTTTCCATGTGACTTATGAAAGAAGCATAAAGAAATTATTTAGAATGTACCTATCACATTCATAATCTGTAAAACTTTTATCAATAGCAAATAGTCATCTTTGGAATTATTTTTCTTCAGTTTTTATAAATAGAGCTAATTATTTCTGGAAAATTTAAATATGTGGTAAACTAGGCATAATCCTTTACAGAAAAGATAGGAACTATGAACAAAAGCAACTCAAAACGTTTTGAGTGAATAATGATTGCAAAAAAAAAAAGAGAAAGACTTGAAACCTAATAACCCATGTTTTTTTTAATGGAGAGGTCATTTTAGGATTACGTTAATTGCTTTAGGGTTGTTTGAAAATATTTTGATATTGGAATACTAATGAGATTCACTTTTCTAGTATACTCTTCACAATATTACTATATGTGTCATAAAAATTTGAATACTAGTAGCTGTAAGATCTGGGACAGATGAACCCACCTGGTTTCAACTTCTTCAGTTTATTCAAATATATGGCTGAAAATTGAGGCAAAAGGATTATGTTGTGTCCTCTTCCTGCTGCTGCTGCTGCTGCTAAGTCACTTCAGTCGTGTCCGACTCTGTGTGACCCCATAGACGGCAGCCCACCAGGCTCCCCCATCCCTGGGATTCTCCAGGCAAGAATACTGGAGTGGGTTGCCATTTCCTTCTCCAATGCATGAAAGAGAAAAGTGAAAGTGAAGTCGCTCAGTCTGTCCGATTGTTAGCGACCCCATGGACTGCAGCCCACCAGGCTACTCCGTCCATTGGATTTTCCAGGCAAGAGTACTGGGGTGGGGGTGCCATTGCCTTCCCCGCTCTTCCTGCTAGGCCATGCTAAAATTATAGAATTAAGTAGGTAAATATAGCCCTCTAGTGGTTCTGTTATAAACTTACACTGTTAACTTTGGTGCATCTATCATTTTTCTTATTGCCGATTTTTAGGAATTTCACTATTGAGTAATCAGATTTTTATAATTTATGGCATAAAAAACTACAAAGAAAAAAGATGGTAGGGATATCTTATTCTAACAGTAAATGTTCGTATTAGATTATCATCCATTTATGTAATACACTTTTGGAGTTAAGATAATCCAGAATGTTAGAATTGCTCTGTAGTTTATGAGGTGAATCATTCACTCCAGATACTTTGCTGGTATATGCTATGATTATTAACCAGATAACAACTGATGCATATCAAAATGTAGGGTAAATGAACTTAGGTGGATTATGAAGTAGATCATGTTATATCTGTGCTTTGAAATATATAGTTATTAATAACTTACATTTAGGTTTCTTGACCTGGAATTTATGGTATAGCTTTAGGGGAAAACAAATTGCAGAATTATTTTGTATATATATAGCTCCCCACTTTTTGAAAAGAATGGGGGGAAAAAGTGGAGGAAACATTAAATAGTTCTATAAATAAATGTTTCTATAAGCAAAGGAAAAGAATATACACAAAGCTGCTATTATCATTAGGAGAGTGAAATTTGGAAGGTTGGAGGGAGATTACTTCTTTGTCTCTAATGATTTAAATTGTTATGAAAAAAAAAAAAAGGAACTGAAATAAAAAACTTGAAAGGATCAACAGAAAACAGTCACCTTAACCTGTATAGTTTTAGAGGACTAATGCTGACTCTTAATTTCCAGCAGAAATTAGTTAATTCAGGTCCTGATCTGATTTTCTGAGTTTGTTTATTATTTAAATGGGACATGTGCACTTGATAATCTCCTTGGATACAAAGCTGATGCCCAAATTGGTTAAAATGTGTGTTGCTTGGTATTTCTCTTTATTTTGCTAGTAAGCTTTTCCCTTCTTCTGGGGATTAAAATCCTTTCTTCTTTAGCCCAATTAGATTTGTTAAAGGAGGGCCTCTATGAAAAAGCCCTTCTTTGAGGTCTTTAAGTGGAGATGGAAATGATTGGTTCTGAAAATTTTTCTCTCACTGGCTTTTGAAACATTTCATAGATATTGAAAGCTCATTATGAAGGATGTCTCAATATCTTCACTGCAAAATGCTAAGGAATAATTTAGGCAACAGTTCAGACTGTAAAAATGAAAACGGCTCTGTCTTTTCACAGACTGAACACAACATTGTTGCAGCATACTTGATTACTGCAGGTATGGATGTTTACTCCATTAACAGTTATTTTGCTTTTGAATGAGTGAAGAGAAGCTGCGGTTTTTAGCAAAAGGTAGAAGCAGCAGCATGGCTTCAGAGATAGTGTTTCAAGTTCTGTACTGTTGGCCAACCTCCACAAGTCACTTATCCTTTCTCAGTTGTTGTGCTCATGTGATAAATAAGGATAATACTTGCTCTTCTTCCTGGCTGTAAAGATCAAATAAGAGAATGTAGGTAAAAGGATAAATGGAAACATTGTTAATGGTGGTTAATCTAACAAGTTATTTTGAATTTTGATAGGCAGTGAGATGGGGCTGAGAAAAGTTTTCTAGAAAACAAATAATCATCTGTATGTTGGTTATTTTATTGTCAAATGAATTTTTATTGGGGGAGAATGTGCACTGTGGCAAAAATGTATTTTTATGGCATTTACTGTTCTCATACATACCTTCTGTAGTTTTGTCATCACTGGTGGAATCTAGTTCAGATTGAAAGATTCTGGAAAAAAAAATTAGTTGTAAAAAGAGAGAGCAGATTTTACTGAAGACAGAGTTTGATAATTGAGCTCATTTTTTGATGCTGTCTTGGAAAACTGAAGTTTGGTTTTCATTTTTTAGTCTCTTTGCAGCAGTGAGCAAGTTCCTTTATCTTTTTGTTCTTCCATTTTCATATTATAAAATGGGGATAAAAATAAGCTACCAGTTGGGATTATTGTGAAAAATAAAAATAATGCACAAATGTACCTAAATGATATATACAGTGTATGTTGGAACAAATACTAATGAATTTTAGAAGTAACTCATTATTTTTTGGATTGGCTTATGAAAAATTGTAAGTATATTCAAAAGTAGAGTAAAAGCATAGCAAATGCTACTATACCCAGTTTATTCTTTATGATTGCTTGATTTCCTCATTACTCACAATTAGACTATTACTTCTCTGCTAGAAACTATGGTTCCTCACTTAATTTTCATAAATTTTAGTGACATGCTAATAACTCTTTCATTTGAATACCGCTGTATGATACGGGTGAGTTCTGTTTTGTGTGTGTGTGTGTTGCAACAAAAAGGAGAAAACAATATGCTACTTAATAAGATAAGCTCCTTATCACAACTACACAGGAATACTTTGTATACCAACTTTTGGTTTGGTTAGTGTTTGGTAGATGACCAAGAAAAGCTGTCTTTTTTGATCTGGTTACAAAGGAAGCATGCAAAGATTTCCTGTTAAGAAAATGTTCTCTCTTGTTCTTATTCCTGTAACAACAATAACAGTAATAGTGGTCTTACTAGGACAGTGATGACTCTCCCACTACTGTTGCCACTACTACATCCACCACCATCACCACTACTGCTAATGTTATTACTTGAATACTTGGTATATACTAAGCACTGCTGTAAGCACTTACCTGTATGGACTAATTCATCCTTAAACTAATTCAGTAAGTAAATTTGTTTTATGTTCTCCATTTATACTGATAGAGTTTAACTTTACTAACACACACACAGCTACTAAGTAGCTACACCAGTATTGAACTCAGGTTCTTTGGCTCTAGAACCCTTACGTATAATCACAAGGATCAGTTTTAATGTGTATGTGTTGTATTTTTAGCAGGTGAACTGAAAGGAAGCATGTCTTACCTCATTATGCTTTTGTTTAAAAGTTTATTGTTCTTTGGGCCCCCAAACCCCCACCTTTAACAAAACTCACTTAAACCAAAACTGTGAGGAAAAAAGTTTAGTCAAAGCATTTATTTCATTTGCTACTGTTACAAAAAGCCTACTTTACATTTTAAATTTCATTTTTAATTTAATAGTTCTCTTTGGATGTTAGCTCTTACAAACTTTTACCAACTTAAGCTCTCCCCTTTTCCAGTTATTCTGGGGGTAAGAAGGCATGGTGAATTAAGGATCTGGAAGAGATTCATTATGGGTGCATTATAGGCTAAAGGATAAGAGATGTTAGGCTGAGAGGATGACTGCATACCTAAGGACTGAAAGACCTAAGCTGTGAAGGCAGTAGGGGCCCACTAAATGACATGATCCAATTTGCATTTTAGATATATGCTATAATGGTAGCTAACAGACGAGGTAGGAGGCACCTTAGGTAGGAGGTATGGTAAAGGTTAAGAAGGCTTCTGAGGAGGAAGTAGGGGCAGTGGAGATAGAAAGAGCTAGAATTTAGAATCCATGGTGGTTGGATGTGGAGACTTGGGGAGAAGGTGAGGGAGCATCAGAGATGACAAGTAGGTTTCTTTTTGGGGGCCACTGGATAAATGGTGAAGCTATTCACACCTGGAGAAGAACATGTTTGGGGCAGGAGTGAAAATCTCTGGGTTCAATTTGAGAGAAGTCCCATATAAAGCAGGACACATGGTTTTGAATTTTATGAGATTGATCTGGAAAGTATCAGCATATAGCCTTGACTCTGAAATCACTGAGTGTATGTTGAATGTGAAAAGAAGGAGGTCTAGGACAGAAACTTGGACAAGGCATATGTTTAATAAGGTAGAGATGAAGAAAGACCAAGAAGTAGATTGAGAAGGATCTCCCAAAGAGATTGGAGAAGAGCCACAGAAGCCAAAGGGAAATTAAGTGAAAGTGTGTTAATTGCTCAGTCGTGTCCGGCTGTTTGCAACCCCATGGACTGTAGCCCACCAGGGTGCTCTGTCAATGGAGTTCTCCAGGCAAGAATACCGGCGTGGGTTGCCATGCCCCTCTCCAGGGGATCTTCCCAACCCAGGGAGCAAACCCGTGTCTCCTGTATTGCAGGCAGATTCTTTACCTCTGAGCCACCAGGGAAGTCCCTAAATTAAGTGAACTTAGACCTAACTACTAAATCATCTGTCTACTCATTAGAAAACATGGGTTTCCATGGTTTCCCAGTCAGTAAAGAATCATCTTGCAGTGCAGGAGATGTGGGTTCGATCCCTGGGTCAGGAAGATTCCCCTGGGGAAGGGAATGGCTATCCACTCCAGTATTCCTGCCTGGAGAATCCCATGGAGAGAGCAGCCTGGGCTATAGTCCATGAGGTCTCAAAGAGTCAGACACAACTGACTAACATTTTCACAGCTAGAAAATAGATCCGAGTGTTTGAGACAGCTGCAGAGAAAATAAAGAAAAGGACTATACTGTGTACNCCCATGGGGAGAGCAGCCTGGGCTATAGTCCATGAGGTCTCAAAGAGTCAGACACAACTGACTAACATTTTCACAGCTAGAAAATAGATCAGAGTGCTTGAGACAGCTGCAGAGAAAATAAAGAAAAGGACTAAACTGTGTACCTCATTCCCCACATTATATCTAAAACTACCCCATAAGTACAATTACTTTATTCTAGCTGCATACTTGGTAGGCAACAAATTTACTACACTGGGTTTTTATCTGTCTTAAAAAATCAACAAATCTAACTAACTAACAAATCTGACTAGAAATATTCTTCAGTTCACTAAACTTTTTGGAGCTACAATACTGGATGCAAAACTAATGAGTCAAAGAATCATCAAATCTGATATTGTGTCTTAATTATGCTTGCAGGAATAATAGATATTAAGCAATTTGAGTTTTAGTTGTCTATTAAATAAATCTGCTATATGTCACATACTCAACATAGAAGCCATTAGAAGCCTGTAATTTACACAGGAAGATTAGGAATATATGAGTTAAATAATATAGCATCACATAAGATGAAGTATAATATAGACAAGAACTTAGAACATTTATTAGTGATGAGAGGATACTATGAGGAAGACAAGCCTTTGAGGGAAGAATCAGGCTTGAACAGAATTTTGAATAGGTAAAGGAGTAGGGTGTTCCAAGTGGGAGAAATGAGAGCTGAAATTTACCACACGCTGGAGGGCTTATTTGATAAGTGTGAACATTTGCTTCAGTTCAGTTTAGTCGCTCAGTCGTGTCCGACTCTTTGCGACCCCAGAACATTTGCTTAGAGAAGGTAAAAAGTTTGAAGCAGAGACTGGGACATGTGAGCTTTTACCCCACAGACATTGGGGAGTAAACTGAGAAGGGTCTTGGTTAATTCTATGTTGTGGCGTGCTTATTCTGCCAGCAGCATGCAGGAGGAAAAGAAGGAGCCTGGAAGATTAGTATAACAGAACGTTGAACAGAAGTTTTGACCAAGGTGCCAAACATAATAGAAGTTCTTCCTTAGCTGATAGCTTTGTGTGCTGGTACTTGGAATCCTTCCCTCTCTCTGGCAATAGCTGGGTCTGCTCACCAGAGTTCTCTTCATGATGGTGAACACCCTCTATTCCTTGTGTCCTTTACCCCTCCTTTAGCCCCTAGGAGTTTGGTAATGGCTCTACCCCCTCTCAGTTGTTAGGACCTAGTATGGCTTACATCTGGCTGATGGGAAATTTATTCATCAGATGGGGGTGTTAAGTAGGCTAACATTCACATCCAGTCTACTCAACAGTATTTCTCATTGTAAATTAATACATTGGGATTCAGATTAAGAATTTCAGTCATCAGTCTCCCTGAATCGAGCCAATTCTGGGGCACTGACACTGAGTCTCTGGACCTGCAGGGAGGGCTGAGTCAGATCCCAGACTGTGGAAACTTCACTAGGGTGATGTGGCCTGTGAGGTTTCTCAGTGGATCTGAGAGCCAGCTTGACTTCCTGTCTAGCTAGCCAAACCTTGTTGTGTGCATTCTTATTTAGAGATGTATGTGTATGTGTGTGTGTAATCAGATTTGAACATGTTAAGTTTTAAGTAATATTGAAACAGTCATATGATCTTACATACTGTAGATGCTTAATAAATGTCTAATGGCAATGAGCTGTATGAAAAGGGACGAGGGACTGGAGCGTATTTCAGGAATGAAAGTGACAGAAGTGCTGTTAGGACAGAATGATAGCGGAGGCCTGAGAAACAACAGAGCAAGAGCCTCCATCTTCAGGAAGGAGGAGAGGAAGTTAAGCTGCCAAAGGAGACTGTGTGGTCACACACACACACACGTAAACATATGTATCCTAAAAATCAGCACTGGTGGTATCATGGGAGTCACTTCAAGGACGGAGTGATCAATAGTGACGTTGTTAAATGCCATCCTTTGGTGCTGGTTTATACAAGTGGCAGATTCTTTGTGTTTTCGTTTTTATATTTCTGTTTTCACAAGAGGGCTGTGACAGTATTGCAACTAGTTTGAAGAAGGGCTGGAGCTCTTCCAGTAAATGAACCAAAACCGATTTGTGAATTTGCTTTGTTTCTGAAGGAATTTAAATATTTAATTTTTATTTTAGTTTTGCACATTCAAATTAAGTGAAATGTGTGATTTTTTTATGTTCTCAGGTGTGATAAGTATCCTCAGCAACATAATTGTTCTAGGTATCTTCATTAAGTTCAAGGAACTTCGGACACCCACAAATGCAATTATCATCAACCTGGCTGTTACTGATATAGGGGTCAGTAGCATTGGTTACCCCATGTCTGCTGCTTCAGATCTGCATGGAAGCTGGAAATTTGGATATGCAGGATGTCAGGTATCAGAGATCCTTAGAATCAAAGCAAAATGAACTAGATTAAGAACTTGTAAGTTTAAGTGTCTTTACAAAATCAAATAGTTTTATGTAGCATAATAGATATGGTGCTCTTATTGAAAACAGCTTCAGGAGCGACTGGGAAATATATTCTTTAATAAGAGAAATGAAAGCAGTAGCCATCATTATATTTTCAAAATTTCCCCAACCTAAAGGAAAAAATTAGCAAAAAATTAGAAGAAAAGTGAACATTTGCATATTCAAATAAAAACTTGCATATTGCAAATTCAAAAAGAAATACTCTGAGAAAAGGGAACCCTCTTACACTGTTGGTGGGAATGCAAACTAGTACAGCCACTATGGAGAACAGTGTGGAGATTCCTTAAGAAATTGCAAATAGAACTGCCTTATGACCCAGCAATCCCACTGCTGGGCATACACACCAAGGAAACCAGAATAGAAAGAGACACATGTACCCCAATGTTCATTGCAGCACTGTTTATAATAGCCAGGACATGGAAACAACCTAGATGTCCATCAGCAGATGAATGGATAAGAAAGCTCTGGTATATATACACAATGGAGTATTACTCAGCCATTAAAAAGAATACATTTGAATCAGTTCTAATAAGATGGATGAAACTGGAACCAATTATACAGAGTGAAGTAAGCCAGAAAGAAAAACAACAATACAGTATACTAACACATATATATGGAATTTAGAAAGATGGTAATGAGGACCCTGTATGCAAGACAGCAAAAGAGATACAGATGTGTAGAGCGGACTTATGGACTCTGAGGGAGAAGGAGAGGGAGAGGGAGAGGGAGGGATGATTTGGGAGAATAGCATTGAAATATGTATACTATCATGTAAGAAATGAATTGCCAGTCTATGTTCAATGCAGGATGCAGGATGCTTGGGGCTGGTGTATGGGGATGATCTGGAGGGAAGATGTGGGGTGGGAGGTGGGAGGGGGGTTCATGTTTGGGAGTTCGTGTAAAAGAATAAATAAATACAAAAAAAAAAAAGAAATACTCTGCTTTCATTTGAAACACTAAAATATTTAATGACTATATCATAATGTCTGAGTAATATAGTTAAACTACATGTTGATTTTTTTCTGTGGTAAGTTCTTTGTGAGAATTGCTGGTAAACATATCTGCTATAATTTTCACTGACAAGAAAATAATATAGTTTGCAGTAATGACTTTTGGCCCAATTTTTTAGAACTGTTTGCTGTTTTAAGCTATATAGCTGTAGAGAATAAAATGAAAATGGTAGAGAATAGTGAATACCCATTTATGGGTCAACAGGTTTTGGCAAATCTTGATGTTTTGCAATATGACCTTCAGGTTGTTTGGGGCTTCTTGCTTTTTGTTTTTGGTTGTGCTTCAGGGCTTATGGGATCTTAGTTCCCCAACCAGGGATGGAACCCAGGGCCCTGGCAATGAAAGTGCCGAGTCCTAACCACTGGACCTCCAGGGAATTCTCCGTTCCCAATTTTTTAAAGTTACAAATGTTTTCATACATGTCTCTTTCTGCAGTATATGAGAGTTTCTTTAGATACATTACTAGACAAGGAACGGTTTGGTGGTAGATAACACAGCATCAACTTTGTCAGGTGTGGCCAAATTATTCTTCAAAATGGTTGTGCCAATTATGGGAACCTCTGTTGCTCCACATTTTCGCCAGTGATTGGGACTGTCAGGCTTTTAAATTTGTAGTGTTATGATGGATGTAAAATAGTATCTTATGATTTGCATTTATTTCAATATTTAATGTGATTGTACGTCTTATGTCATAGACACTCTGGTTTCCTCTCGTGTGAATAGCCCATTTTTCTGTTTGTCTTTTCCCCTTAGTCAATTATCTGTTTTCTGAATCCCAGTCTTTTGTTGGTTATATGCACTGCACTTGATTTATGGTTTGTTTTTGCCCTCTTTAGAGTATATATAGAAGTTTTACTTTAAATCTTAGCTTTTTTAAAAAAGCTTATTTTAATTAATGAAGTCCCAGAATGTTTTCTATAAGTACCTTTATTAAGCCACTTACAATTTGACAATAGATGATGTATTTTAACATTAGTAAAATAGAAAATGGGGCTTCCCTGGTGGCTCAGTGGTCAAGAATCTGCCTACAGTGCAGGAAACACAGGTGCGATCCCTGGGTTGTGAAGATTCCCTGGAGGAGGAAATGGAACCCACTCTAGTACTCTTGCCTGTGAAATCCCATGGACAGAGGAGTCAGGATGCAAAGAGTTGGACACGACTGAGCGACTGAACACACGCACAAAATAGAAAACACTCAGTGTATTTATTTACTGTCAATGTACTTAAAATATATTTTAGCAATGGGATAAAAGTATAAATGTCTCTTGAGGGTATGTAGAATGGTGGAATCGTTCCAATTTTGATTTTCAGATTTATGCTGGGCTGAATATTTTTTTTGGAATGGCAAGTATTGGATTGCTCACGGTTGTGGCCGTGGATCGATACCTGACCATCTGCCATCCTGATGCAGGTACAGCACTTTTCTCAGCTTTTGCAATGAACCCATTTGCCTAAGTTCTGCTTGTCACACCTTCACTTCAAAATGTATTAATAAATGTAATGACTTGTGACATGGTCAGCCTTCTTTCTCTGATAATCCTTGATTGGAAGTTTCAGTGGTTTTCTATTATACCTAGAATAAAATTAAAATTTCATAACATGGCCCCCAAGACCCTATGTGTTCTGACCCCTGACTACCTTTGCAGCATAGCCTGGGATCTTGTCACTTTGGGGTACTGGCGAAACCCTTTCCCAGTTTGGGGTCTTTGTAGATGCTGTTTCCCTAATGTTTCTCCCTGCCTATCCTCTGATTCATCATTTTATCATTCAAGCTTCAGGTTAAATGTTATTTTTTTTTTCAGAATATGAATTGATAGGTTTTGTGTGAACTAAAGTGCTCTGTAAAGAATCTGCTTGGTAATAATTTTGAATAATCAGTTAAAATAAGATGAAGATATGAATCACATCATTAGGAAATGATTTAATATTCCATGTATTTGTATATAGGAAGAAGAATGACCACCAACACTTACATCAGCATGATTCTGGGGGCCTGGACCAATGGCCTATTTTGGGCTTTGATGCCTATCATTGGGTGGGCTAGTTATGCCCCAGATCCTACCGGGGCCACCTGTACCATAAACTGGCGGAAAAATGATGTGTAAGAAATGTTTATGCAGTTTATGATTAAATGCTTCTAATGCAGACGCGTTTGCACCATTTCAAATTTAACCTCAGATCTAATGTTTCTCATATAGAGTGTGGCAAAGGGTTTCCTTGGTTTAGACGATGTGATTCTGACTAGGGACGAATTGAGAAACGTGAATTATGTTAATTTGCGAGGACAGGGCATCCCTTTGTCTCCCTGCTCTGTTCCCTCCTTTCTGTCCTTTGGCAGCAAAGGGGATACAGAGCCTCCTTTAGCTGCACCTTAGAGGTAAGACCTACGAGGGAAAGGACTATTGGTGGAGCTAGACAGTGTGCAGTTCTGGAGAAAGCCCAGGCTTTCTTTTCTGGTGATAAAGCATCTTCTGAGAATTACACAGCAAAAGTGCAGTCACTGCAAGGATTGCTTTCTCATCAGTGATGCTCGTCTATGTTTACTAAGGAAAAGAAGGTAATTTAGTTCATTAAAGGAAGTGAAAGATTACTCAGAAAAGTAAACAGAAAATTTCTCTCAAACTAGATCTAAGTCTAAACATTTTTCTCTACAGAGTCAAAAAATAAATATTTTAGATTTTACAGGCAAGGTTGTCTCCATTGCATTGCAACTATTCAGCTCTGCCTGTGGAAGCAGCTATAGACAGTAAGGAAATGACTGTAGTTCCAATAAAATTTTATTTCCAAAAACAGGCGACAGGCTGGATATCCCCACAGGTCATAGTTTGCCAACCGCTAGTCTGAATGAACTGAAAGTCGAATGTACCTCCTAAGCTGTTTACTAATACTAGACAATGCCAGTATTACTTCTGGTAACTATTCTGCTTCCCTTC
The DNA here is from genome assembly GCA_006410675.1 of Oreotragus oreotragus. Taxonomy (NCBI): domain Eukaryota; kingdom Metazoa; phylum Chordata; class Mammalia; order Artiodactyla; family Bovidae; genus Oreotragus; species Oreotragus oreotragus. The sequence continues at coordinate 59,259 of SJYX01017636.1, read as the reverse complement.
GCCTATTTAATACATCAGATAAATAGTGATTTAATTATTTCTTTTTCTTACTTTCAGGTCTTTTGTTTCTTACACGATGATGGTAGTTGCGATAAATTTTATTGTGCCCTTAACAGTGATGTTTTACTGTTATTACCATGTCACTCAATCCATTAAACATCATGGTACTAATAACTGCACTGAGTACCTCAACAGAGATTGGTCAGATCAGGTAGACGTAACAAAGGTAAGGCATTAAAATCCTTAAAAAAGTTTTATAATCAAGCTTCTACATGGACATGGTGCCTTGGCCCTGTAGTCATCTCTCCCCAACTCCCGATTCTTATTTTCGGACTCTTTTCTAGTGGTGGCCTCCATATTTCTAAACAATGTGCTTGTCTACTGTTTCAGGTGTTTTTGTTTGCTGCTACTTCTTGATTTCCTACTGTGAACAAAGAGAATTTCTCTTATACCACCATCTTTTCCTTCTCCCCACCAACATCTCTCATCTTGTCAGTAAAATGTTAATATTTGGCTAGATGAAGAGTCAATTTTATATTATTGTGATTATCTAAATTTCATTTATTGCAGATCTCTGTAGGGCTGTATGACTTATATTTCTTCTTTTTTATACAACTATTCCCTCTTTGGAGTTAACAGTTCATTCCTTTTCTTTTTCTTTCTTGTCTTCTGTCCATCTCTCTCCCCTTCTCTTCTTCTCTCCCTCTCTCCTCCCCTTCCACTCCCCATCTCTCTATAGCTTTGTTTCCTGACTGTTCTGTGTGAAAATGAAGTGATTTTGGAAAGTGGAAGCGTTAGTCACTTGGTCGTGTCCAACTCTTTGTGACCCCATGAACTGTAGCCTACCAGGCTCCTCTGTCCATGGGATTCTCAAGGCAGGAATACAGGAGTCAGTAACCATTTCCTTCTCCAGGGTGATATTCCCAACTCAGGGATTGAACACGGGTCTCCTGCATTGCAGGCAGATTCTTTACTGTATGAGCCGCCAGGGGAGCCTGACTGTCCTATGTACCTGTCCCTAATTCATCTCTAAATAATCTATCAGAAGCTTCAGCTTCCTCTTAGTATTTTCATGTGCATCCGAGACTAAATTGACTTCATCCTTTTCTTAGTTATCCTCCTGACACCGCCAGATCTCCTGCTCCAGATTACACTGGCTCTTCTTTAAGATGACTACCTGGAAAGTCAGTATCCCCGCATCTCCTTTATCACAAGCTGAGAATGCCTTTGACCTGTCTCCTGGACCAGATCACCTGTTTTCTGGATTGCATGTCTTCCTTTTTCTTTTTTTTGGTTGATTTTCTCACAGTTGATGGAACACATCCCCTAACAGAGTCCTGAGAACGTTAGAGGGAAGTAAAATTTTTAAGATTTGGCATGCCTGAAAACGTCTTAATGCTCCTATTATATTTGATCGATTGTTCATTTATCATAGAATTCAAAGTAGAAAAATGATTTTCAGAGATTTTTGAAACCATTACTATATAGTCTCTCAGTTTTGGGTGTTGCTGTTGAGAAGACTGACAGTTTACTGGTGGTCTGTGTTCTCTCTGGAAGCTTGTCATTTTCTCTGTGTCTCCAGTTTTCTCTCTGAAATGTGATGCTGATGTGCCTTGATATAGCTCTTTATTCACCCATATACTGGATACTGGGTGAGTGCTTTCAATGTCAAGACTCAGATCTCCCCTTCTGGGGGCTTCCTTGTATTATTTCTCTCCTGAATTTCACTTCCCTTTTTGTTTTCTCTATTCTCTTTTCCTGGAACTCTTTTTATTTGGGTATTTAATCTCCTGGATTTATCTTTTAATTTTCTTAAATATTCTTTCCTACACTGTCTCTCTTTGGGATTTTGTTTGTTTGTCTTGGTTTCTGCTTTCTGAGAGATTTCCTCAACCATGTCCAGGACTGAGATTGGGTGAGGAGATGCTCTAGCCTGGGTTGTAAAATTTAAGCAAGCACTGAAAAGCTCAGTAACCCAAAAAAGATAAATCCAGCTGTATTCTCCTCAGCTCACCAGCAGAAAGAGGGCATTCTTTACATTCATGAACCAGTTCATCCATTTCACAAGCTCCAGTTATCATAGCTGACTTTAGGTGTATTAGCGGAGTATAATGAGGGGAAACTTTCAGTGTTTCCCCTATGTCTTCAACATCATAAACTTATTCAAGTTCCAATCCAGATAATTTTTCATGCAGTTTTAGAAATACTAGCTATTTTGATATTTTAGTTATTGGGCTTGGTGAATACTGATTTCTTTTACAGATGTCTGTGATAATGATACTCATGTTTCTGGTGGCGTGGTCCCCTTATTCCATCGTGTGCTTATGGGCATCTTTTGGTGACCCAAAGAAGATTCCTCCCTCAATGGCCATCATAGCTCCTGTCTCTTATACACATCTAGATGTGTATAAGAGACAGGTCATAGACACTCTGGTTTCCTCTTGTGTGAATAGCCCATTTTTCTGTTTGTCTTTTCCCCTTAGTCAATTATCTGTTTTCTGAATCCCAGTCTTTTGTTGGTTATATGCACTGCACTTGATTTATGGTTTGTTTTTGCCCTCTTTAGAGTATGTATAGAAGTTTTACTTTAAATCTTAGCTTTTTTAAAAAAGCTTATTTTAATTAATGAAGTCCCAGAATGTTTTCTATAAGTACCTTTATTAAGCCACTTACAATTTGACAATAGATTATGTATTTTAACATTAGTAAAATAGAAAATGGGGCTTCCCTGGTGGCTCAGTGGTCAAGAATCTGCCTACAGTGCAGGAAACACAGGTGCGATCCCTGGGTTGTGAAGATTCCCTGGAGGAGGAAATGGAACCCACTCTAGTACTCTTGCCTGTGAAATCCCATGGACAGAGGAGTCAGGATGCAAAGAGTTGGACACGACTGAGCGACTGAACACACGCACAAAATAGAAAACACTCAGTGTATTTATTTACTGTCAATGTACTTAAAATATATTTTAGCAATGGGATAAAAGTATAAATGTCTCTTGGGAGGGTGTGTAGAATGGTGGAATCGTTCCAATTTTGATTTTCAGATTTATGCTGGGCTGAATATTTTTTTTGGAATGGCAAGTATTGGATTGCTCACGGTTGTGGCCGTGGATCGATACCTGACCATCTGCCATCCTGATGCAGGTACAGCACTTTTTTCAGCTTTTGCAATGAACCCATTTGCCTAAGTTCTGCTTGTCACACCTTCACTTCAAAATGTATTAATAAATGTAATGACTTGTGACATGGTCAGCCTTCTTTCTCTGATAATCCTTGATTGGAAGTTTCAGTGGTTTTCTATTATACCTAGAATAAAATTAAAATTTCATAACATGGCCCCCAAGACCCTATGTGTTCTGACCCCTGACTACCTTTGCAGCATAGCCTGGGATCTTGTCACTTTGGGGTACTGGCGAAACCCTTTCCCAATTTGGGGTCTTTGTAGATGCTATTTCCCTAGTGTTTCTCCCTGCCTATCCTCTGATTCATCATTTTATCATTCAAGCTTCAGCTTAAATGTTATTTTTTTTTTTTTTCAGAATATGAATTGATAGGTTTTGTGTGAACTAAAGTGCTCTGTAAAGAATCTACTTGGTAATAATTTTGAATAATCAGTTAAAATAAGATGAAGATATGAATCACATCATTAGGAAATGATTTAATATTCCATGTATTTGTCTATAGGAAGAAGAATGACCACCAACACTTACATCAGCATGATTCTGGGGGCCTGGACCAATGGCCTATTTTGGGCTTTGATGCCTATCATTGGGTGGGCTAGTTATGCCCCAGATCCTACCGGGGCCACCTGTACCATAAATTGGCGGAAAAATGATGTGTAAGAAATGTATATGCAGTTTATGATTAAATGCTTCTAATGCAGACGCGTTTGCACCATTTCAAATTTAACCTCAGATCTAATGTTTCTCATATAGAGTGTGGCAAAGGGTTTCCTTGGTTTAGACGATGTGATTCTGACTAGGGACGAATTGAGAAACGTGAATTATGTTAATTTGCGAGGACAGGGCATCCCTTTGTCTCCCTGCTCTGTTCCCTCCTTTCTGTCCTTTGGCAGCAAAGGGGATACAGAGCCTCCTTTAGCTGCACCTTAGAGGTAAGACCTACGAAGGAAAGGACTATTGGTGGAGCTAGACAGTGTGCAGTTCTGGAGAAAGCCCAGGCTTTCTTTTCTGGTGATAAAGCATCTTCTGAGAATTACACAGCAAAAGTGCAGTCACTGCAAGGATTGCTTTCTCATCAGTGATGCTCGTCTATGTTTACTAAGGAAAAGAAGGTAATTTAGTTCATTAAAGGAAGTAAAAGATTACTCAGAAAAGTAAACAGAAAATTTCTCTCAAACTAGATCTAAGTCTAAACATTTTTCTCTACAGAGTCAAAAAATAAATATTTTAGATTTTACAGGCAAGGTTGTCTCCATTGCATTGCAACTATTCAGCTCTGCCTGTGGAAGCAGCACAGTTGCTCAGTCGTGTCCGACTCTTGGCGACCCCAGAACATTTGCTTAGAGAAGGTAAAAAGTTTGAAGCAGAGACTGGGGTATCAGGCTGGGACATGTGAACTTTTACCCCACAGACATTGGGGAGTAAACTGAGAAGGGTCTTGGTTAATTCTATATTGTGGCGTGCTTATTCTGCCAGCAGCATGCAGGAGGAAAAGAACAGGAGCCTGGAAGATTAATATAACAGAATGCTGAACAGAAGTTTTGACCAAGGTGCCAAACATAATAGAAGTTCTTCCTTAGCTGATACCTTTGTGTGTTGGTACTTGGAAACCTTCCCTCTCTCTGGCAATAGCTGGGTCTGCTTACCAGAGTTCTCTTCATGATGGTGAACACCCTCTTTTCCTTGTGTCCTTTACCCCTCCTTTAGTCCCTAGGAGTCTGGTAATGGCTCTACCCTCTCTCAGTTGTAAACAGGAGCCTGGAAGATTAATATAACAGAATGCTGAACAGAAGTTTTGACCAAGGTGCCAAACATAATAGAAGTTCTTCCTTAGCTGATACCTTTGTGTGTTGGTACTTGGAAACCTTCCCTCTCTCTGGCAATAGCTGGGTCTGCTTACCAGAGTTCTCTTCATGATGGTGAACACCCTCTTTTCCTTGTGTCCTTTACCCCTCCTTTAGTCCCTAGGAGTCTGGTAATGGCTCTACCCTCTCTCAGTTGTTAGGACCTAGTATGGCTTACATCTGGCTGATGGGAAATTTATTCATCAGATGGGGGTAAGTAGGCTAACATTCACATCCAGTCTACTCAACAGTATTTCTCATTGTAAATTAATACATTGGCATTCAGATTAAGAATTTCAGTCATCAGTCTCCCTGAATCGAGCCAGTTCTGGGGCACTGACAACATTGAGTCTCTGGACCTGCAGGGAGGGCTGAGTCAGATCCCAGACTGTGGAAACTTCACTAGGGTGATGTGGCCTGTGAGGTTTCTCAGTGGATCTGAGAGCCAGCTTGACTTCCTGTCTAGCTAGCCAAACCTTGTTGTGTGCATTCTTATTTAGAGATGTATGTGTATGTGTGTGTGTAATCAGATTTGAACATGTTAAGTTTTAAGTAATATTGAAACAGTCATATGATCTTACATACTGTAGATGCTTAATAAATGTCTAATGGCAATGAGCTGTATGAAAAGGGACAAGGGACTGGAGCGTATTTCAGGAATGAAAGTGACAGAAGTGCTGTTAGGACAGAATGATAGCGGAGGCCTGAGAAACAACAGAGCAAGAGCCTCCATCTTCAGGAAGGAGGAGAGGAAGTTAAGCTGCCAAAGTGGTCACACACACACACACACACACACACATAAACATATGTATCCTAAAAATCAGCCCTGGTGGTATCATGGGAGTCACTTCAAGGATGGGGTGATCAATAGTGACGTTGTTAAATGCCATCCTTTGGTGCTGGTTTATACAAGTGGTGGATTCTTTGTGTTTTGATTTTTATATTTCTGTTTTCACAAGAGGGCTGTGACAATATTGCAGCTAGTTTGAAGAAGGGCTGGAGCTCTTCCAGTAAATGAACCAAAACCGATTTGTGAATTTGCTTTGTTTCTGAAGGAATTTAAATATTTAATTTTTATTTTAGTTTTGCACATTCAAATTAAGTGAAATGTGTGATTTTTTTATGTTCTCAGGTGTGATAAGTATCCTCAGCAACATAATTGTTCTAGGCATCTTCATTAAGTTCAAAGAACTTCGGACACCCACAAATGCAATTATTATCAACCTGGCTGTTACTGATATAGGGGTCAGTAGCATTGGTTACCCCATGTCTGCTGCTTCAGATCTGCATGGAAGCTGGAAATTTGGATATGCAGGATGTCAGGTATCAGAGATCCTTAGGATCAAAGCAAAATGAACTAGATTAAGAACTTGTAAGTTTAAGTGTCTTTACAAAATCAAATAGTTTTATGTAGCATAATAGATATGGTGCTCTTATTGAAAACAGCTTCAGGAGCGACTGGGAAATATATTCTTTAATAAGAGAAATGAAAGCAGTAGCCATCATTATATTTTCAAAATTTCCCCAACCTAAAGGAAAAAATTAGCAAAAAATTAGAAGAAAAGTGAACATTTGCATATTCAAATAAAAACTTGCATATTGCAAATTCAAAAAGAAATACTCTGAGAAAAGGGAACCCTCTTACACTGTTGGTGGGAATGCAAACTAGTACAGCCACTATGGAGAACAGTGTGGAGATTCCTTAAGAAATTGCAAATAGAACTGCCTTATGACCCAGCAATCCCACTGCTGGGCATACACACCAAGGAAACCAGAATAGAAAGAGACACATGTACCCCAATGTTCATTGCAGCACTGTTTATAATAGCCAGGACATGGAAACAACCTAGATGTCCATCAGCGGATGAATGGATAAGAAAGCTGTGGTATATATACACAATGGAGTATTACTCAGCCATTAAAAAGAATACATTTGAATCAGTTCTAATAAGATGGATGAAACTGGAACCAATTATACAGAGTGAAGTAAGCCAGAAAGAAAAACACCAATACAGTATACTAACACATATATATGGAATTTAGAAAGATGGTAATGAGGACCCTGTATGCAAGACAGCAAAAAAGATACAGATGTGTAGAGCGGACTTATGGACTCTGAGGGAGAAGGAGAGGGAGAGGGAGAGGGAGGGATGATTTGGGAGAATAGCATTGAAATATGTATACTATCATGTAAGAAATGAATTGCCAGTCTATGTTCAATGCAGGATGCAGGATGCTTGGGGCTGGTGTATGGGGATGATCTGGAGGGAAGATGTGGGGTGGGAGGTGGGAGGGGGGTTCATGTTTGGGAGTTCGTGTAAAAGAATAAATAAATACAAAAAAAAAAAAGAAATACTCTGCTTTCATTTGAAACACTAAAATATTTAATGACTATATCATAATGTCTGAGTAATATAGTTAAACTACATGTTGATTTTTTTCTGTGGTAAGTTCTTTGTGAGAATTGCTGGTAAACATATCTGCTATAATTTTCACTGACAAGAAAATAATATAGTTTGCAGTAATGACTTTTGGCCCAATTTTTTAGAACTGTTTGCTGTTTTAAGCTATATAGCTGTAGAGAATAAAATGAAAATGGTAGAGAATAGTGAATACCCATTTATGGGTCAACAGGTTTTGGCAAATCTTGATGTTTTGCAATATGACCTTCAGGTTGTTTGGGGCTTCTTGCTTTTTGTTTTTGGTTGTGCTTCAGGGCTTATGGGATCTTAGTTCCCCAACCAGGGATGGAACCCAGGGCCCTGGCAATGAAAGTGCCGAGTCCTAACCACTGGACCTCCAGGGAATTCTCCGTTCCCAATTTTTTAAAGTTACAAATGTTTTCATACATGTCTCTTTCTGCAGTATATGAGAGTTTCTTTAGATACATTACTAGACAAGGAACGGTTTGGTGGTAGATAAAACAGCATCAACTTTGTGAGGTGCAGCCAAATTATTCTTCAAAATGGTTGTGCCAATTATGGGAACCTCTGTTGCTCCACATTTTCGCCAGTGATTGGGACTGTCAGGCTTTTAAATTTGTAGTGTTATGATGGATGTAAAATAGTATCTTATGATTTGCATTTATTTCAATATTTAATGTGATTGTACGTCTTATGTCATAGACACTCTGGTTTCCTCTCGTGTGAATAGCCCATTTTTCTGTTTGTCTTTTCCCCTTAGTCAATTATCTGTTTTCTGAATCCCAGTCTTTTGTTGGTTATATGCACTGCACTTGATTTATGGTTTGTTTTTGCCCTCTTTAGAGTATGTATAGAAGTTTTACTTTAAATCTTAGCTTTTTTAAAAAAGCTTATTTTAATTAATGAAGTCCCAGAATGTTTTCTATAAGTACCTTTATTAAGCCACTTACAATTTGACAATAGATTATGTATTTTAACATTAGTAAAATAGAAAATGGGGCTTCCCTGGTGGCTCAGTGGTCAAGAATCTGCCTACAGTGCAGGAAACACAGGTGCGATCCCTGGGTTGTGAAGATTCCCTGGAGGAGGAAATGGAACCCACTCTAGTACTCTTGCCTGTGAAATCCCATGGACAGAGGAGTCAGGATGCAAAGAGTTGGACACGACTGAGCGACTGAACACACGCACAAAATAGAAAACACTCAGTGTATTTATTTACTGTCAATGTACTTAAAATATATTTTAGCAATGGGATAAAAGTATAAATGTCTCTTGAGGGTATGTAGAATGGTGGAATCGTTCCAATTTTGATTTTCAGATTTATGCTGGGCTGAATATTTTTTTTGGAATGGCAAGTATTGGATTGCTCACGGTCGTGGCCGTGGATCGATACCTGACCATCTGCCATCCTGATGCAGGTACAGCACTTTTTTCAGCTTTTGCAATGAACCCATTTGCCTAAGTTCTGCTTGTCACACCTTCACTTCAAAATGTATTAATAAATGTAATGACTTGTGACATGGTCAGCCTTCTTTCTCTGATAATCCTTGATTGGAAGTTTCAGTGGTTTTCTATTATACCTAGAATAAAATTAAAATTTCATAACATGGCCCCCAAGACCCTATGTGTTCTGACCCCTGACTACCTTTGCAGCATAGCCTGGGATCTTGTCACTTTGGGGTACTGGCGAAACCCTTTCCCAGTTTGGGGTCTTTGTAGATGCTGTTTCCCTAATGTTTCTCCCTGCCTATCCTCTGATTCATCATTTTATCATTCAAGCTTCAGGTTAAATGTTATTTTTTTTTTCAGAATATGAATTGATAGGTTTTGTGTGAACTAAAGTGCTCTGTAAAGAATCTGCTTGGTAATAATTTTGAATAATCAGTTAAAATAAGATGAAGATATGAATCACATCATTAGGAAATGATTTAATATTCCATGTATTTGTATATAGGAAGAAGAATGACCACCAACACTTACATCAGCATGATTCTGGGGGCCTGGACCAATGGCCTATTTTGGGCTTTGATGCCTATCATTGGGTGGGCTAGTTATGCCCCAGATCCTACCGGGGCCACCTGTACCATAAACTGGCGGAAAAATGATGTGTAAGAAATGTTTATGCAGTTTATGATTAAATGCTTCTAATGCAGACGCGTTTGCACCATTTCAAATTTAACCTCAGATCTAATGTTTCTCATATAGAGTGTGGCAAAGGGTTTCCTTGGTTTAGACGATGTGATTCTGACTAGGGACGAATTGAGAAACGTGAATTATGTTAATTTGCGAGGACAGGGCATCCCTTTGTCTCCCTGCTCTGTTCCCTCCTTTCTGTCCTTTGGCAGCAAAGGGGATACAGAGCCTCCTTTAGCTGCACCTTAGAGGTAAGACCTACGAGGGAAAGGACTATTGGTGGAGCTAGACAGTGTGCAGTTCTGGAGAAAGCCCAGGCTTTCTTTTCTGGTGATAAAGCATCTTCTGAGAATTACACAGCAAAAGTGCAGTCACTGCAAGGATTGCTTTCTCATCAGTGATGCTCGTCTATGTTTACTAAGGAAAAGAAGGTAATTTAGTTCATTAAAGGAAGTGAAAGATTACTCAGAAAAGTAAACAGAAAATTTCTCTCAAACTAGATCTAAGTCTAAACATTTTTCTCTACAGAGTCAAAAAATAAATATTTTAGATTTTACAGGCAAGGTTGTCTCCATTGCATTGCAACTATTCAGCTCTGCCTGTGGAAGCAGCTATAGACAGTAAGGAAATGACTGTAGTTCCAATAAAATTTTATTTCCAAAAACAGGCGACAGGCTGGATATCCCCACAGGTCATAGTTTGCCAACCGCTAGTCTGAATGAACTGAAAGTCGAATGTACCTCCTAAGCTGTTTACTAATACTAGACAATGCCAGTATTACTTCTGGTAATTATTCTGTTTCCCTTCCCCTATTTAATACATTAGATAAATAGTGATTTAATTATTTCCTTTTCTTACTTTCAGGTCTTTTGTTTCTTACACGATGATGGTAGTTGCGATAAATTTTATTGTGCCCTTAACAGTGATGTTTTACTGTTATTACCATGTCACTCAATCCATTAAACATCATGGTACTAATAACTGCACTGAGTACCTCAACAGAGATTGGTCAGATCAGGTAGACGTAACAAAGGTAAGGCATTAAAATCCTTAAAAAAGTTTTATAATCAAGCTTCTACATGGACATGGTGCCTTGGCCCTGTAGTCATCTCTCCCCAACTCCCGATTCTTATTTTCGGACTCTTTTCTAGTGGTGGCCTCCATATTTCTAAACAATGTGCTTGTCTACTGTTTCAGGTGTTTTTGTTTGCTGCTACTTCTTGATTTCCTACTGTGAACAAAGAGAATTTCTCTTATACCACCATCTTTTCCTTCTCCCCACCAACATCTCTCATCTTGTCAGTAAAATGTTAATATTTGGCTAGATGAAGAGTCAATTTTATATTATTGTGATTATCTAAATTTCATTTATTGCAGATCTCTGTAGGGCTGTATGACTTATATTTCTTCTTTTTTATACAACTATTCCCTCTTTGGAGTTAACAGTTCATTCCTTTTCTTTTTCTTTCTTGTCTTCTGTCCATCTCTCTCCCCTTCTCTTCTTCTCTCCCTCTCTCCTCCCCTTCCACTCCCCATCTCTCTATAGCTTTGTTTCCTGACTGTTCTGTGTGAAAATGAAGTGATTTTGGAAAGTGGAAGCGTTAGTCACTTGGTTGTGTCCAACTCTTTGTGACCCCATGAACTGTAGCCTACCAGGCTCCTCTGTCCATGGGATTCTCAAGGCAGGAATACAGGAGTCAGTAACCATTTCCTTCTCCAGGGTGATATTCCCAACTCAGGGATTGAACACGGGTCTCCTGCATTGCAGGCAGATTCTTTACTGTATGAGCCGCCAGGGGAGCCTGACTGTCCTATGTACCTGTCCCTAATTCATCTCTAAATAATCTATCAGAAGCTTCAGCTTCCTCTTAGTATTTTCATGTGCATCCGAGACTAAATTGACTTCATCCTTTTCTTAGTTATCCTCCTGACACCGCCAGATCTCCTGCTCCAGATTACACTGGCTCTTCTTTAAGATGACTACCTGGAAAGTCAGTATCCCCGCATCTCCTTTATCACAAGCTGAGAATGCCTTTGACCTGTCTCCTGGACCAGATCACCTGTTTTCTGGATTGCATGTCTTCCTTTTTCTTTTTTTTGGTTGATTTTCTCACAGTTGATGGAACACATCCCCTAACAGAGTCCTGAGAACGTTAGAGGGAAGTAAAATTTTTAAGATTTGGCATGCCTGAAAACGTCTTAATGCTCCTATTATATTTGATCGATTGTTCATTTATCATAGAATTCAAAGTAGAAAAATGATTTTCAGAGATTTTTGAAACCATTACTATATAGTCTCTCAGTTTTGGGTGTTGCTGTTGAGAAGACTGACAGTTTACTGGTGGTCTGTGTTCTCTCTGGAAGCTTGTCATTTTCTCTGTGTCTCCAGTTTTCTCTCTGAAATGTGATGCTGATGTGCCTTGATATAGCTCTTTATTCACCCATATACTGGATACTGGGTGAGTGCTTTCAATGTCAAGACTCAGATCTCCCCTTCTGGGGGCTTCCTTGTATTATTTCTCTCCTGAATTTCACTTCCCTTTTTGTTTTCTCTATTCTCTTTTCCTGGAACTCTTTTTATTTGGGTATTTAATCTCCTGGATTTATCTTTTAATTTTCTTAAATATTCTTTCCTACACTGTCTCTCTTTGGGATTTTGTTTGTTTGTCTTGGTTTCTGCTTTCTGAGAGATTTCCTCAACCATGTCCAGGACTGAGATTGGGTGAGGAGATGCTCTAGCCTGGGTTGTAAAATTTAAGCAAGCACTGAAAAGCTCAGTAACCCAAAAAAGATAAATCCAGCTGTATTCTCCTCAGCTCACCAGCAGAAAGAGGGCATTCTTTACATTCATGAACCAGTTCATCCATTTCACAAGCTCCAGTTATCATAGCTGACTTTAGGTGTATTAGCGGAGTATAATGAGGGGAAACTTTCAGTGTTTCCCCTATGTCTTCAACATCATAAACTTATTCAAGTTCCAATCCAGATAATTTTTCATGCAGTTTTAGAAATACTAGCTATTTTGATATTTTAGTTATTGGGCTTGGTGAATACTGATTTCTTTTACAGATGTCTGTGATAATGATACTCATGTTTCTGGTGGCGTGGTCCCCTTATTCCATCGTGTGCTTATGGGCATCTTTTGGTGACCCAAAGAAGATTCCTCCCTCAATGGCCATCATAGCTCCCCTGTTTGCAAAATCTTCTACATTCTACAATCCTTGTATTTATGTGATTGCTAATAAAAAGTAAGTCATGTCTAAAATGCTTCTCAACTTAAAAAAAAAAATGTATACAGAAAGAATGTTAGAAAGGCAATGGATAATGTTCTAAATTTGGGGGGAGGTAAATGACAGAAACTCGCTTCAGAGTTATTTGGTTCATGCAACTGCACTGCAGAAGCATTCAGGATCTGAAATGTCTAGGACTCCAGTTCTGTGACAGACTCTTCCCACATGGAGGTGAGATGATCATGGGTAATTCAAGACCAAGTTCTACCAGCTAAGCATTCCCAAATGCAAGTTTCATCTTTGATGGCCCTCTGGCAGCAATGACCCTGGAAGGTTTTGCGAAGAAAACCTGTAATCAGTTTTGCAAAGAAAAGAGTGATTCTATTACTGAAAAGTGGACAAAGCAAGGCCAGTTGGGTTCGCTATGTGGGTAGCATAAGTGTATATTTACTAGAAGGAAGACATATCATTCAGATGCAAGAGAAAAATTCATTGTTAACATAACAGGCTTCAGGATTGTGTAGTCACTGAGGATAATGGAGACTCTTCCTTTCCCCCTTTTGTTGAGCCTCTGAGCAAGGATTTCTTTCCTGCCTCCTCAGTGCAGCTTTTGTCGTTTAGTCGCTAAGTCGTGTCTGACCCTTTTGCGACTCCATGAGCTGTCCATGGGATTTCCAGGCAAGAATACTGGAATGGGCTGTCATTTCCTTCTCCAGGGGATCTTCCTGACCCAGGGCGAACTTGAGGCTCCTGCTGAGTCTCCTGCATTGCAGGCAGTTTTTTTACCCTTGAGCCTCCGGGTAGGGCAGCTTAGACTACTTCATTTCCTGTTACTGCTTAAAGGTGTATTGAACCAATCTATTGTGCTTAAATATTTGACCAGAAAATCTCAATAGATGTGAAGTACTAATAATTTGATCCTGGATTGCCACTGCTGCTTCTATTAAGCTTATATATTTATGCACATGTTTGGGAAAGCAACTTTAGCCATAGGTATATGAAGAAACATAAAAACTTTTAAGATCAAATAGACCACATAAGAAGAATAAAGAACACATCTTAAATTTAGAGTTTATTAGTAGTTCTTTTGGAAAGGTCAGGTATTAAATTGGCCTTTGCTTATTAGAATAAATGCCTGAAATACCCATCCTTAGTTCAAGTAAATGATTCCTTGCAACTGACATTGTCATCTTAGACATGGTGTCATCTTAGACATAGTTATTGATTTTTATTAAATGTCTTCAATGTTTACAATCAGTGGTGCAAAATTGATCTTTAATTGTACTGTATACTTTATAATACGTTTATAAAGGTCTCAATAGGATATGTTAAAGTTGGAAGCTGAAATTTATTTGGAGAGGCTAATTGGCAGTAGTGGCATCTTAGTCATATTTGAAAGTTCTTTAAATATTCCAAGTCATCATGGGATAATGCCAGATTTTCCCTTCTTTATTCTAGGTTTCGAAGGGCGATGGTTGCCATGTTCAAATGTCAGACTACCCAAGCAATGCCTGTGACGAGTATTTTGCCAATGGATGTACTTCAAAACCCACTGACTTCTGGAAAAGTCTGAAATAAGAGGAACTTACACATTTATCAAAACATTTTCTTTACTTTTTTTTGGTAGTGGTTTAATTTCATTTTAAATGTGAGCTCATTTCAATCAAATAGAGACATAGAATATTGTCTTAATAGACTATAAATTTCTCAAGTGTAGTTTATAGTTCTATTTGTGCACTGGCTACCATTGGGAATGTTTCACTATTTTCTTATATGTAAACATACTACTCATCTAGTTTGATGAATAGAGGCACATGAGATTAAGGCCTCTTCTCTTTCTCCCTATCATGGTGTGTATTACAGTGTGTCAATGACCTGGTGTCGTGCCTGGTTCCTCCACTAGATTAGAAGCAACTGCTATTTTAATGTTCAGTTCAGTTGCTCAGTTGTGTCTGACTCTTTGTGACCCCATGAACTGCAACACACCAGGCCTCTCTGTAATTTTAATGTTAGAATAAATTAATAGTAATAATAGTTATCATCAAAAAAGCAAGAGAGTTCCAGAAAAACATCTATTTCTGCTGTATTGACTATGCCAAAGCCTTTGACTATGTGGATCACAATAAACTGGAAAACTCTGAAAGAGATGGGAATACCAGACCACCTGACCTGCCTCTTGAGAAACCTGTATGTAGATCAAGAAGCAACAGTTAGAACTGGACATGGAACAACAGACTGGTTCCAAATAGGAAAAGGAGTATGCCAAGGCTGTATATTGTCACCCTGCTTATTTAACTTATATGCAGAGTACATCATGAGAAAGGCTGGGCTGGAAGAAGGACAAGCTGGAATCAAGATTGCTGGGAGAAATATAAATAACCTCAGATATGCAGATGACACCACCCTTATGGCAGAAAGTGAAGAGGAACCAAAGAGCCTCTTGATGAAAGTGAAAGAGGAGAGTGAAAAAGTTGGCTTAAAGCTCAACATTCAGAAAGCGAAGATCATGGCATCTGGTCCCATCCCTTCATGGCAAATAGATGGGAAAACAGTGGCTGACTTTATTTTTTTGGGCTCCAAAATCACTGCAGATGGTGACTGCAGCCATGAAATTAAAAGACGCTTACTCCTTGGAAGAAAAGTTATGACCAACCTAGATAGCATATTCAAAAGCAGAGATATTACTTTGTCAACAAAGGTCCATCTAGTCAAGGCTATGGTTTTTCCAGTGGTCATGTATGGATGTGACAGTAGGACTATAAAGAAAGCTGAGCACTAAAGAATTGATGCTTTTGAACTGTGGTGTTGGAGAAGACTCTTGAGAGTCCCTTGGACTGCAAGGAGATCCAACCAGTCCATCCTAAAGGAGACCAGTCCTGGGTGTTCATTGGAAGGATTGATGTGGAAGCTGAAACTCCAGTACTTTGGCCACCTCATGCGAAGAGCTGACTCATTGGAAAAGACCCTGATGCTGGGAGGGATTGAGGTCAGGAGGAGAAGGGGACAAAAGAGGATGAGATGGTTGGATGGCATCACTGACTCAATGGAGATGAGTTTGAATAAACGTTGGGAGTTGGTGATGGACAGGGAGGCCTGGTGTGCTGCGGTTCATGGGGTCGCAAGGAGTTGGACATGACTGAGCAACTGAACTGAACTGAATTGAGTAATAGTTAATGGGCTTCACTAGTGGCTCAATGGTAAAGAATCTGCTTGCGAATGCAGGAGTTATGGGCTCAATCCCTGGGTCAGGAAGATCCCTTGGAAAAGGAAATGGCAACTCACTCCAGTATTCTAGGGAATTCCACTAACAGAGGAGCCTCGGGGTATAGTCCATGGGGTTGCCGAAGAGTTGGACACGACTTAGCAACTAAAAAGCACAACAAAAAATAATGGTTAATAGTCTTTAATAAATAATTACTGAAATAAGTTGTTGGAATTTATTTCTAGCTAGAATGGGAAACTGTCAGCATTTCACAATTTTCAAATTTTAATGCAATTATTCACTTACTATTTAACAAAAATAATCAAATGAATATTAAGCACTATTGTTTTTAAATCACGTGTCAGTCAATGCCATATATATTTTATGTAACACTATAACCTGTGCATATTAATATGTGTTATACTTTTTTAATTACTATTTTATGCATATGTATTTCCATATATTTGACGTTAGAATTAAGTTTAATCAGAGTGGGGGATTTCTGTATCTTTGTTCTCTTTTTCCTATCTTGTTTTGTTGATGAAAAAATTAATAGTCAGTGTAATAGGAAATTTTATTCGAGCTAGCCTCAAGATTATAACCCAAGAGACAGTCTTTCAGAAAGCTCTGAGGATTGTTCCAGAAAGGTGAATGGGGAGGCCGGTATATATGTGCAATGAAGAACATATCTTGGTAAAAAGTTACTGCTTTTTCAAGGAACAGGTATCTTAGCTAATGTTTTTAGTGCTTTTTTAAGTATGGAAAGATGCAAGAAACTGGGTTCATAAAATTTTCTCCTTAAAATACATAACTATCTGAGGGTCAGTTCTGCCGGTTTCCCTAGAGCAAAAAGTGCCTCATCCTGACNATCTCATATGTATTTCCATATATTTGACGTTAGAATTAAGTTTAATCAGAGTGGGGGATTTCTGTATCTTTGTTCTCTTTTTCCTATCTTGTTTTGTTGATGAAAAAATTAATAGTCAGTGTAATAGGAAATTTTATTCGAGCTAGCCTCAAGATTATAACCCAAGAGACAGTCTTTCAGAAAGCTCTGAGGATTGTTCCAGAAAGGTGAATGGGGAGGCCGGTATATATGTGCAATGAAGAACATATCTTGGTAAAAAGTTACTGCTTTTTCAAGGAACAGGTATCTTAGCTAATGTTTTTAGTGCTTTTTTAAGTATGGAAAGATGCAAGAAACTGGGTTCATAAAATTTTCTCCTTAAAATACATAACTATCTGAGGGTCAGTTCTGCCGGTTTCCCTAGAGCAAAAAGTGCCTCATCCTGACCTTCACGCTGAATTCCTTTCAGGATGTGTTGTAGGTCAGTGACTACTGTGGCTAATGACTTGGTTCTTGTAGAACTGGATAGTGGGCACCATTGTTCATTTTATAATCCCTTCATTTGGATGATAGTTTTGACCAAGGTTAGAGAAGGATTTTTTGACTCATTTGTCCCTCAGTGCTAGGAATGCTTATTTCCAGGTCAGGTGGGGATTTTGTTGATAGGCTACTCCATTTGCTGTTCCTGGACTAGGCCCAATTAACAGCAACCAAAAGCCTCTGGACTGCATGTCTTACCAGTCTGTTATGGTCCAGGAACTGTTCCCTCCTGTTGATTATCCCTGTATATAGACTTCCACTGTTAGAATCTTTGATCCTATTATAGAACTATATATTTGGTCAGTTGTTTTAGGTTCTCTAGTCATTATGGCTCAGAGGTTAAAGCGTCTGCCTGGAATGTGGGAGACCTGGGTTTGATCCCTGGGTCGGGAAGATCCCCTGGAGAAGGAATTGGCAACCCACTCCAGTACTCTTGCCTGGAGAATCCCATGGAGGGAGGAGCCTGGTAGGCTACAGTCCATGGGGTCGCAAAGAGTCAAGACAAAACTGAGCGACTTCACTCACTCACTCAGTCATTATTACTTTTATCTGAGGCTCAGTCATACATCTTGTAATGCAAGAAACAATAATCTGGTAAAACAGACTGAATATAAATAATACAGCTGCTGCTGCTAGTAACATTAATAAGGTCATAAGCAAGTATTTAAGCTAAGAATTTCCATTACGTGTGTCCCAGTATATCCCCAAGTCATCTGACCCAGTCTGTTCTGTACTAATTATGGACCAATAATGGATATTTAAATTGCTGAAATATTCCCAGTGGTTCATCCACAACTCTAAGAATTGTGGATGAACCACTAGGAATATTTTAGTACAAATACTTTTTGTGTGGGGAAGGCAAGGAGAAATTACTCTTAAGTGTTTCCTCAGATTGGAATTACTGGATAAAAATATAGAAAAAATATTATTGTTGTGAGCTTGCGCTCTGGAAAGACTAGACTAATTTACATGGCCACTGGCAGTGAAGAAGTTCACTTTTCCCATTATAGTCCTGCTAATAGTGCTATATCAGTTCTTTAAAACTAAAAGCTATATACTTTAACAAATTCATTTCATTTCACATTTCTTTAACTGCTAGTGAGGCTGTGTATCTTTGTATATTGTGGTTTCTTATGTATTTATTTTTGTAGGCTCTTTAGCACCTTTGACTGCAAATAAAGGAAAATCAGAACACTAATCCAAATATATGCAACTATCCATATGTTTGTATTGGTAAACTGCTATAATAATCTGCGAATTTATTTCTCCATCCTCTGCCTTTCCCCACTGTAATCAATGTATCAGCTTTATGACTGGGATACTCTTCTTTTAAGAATAAAACTCCCGTCCCCCAAATCTTAAGCTCAAAAACCCTTCGGTCAGTGCTTTGCTGGTAGTCCAATGCCTAAGACTCCGAGCCCCCAGGACAGGAGGCCTGGGTTTAGTCCCTGGTCAGGGAACTAGACCCCACATGCCACAGCCAGGAGTCCTTGTGCTGCAGCTAAAAAGATGCACGCGCCTCAGCTAAGATCCTGCATGGACGACAAAGGCTGACCATCCCAAGTGCTGCAGCGAAGACCCGGCACTGCCAAAAAAATAAATAGCTTAAAGAAATAAAAGTGATTTCTCCTTTTTTTAAAAAAATGCACATACCTTAAACCAAAAAAATCAATCCTCTGCCAAGTAACTGTAAATCTGTCAGCTGGACCCTCATGACCCTTTCGACAGGGTCCCACGGGGACTTTTCAGCTTTTTGTCTTATTTTCTCTTGCTCCTGTGTGTGTGTATCGTACATACAACCTGAAATGCTAATATTTCTCTAAGAACTACACACTCTTTCTTGCTTCCTCCCTTGGTTCCTGCTGTTCTGCTTGCCTCTTTCAGATTTTCCACTTAATACATTGGTGTGCCTCATACGGGCATCTCAGGTACCACTTGCTCTAGGAAGCCTTTCCCCACCAATACTGTTGGGTCTGGTGATCTCTTGTGCTTCTTCCAAGTGTATTCTGTGCCTCTCTTTATCATGTGATTCCTTTTGTGTAGTGATCATGTCTTATCCATCTTTCTACCCCTCAGTTCAGTTCAGTCGCTCAGTCGTGTCTGACTCTTTGCAACCCCATGGACTGCAGCACGCCAGGCCTCCCTGTCCATCACCAACTCCCGGAGTTTATTCAAACTCATGTCCATTGAGTCGGTGATGCCATCCAACCACCTCACCCTCTGTCGTCCCTTTCTCCTCTCACTTTCGATCTTTCCCAGCATCAAGGTCTTTTCAAATGAGTAGGTTCTTTGCATCAGGTGGCCAAAGTATTGGAGTGTCAGCTTCAGCATCAGTCCTTCCAATGAATATTCAGGACTGATTTCCTTTAGGATGAACTTGTTGGATCTCCTTGCAGTCCAAGGGACTCTCAAGAGTCTTCTCCAACACACAGTTCAAAAGCATCAGTTCTACCCTTAGGACTTAGTTTAGTGCTTGTACATAGTAAAAGCACTGAATTCTCTAAATGCTCAGTAAATACTGAATGAGCAAATGAATTGTGCAGATTCTGAAACTTTGCAGTATTTTATTTTGAGAAAATTCATTTGATGCTACTGTTTCTGTATGTGTATTATTAGTTTTAAATAGTGTTTTCCATAATCTTATTTTTATAGAATTAATTTTCTTTTCAAAAAGTTTTGATTGAAAGATGATGAATAGAACCATGTCAAAAGAAAGTTAACTGCCTTATATATTTATTACCTAAATCCTTGACTGACCATTCCATTCTATGTTACGGGTATGGAAGTAGTTTTTTAAATATTTAATTTTTATTTTTGGACAGAGCCTAATATATGCTAGCAGACATGATAATTGAGCTTCAGATAAGATTTGATTGCTCATAACTTGGGAAGTTAGCTTGGAGAAAAATATGTTCTACAACAAAGACAATAACCTTCACTGAAAAATTAATGTGTTGATCATGAGCCTGCACTGCATAGTGAGGACCTGGGAGCATCGCAGGATGCTCTCTTACCAGAGTCTCAGTCCTGCTGACATCTCAGGTACCACTTGCTCTAGGAAGCCTTTCCCCACCAATACTGTTGGGTCTGGTGATCTCTTGTGCTTCTTCCAAGTGTATTCTGTGCCTCTCTTTATCATGTGATTCCTTTTGTGTAGTGATCATGTCTTATCCATCTTTCTACCCCTCAGTTCAGTTCAGTCGCTCAGTCGTGTCTGACTCTTTGCAACCCCATGGACTGCAGCACGCCAGGCCTCCCTGTCCATCACCAACTCCCGGAGTTTATTCAAACTCATGTCCATTGAGTCGGTGATGCCATCCAACCACCTCACCCTCTGTCGTCCCTTTCTCCTCTCACTTTCGATCTTTCCCAGCATCAAGGTCTTTTCAAATGAGTAGGTTCTTTGCATCAGGTGGCCAAAGTATTGGAGTGTCAGCTTCAGCATCAGTCCTTCCAATGAATATTCAGGACTGATTTCCTTTAGGATGAACTTGTTGGATCTCCTTGCAGTCCAAGGGACTCTCAAGAGTCTTCTCCAACACACAGTTCAAAAGCATCAGTTCTACCCTTAGGACTTAGTTTAGTGCTTGTACATAGTAAAAGCACTGAATTCTCTAAATGCTCAGTAAATACTGAATGAGCAAATGAATTGTGCAGATTCTGAAACTTTGCAGTATTTTATTTTGAGAAAATTCATTTGATGCTACTGTTTCTGTATGTGTATTATTAGTTTTAAATAGTGTTTTCCATAATCTTATTTTTATAGAATTAATTTTCTTTTCAAAAAGTTTTGATTGAAAGATGATGAATAGAACCATGTCAAAAGAAAGTTAACTGCCTTATATATTTATTACCTAAATCCTTGACTGACCATTCCATTCTATGTTACGGGTATGGAAGTAGTTTTTTAAATATTTAATTTTTATTTTTGGACAGAGCCTAATATATGCTAGCAGACATGATAATTGAGCTTCAGATAAGATTTGATTGCTCATAACTTGGGAAGTTAGCTTGGAGAAAAATATGTTCTACAACAAAGACAATAACCTTCACTGAAAAATTAATGTGTTGATCATGAGCCTGCACTGCATAGTGAGGACCTGGGAGCATCGCAGGATGCTCTCTTACCAGAGTCTCAGTCCTGCTGTGACAGTGGTGAATTCAGGCATTTTGCCTAAAATACTCTAGGTACTGGACTTTATTTAGTTTGTGTTTGGGAGCTAAGCAGAACGTGGCAATATTGATTAAATCAATTTTATGTCATGCACTTCTATCTTTAAAGCTAAATTTTATAAAACTGAATATTATGCATGCTGGTAGAAAGCAAAAAGTAAAATTTATATTGTTTAACATGCAAGTAATCTACAGTGTTTTCTAACATCTGGTAAGACACTGAAGTATTTTGAACATTATGTGTTTCTTCAAGGTATAGTAGCAATACATCTAAGGAAGAGGGATTTGATAGGCATTTCCTGGCAAATTTAGATATGAGAAATTATTGAAATTTTCTTGACACTTGTTTGATTTTTACTTCTCTTAGAATGTGTTACTTTGCTGAAACCAGTTTCAAAGTCTAGGCGGATTGATCCCCTGCAAGCTACACTTGAAGGTTAAGTAACTACAGATCTCAGCTAATCCTGTGTAATCTGCTGTTACTAAATGGCCATTTGTATTCCTGGCGCACCAGTTTCTGAATGCTTAGGATTTGGTTTTTACGTTTTGTCCAAATAACCTCTAAAAGGAGCCATGTATCTCTTTGCAAGTCTGTGTATTGCACTTAGCTTTTTGGAGAGAGTGAGCTGTTTATGTCCTTCACAATGCACCTGTGATTATCACGGCAGAGATGATGGCCTGGGATCAAGGTATGCTTCTCTCCTTGCTACTCAGGGTTCTAATGATTCAGAGGAAAAGGACTCAAACCAGATGGCTTTGTTTTGAAAGCAGTTGACTGCTCAGAAATCAGAGAGGAGGCTTAATTTAAATAAGCTTTAATGTAATTGTGTTAATCCTGGTTGCCTGCTCCATTGTTTTCACTTCGATCAGTTTAATTCCTCCAAAGCCCCTCAAGTTATTTGAGACTCTCAAACACATTGTGTTACTAAAATATTCATTGCACTTGTATTCACACAATGAACCTGGCAGGAGGTCAAACCACTGAAATTTGTGTGGCCAGTTCAACCTGTTTATAGAAAGCAAAAGTGGGCAGGGCTGATCAGAATGTGTGTGACATGCCCAGATCATTTGCTTCCAGGGTTTTCCCTTTCATTTTGAGGATTATTTATGCCAACTGAATAGACTTTAGGAAGTAGGAAGGACGATCACATGAGTGAAATTAGAGACGTTCATAAACAGAATTTTTCATTTTAAGATGTTACAGTTTGAAAGAAATGGGTCAACCTTTTGTGTTAGATACTGGGTCCTTGCAGAAGTTACTTAACCTCTGTGTTTCTTTAATATATGCTTGTGAAGTGAGAACAAGTGTTTATTTATAATATGCATGAGTCCTTTCAGATAGAAATTAAATACAAAACAGAACTCTTATTGGCTAAACACAGTAAACTTTTTTTGAGAGAGAATTTTTAGTAACAAAATCAGATTTTTTGTGTGACTCAGTTGAAGTGAACAGTGAGCCTCAAAGTAATTTGTTAATCACTCAATTTATGTCTTACAAATTTATACAAATAACTAATAACACATATTTTTATATAATTTTTCATGTTATTGTATAAACTTTACTAATTCCTGGTATCTGTTTGAAATAATCACTCAAGGTGGTTAAAGACAGTGAGAAGAGTGTAACAATTTAAGACCTACTTGGCAAAAGATATACTGCAGTTAGTGACTCAGATCAGACTACCTTTCAGAAAATAGTCAGAAGTGTTTCCGTCTTCATGGTGGCCCCATTATTGATGCATTTTATAAAAATCATAGCATGTTATGCCTGACAAGAACTCCAGAAATAATGGTTTGACCACTGTAATTTTTTACACGAATAAATCCTATAGAGACGAAATGGCTTGTCTGAGATCACAGTGTTGAGTTGTTGCAGAGACTGGCTGACAAAGAGACTAGGTCTTTTAGCTTCCAGTTGAGGCTTTCTCCAATACAATGCACTGGAATGCGAACTTAATGAGGAGAAGCTGGATCATTCTGGTATAAAGTACACTGAAATTTGTGATTCAGAATAGAGATGAAGAGGTACACCTAGAGAATTCCAATGCTGCACAGGCACTTCCCCTAAAGAGAGGAGATGGGGCAACCAGCACACTGCTTATGCTGCTTCCTTCTCTTTACATCATGGCCTGGCTTTAAAAATTCACTGATTTAATGTGATGTGTTTTACTGAATGGCTGTTTTGTTGATTGTTTACTATATGTGCAGTGTATCATAATTCAGATGATGCTTTATATTAATCATTTTCAGCAATCTGGTGGAGCTGAATATATAATGGGAGATAAATAGGTCTTTTTTTTCAGGTTTAAATGAATCTAAATTTTCTGATTTTTCATACTTTATACCCATACATGGACAGGCTTGTTTTCTTATGCCTGTTTTTCTACATGCCACATGATGTCATTTGCACAAGGTCACTTAAATTGTGAGCGGTTAAAAAAAAAAACAACTTGCAGTTAGTTGGTTTATTTCTTAGGCTGAAAGCAATGCATTGGTCACATTGTTAAAACAGAAATTAATTTTAGTCATCCAATATGAACACTTGCCATTTCTTTCCTCCCTTCCCTCCTTTCTTTCTTCCTTTCTCTTGTGCTCGTCTTCATAAGGATCAATTTATAACTTCAATAGGGGATTCTTTTAAAATGGGGCATTTCCTAAAGAAGTTTAGAGTATACGCTTTGGAGCTGGACAGATGTGGATTTGAAAGATGGCTGTGTAACCACTAGCTCTGTGACTCTGGGAAGTTACCTGATGTTGATGGGCCTCAGCTATTTCATCTATAAAAATGAGATTGATGATAATAATAGCAAACACCTACTGAGTGCTTGTTAGCAAACACCTACTGAGTGCCAAGAAGGCGTAAACTTTTCCCTCCATTTCAAGTACTCACCATAAGAGTACCATGTGGGAAAATGAGCTGAGACTGGTGAAGTGGCTTTCTGTGGCCACAGTGATGTTAGAGCTTAGAGGCAAACCAAGACCAGACTGACTCTAGAGCTGGCACCTTTACCTGTTCTCTGATATCAGTTCATTGGGCTGTTGTAATGATTAAAAAGGGGTGGAATGTGATGTATATTGCACATGCCTGACACAAAAAAAGCTCAGGTTGAGTCACATGAAATTAATGATATTTGATGGTTTTGAATGTGCAAAAATGGCCATTTCATATGGTTCAACCTAGAAGAAGGTGATGAGGATGACAGATTATGACTGAGCATTCAGCTAGGCTGAATGGATACTTCATGCAAACCATGAGGGAATGAAAAATTCAATGCATATTTCAAATAAGTATGACTTTTTTCACATGTGCCTCAGAAAACAGATTTCCTTCCATTGCTTTGTGACACTAGGGCAGTGCTGTGTAATGACCTTGATATGAATGAGGTACCTACAAACTTTCCTGTGGACACTGTGAAGCTTCGCATAGAAAAGACCGTTGTCCGTAGGATCCCCGCGGAGGCCTTCTACTACCTGGTGGAGCTCCAGTACCTCTGGCTGACTTACAATTCTGTGGCCAGCCTTGACATCAGCAGCTTTTACAACCTAAAGCATCTACATGAGTTGCGCTTGGATGGAAATTCTCTGACGGCTTTCCCTTGGACATCTTTGAGGGACATGCCCCGTCTGAGGACCCTGGATTTGCACAACAACAGAATAACCGATGTGCCAAAGGAGGCAGTCAGGTA
The DNA here is from genome assembly GCA_006410675.1 of Oreotragus oreotragus. Taxonomy (NCBI): domain Eukaryota; kingdom Metazoa; phylum Chordata; class Mammalia; order Artiodactyla; family Bovidae; genus Oreotragus; species Oreotragus oreotragus. Next base: position 34,000 of record SJYX01017636.1, on the reverse strand, counting down.
CCTGAAGAACCTCACCTACTTGGATTTATCAAGCAACAGATTAACCACACTGCCACCAGATTTCCTGGAAAGCTGGTCCCACTTAGTGACAGCATCATCCAGAAGCCTGGATCTTCCAAGAGGAAGAATTATTCTCGGTAAGCTCACAGCCTCTGGGCTTTTCAGGTCCAGACAGCTTGCTCTGTGTACCTTCTTCAGTTGTCCAGTATTTTTGCATCAGTTGAATTTGGTGTTTTACTCTGTACTTGCACTTTTGATGGAATAGTACTTTATCATTTGACCGAGGTCAGTTTACCGGCCTGCCCTGTATAAGGTATAATGACTTTTTGTGTCTGTATGCGTGCACACCATGTCTGTATGTGTATGAGCATGAATGCATCCATGTTTGTGGCATAAGGGCAGCAGGTGTCTGTGTGTGCATGTGAGGGGAGGGAGGGAAACTTGCCTCATAAACTGAGAGACAAATGCTGCTCTTAGAGAACCTGGAAAAGAATGACAAAATCTATCAACCCGCTCTGATTCTCATGAGCACATCAGTGCTCCATACTCTGCTACAACTGACGTTTTGCTCTGGTCTCTTTTAGCCCTTTATCAGGGTCTTCAGGAGGGAGGGAAGGGCATCTGCATCTTTATTAAGTAGCAGTGGTTTAGTTGGTTAGGAAGTATAGTTTCCAGATGTGTGTGTATATATGTGAGTCACTCAGTTGTGTCCAACTTGTTGCAACCCCATGGACTGTAGCCCACCAGGCTCCTTTGTCCATGGGATTCTCCAGGCAAGAATACTGAGTGGGTATCCATTCCCTCGGGGAAGGCAATGGCACCCCACCCCAGTACTCTTGCCTGGAAAATCCAATGGACGGAGTAGCCTGGTGGGCTGCAGTCCATGGGGTCGCTAACAGTCGGACAGACTGAGCGACTTCACTTTCACTTTTCTCTTTCATGCATTGGAGAAGGAAATGGCAACCCACTCCAGTATTCTTGCCTGGAGAATCCCAGGGATGGGGGAGCCTGGTGGGCTGCCGTCTATGGGGTCACACANGGGCTGCAGTCCATGGGGTCGCTAACAGTCGGACAGACTGAGCGACTTCACTTTCACTTTTCTCTTTCATGCATTGGAGAAGGAAATGGCAACCCACTCCAGTATTCTTGCCTGGAGAATCCCAGGGATGGGGGAGCCTGGTGGGCTGCCGTCTATGGGGTCACACAGAGTCGGACACGATTGAAGTGACTTCGCAGCAGCAGCAGCAGCAGCATCCATTCCCTTCCCAGGGGATCTTCCCAACCCTGGATTCGAACCCAGGTCTCCTGCATTGCAGGCAGATTCTTTACCATCTGAGCCAACAGGAAAGCCCTGTAGCCTCCATATATTCTTAATTAAAAAACAAACAAATAAACTAGTCTAAACACCAGTTATTTTACTGACCCTAGATTGGTCTCCTAATGGATTTAATCTCTTAGTTTAGCTGTGTTTAATCTTGTGTATTTTGATCCTGAATTTGTTTAGATTCTATGGATATTTATCTTGGATTCTATGGAAATTTATCTTGGATTCTATGGATATTTATCTTGGATTATTCTTGGATTCTTGCTCCTTCAAGCAAGCCCTTCTCTTCTTTTTGTTTGTCTTCCTATAGTGCTTTGCACAGTGTTCTGGTGAATGCCCAGTAAATGTGACTGCCCGGTTGAAGTCAGTGAACTGAAACCCTTCTCAACAGTATCTGTGGGCAGTGAGACCTGAAGCTTTGACAAAGCAATTTGATTTGCTAAAGCATCTGCCTGCAATGCAGGAGACCCAGGTTCGATCCCTGGGTTAGGAAGGTCCCCTGGAGAAGGAAATGGCAACTCACTCCAGTACTCTTGCCTGGAAAATCCCAAGGTCAGAGGAGCCTCGTAGGCTACAGTCCATGGGGTCACAAAGAGTCGGACACAACTGAGCGATGACACACGTTTTGTTCATCCCATAAGGCTTTTTTAATTGCCCAAGATATGTTCATCATGGCTGCAGAAGAAGTTTTAATTCTCAGAAAAATGAAAGAAAATTTAAAGTTTGGTCATTGAAATGACTTATAAGAGTTTGGAATGAGAAGCAACTGGGTGCTAAGAAATTGTGCCAGAAATTTCTACTGACCAAAATCACTTGCTAAATATTTTCTGAAATAAAGTATAAATGAAAGATAAATTTGATATTTTTTATAGAAAGGAAAGTACTATGTATTTTATAATAATTGTAAATTAAAAATTTTTGAATCACTATATCGTACACCTATATCATATCTGTCTCTTATACACATCTAGATGTGTATAAGAGACAGNAAAGCAAAAGGAAAATATTAATATTCTATAAAATTATCTCTTCATATTAGTATTAGCAACTAATCATTAGAGAGCTATTAGTAGCCATTTAGTAATTTGATTTTATTTTCTAGTCTATATCTCCATTGAGTAATATTATTAGAATTAGGAATTGCATTCAAAGAAACTTTTAAAAATACATAGCGAAATAAAATTCCAATGTTATGGGATTTTAAGTTATGAAAATTTCTAGCCATTAGTGTTACTCATAAGATTCAAATTAGTCACTAGAATAAAGTAATTAAGTACTACAGTATGGTTTTACAATTTATTCTTTTTTTTTTTTTTTTGTATTTATTTTTTTACACGAACTCCCAAACATGAACCCCCCTCCCACCTCCAAGTGTTTTAATTGGAAAAAAAAGAAATACTGTGACAGCACTTGAATGGCTTTAGCATTACTTTTGTTGAAATGTATATGCATTTTAGTGCTTATGAAACTAAAAATATTTTCTCCATAAGAACCAAATAGAGAAAAAGTCACAAAATTTTTCTTGCACAGATGTTTCGTGTTTTGACCACTATCTATCCTTCAGACATTTTTGTTTATATAATAAGAGAAGCATTTTAGGGTGGGTTAGAGAAAAAAATTAGTTTAATTTAGCAATAGTCATGGAGTCCTTAAATATTAATAAATATACTGTGATAGGAGCCATGCAAAACCATACTGTAGTACTTAATTACTTTATTCTAGTGACTAATTTGAATCTTATGAGTAACACTAATGGCTAGAAATTTTCATAACTTAAAATCCCATAACATTGGAATTTTATTTCGCTATGTATTTTTAAAAGTTTCTTTGAATGCAATTCCTAATTCTAATAATATTACTCAATGGAGATATAGACTAGAAAATAAAATCAAATTACTAAATGGCTACTAATAGCTCTCTAATGATTAGTTGCTAATACTAATATGAAGAGATAATTTTATAGAATATTAATATTTTCCTTTTGCTTTTCTTGCCTTTGGAGTCAGATCCACAAAACATCACTTAGACCAAAGTCAGTGAGGTTATCACCTATATTTTCTTCTAGAAATTTTATAGTTTGAAGTCTTATGTTCAAGTCTTTAATCCATTTTGAGTTAATTTTTGTGGATAGTGTAAGGTAGTGGTCTGCTGCTCCTGCTGCTACTGCTAAGTCGCTTCAGTCGTGTCCGACTCTGTGTGACCCCATAGACGGTAGCCCACCAGGCTCCCCCGTCCCTGGGATTCTCCAGGCAAGAGCACTGGAGTGGGTTGCCATTTCCTTCTCCAATGCATGAGAGTGAAAAGCAAAAGTGAAGTCGCTCAGTCGTGTCTGACTCTTAGCAACCCCATGGACTGCAGCCCACCAGCCTCCTCCATCCATGGGATTTTTCAGGCAAGGGTACTGGAGTGGGGGCCATTGCCTTCTAGGTAGTGGTCTAGTTTCATTCTTTTTCATGTGGCTGTCCAGCTTTCCCCACACCACTTATTGAAGACTGCCCTTTCTCCTTTTCATGTTCTTTATTCCTTTGTTGTAGATTGTCCACACCTGTGTGGATTTGTTTCTAGGCTCTCAGTTCTATTCCACTGATCTGTGTGCCTGTTTTTGTGCTAGTACTATACTCTTTGATTTTTACAGCTTTGTAGTATAATTTGAAGTCAGGAACCATAATATCTCCAGCTTTTTTCTTTCTCAAGATTATTCTGGCTATTTGGGATCCTCTGTGGTCTGATACAAATTTTAGAATTTGTTGTAGTTCTGTGAGCTATGCCATTGAAATTTTGATTAGATAGCATAGAATATATAGATCACTTTGGGTAATATAGTTATTTTAAAAATATTAATTCTTTCAATCTATGAGTGCAGTATATCATTCCATTTATTTTCATCATCCTCAATTTCTTTCATTAGTGTCTTATAGTTTTTAGTGTACAGATTTTCATTTTCTTAGTTAAATTTATTTCCAGGTATTTTATTCTTTTTGTTGCAGTTATAAATGGGATTGTTTTCTTAATTTTCCTTTCTGATTGCTGTTGTTAGTGTATAGAAATGCCACAGATTTCTGTATATTGATTTAGTATCATGTGAGTTTATTGAATTCATGGTTCTTTTTTTGGTGGTTTTTTAGTGTTTTCTATATATAGTTTCATGTCATCTGTAAATAGTGACAGTTTTGCTTCTTCCTTTTTAGATACAAGTGCCTTTTATTTCTTTTTTTTTTTTTTTGCTAGTACTTCCAATATAGTGTTGAATCAAAGTGGTGAGACTAAGCATCCTTATCTTGTTTCTAATCTTACTCAGCTTTCCATCCTTGAGCATGGTGTTAATTATGAGTTTATCATATATGGCTTTTACCATGTTGAGGTACATTCCCTCTATACCCATTTTGTTGAGAGTTTTTTTTTAAATCATAAATGGATTTTGAATTTTGTCATATGCTTTTTCTGTATCTATTGAGAGGATCATGTGTTTCATCCTTCAATTTGCTAAATGATATGTTACACTGATTAAAGTGTGGATGTTAAACCATCCTTGCATCCTTGGAATAAGTTCCACTTGATTATGGTATATGATCCTTTTACTGTATTCTGGGATTTGGTTTGCTAATATTTTATTGAGGAACAGTTCAGATTACTTAAAAACTTACACAAGAATATTTTTAGTATAACATTAAATTTATGTAATTTTACATGCAATAAGGCATGATCATGAGTATTTTACAATTTGCAAAGAAAAAGACTAAAAGTTATACTAATTGATTAACTGTTCTCTTTGGCATCTTTCTGCTTTTCTGTATTTTCAAAATGTTCTGCAATGATCGTGCATTACTTTTTATAATCATAATAATAAGCAACAAAAGATATTTTGAAACATGTCCAGCCACGTGTGGCAGCTGACCAAAGCAAAGTCATGACTGGTGCGTAACAAAATGGGGAAAGAAGTGCTACCCCCTGCAAAGAAGACTTGTTCATGTGTGTGCATCACACACAGAAAACTCAGTTTTCACATCTGGAAAATGGAGATAACAGGATTTACTCCATCTTGCTAATAGAAATGTAATGAGAATGCAGTTTATGTGACAGTCTTTTAGAATATAAATCGGACAGTTTCTGAGGCTATGATTTTAGATCAACAACAATCCATAGCAATTGGGACTGAGATGTGAGTATCTTACAAAGAAGGACTTCTCTAGTTTGACTTCTTTGTTAGTTTAACTATAATGTACCAAAGTCTTCCAATTTCATTGTTTAAATATGGTAGTGAGAAACAACTCTAGATTATTTAGAACTCAAGTGCTTAACTGTAGCAATTATGTCTTTCGAGGTGCCCTGTAGAATGTATTTTTGTACTATTATAATGGGATACATTCTCTTTTCATTTCTTTTTTATTACCCTATGTTTATTGTTAACAGATTCTATTTATAATAGTAATAGTAGCTAATACTGATGGATGCTAGGCCAAGCCTAGTTCTTATAATTTATGGATATAACTTCTTCTAGTCTCACATTAACCCCATGATAAGTACTGTAACACTTGCCCAGATTCATTTATTCTATAGTGATGGAGGTAGGGTTTGAATACAAATCATTTGGTTGTAGAACCCTTGCTCTTCCCCGCTGCTTTGTAATGCAAGGTATGTAGTAATACCAGAGTTATTTTCCTCATATATATTATTTTACTTATCTATTTAAATCAAATATTTATTTAATAAAGAATTTAGAGAGAGGCTTTTCAGTTACTCCATTTCTCTTCTGTGTGAATAAAAATATCAACCTAATAAAATTGTCCTTTAATGTAGTTATAAAAATGTAAAGTAGTGTCCTGCAAATAAGCATTTAAATTAACTATGAAACTAGATTGATTTGCAGTACAGGTAAATTTCCATGACCTCTTTCTCAAGAATAAGGAAATATTTACACAGGCAAAGTCTGTAAGGCCTAACACTGTTTATCTTGGAGGAAAAACTCTGGTAGTAGAAGAGTATAAATTGCTCTTTTGTGTCCTTCTTATGGGAACCTAAAGTTGCTTAGTTGTAAAGGGCCCTTCTATTCAGAATGGCTTCCTTGGTGGCTCAGGAGTAAAGAAGCTGCCTGCCAGTGCAGGAGATGGTTTTGATCCCTGGGTAGGGAAAATCCCCTGGAGAAGGACGTGGCAACCCACTCCAATGTTTTTGCCTGGGAAACCCCATGGATAGAGGAGTCTGGTGGGACACAGTCTATGCAGTCATAAAAGAATCAGACACGATTTAGCAACTAAACAACAAAAAATTCAGAATGGAGTTTGCCAAAGGGCAGTGGTGGCCAAGTATTCCCACAGAATTCTGTAAAATGGCATTAATTTAGTTTGACAAATACTTCTGATTCTCTATTGGCTTACCTGCTCTCTCCTAGGCACAGAGGAAACAAATCCATACAATTAAGGCTTACCCTTTGCCAGATTCATCTGAGGACTGCCTGGCAGTGTCTCAGGCTCTAGGACAACCCATGAGGTGGGTCTGTAATTGTCATCACCTTCTTTTTCTAGCCGGTAAAGAGGCAGAGTCAAGTTTCAACTTCACAGTCCATCTCCAGAGACATCACTTTTATTTTTTAAACTTTATTTATTTATTTTTTAAATTTTATTTTATTTTACTTTACAGTACTCTACTGGTTTTGGCATACATTGACATGAATCTGCCACGGGTGTACACGAACTCCCAAACATGAACCCCCCTCCCACCTCCCTCCCAGTATTGGTGTTTTTCTTTCTGGCTTACTTCACTCTGTATAATTGGTTCCAGTTAAACTTCAAAAACAATTTTATTTTTAAAAATTTTATTAAAAAAATTTTTTGGCTGCACCGTATGGCTTATGGGATCTCAGTTCCCTGACCAGCGATTGAGCCCAGGCCATGGCAGTGAAAGCTGGGAATCCTAACCGCTAGGCAATCAGGGAACTCCTTAAACTATTTTTTAATTTGAGGAATTGAGATATCAGATGCATACTGTGAATCTTGTGCACAATTTAGCAAATGATGCTAAACCTATACCTGCACAAAACACACCCCCTCATCAAGATACAGAGTATTTCCATCACCCTAGAAAGTTTCCCTGTGCCCTGTCTCATCAGTCTTCCCCCACCCCAGAGAACTACTACTTCTATTTCTATGACCATAAATTACTTTTGCCTATTCTATAATTTCACTTGAGGTGCTTTTGTGCTTGGCTTCTTTCACTCAACATTCTATATTTTTTTGAGATTCAACCATGTCATTGCACATGTTGGTAGTTTTTTATTGCTCAGTCTATTCAATTGTATAAGTGTACCAGTTATTCATCTTTTGTCCTATTGTTGGACAGATGGGCTGTTTCCAGTTTTTAGCTTTATTATGAATTAAGCTGCTATTAATGTTTTTGTGCAAAGTTTTTGTGGCTATGTTCTCATTTCTCTAGGATAAATTCCTAGGATTGAAATTGTTAAGTCATAGGATAAGCTTTATTATGAATTAAGCTGCTATTACCATTTTTGTGCAAAGTTTTTGTGGGTATGTTCTCATTTCTCTAGGATAAATTCCTAGGATTGAAATTGTTAAGTCATAGGATGGCTAGATATATAACTTTTTAAGAAAGAAACTGCCAGTTTTCCAGAGGTTGTGCTGTTCTACACTTCCATTAGCACAGTCTGTTTGTTCCACATCCTCAGCAGCACTTGACATTTTCGGTCTTTATTATTTTTGTTATTCTTGGGAGTGGTTATGTCAGGGGAGTGCTATTATATTGTCATTTTAGTTTGCATTTCCCTGATGAGTAATGATATTGACCATTTACATTTATTTATTGACCATTGGTATATATAATTTTTAATGTTCATCTTTTTATTACTAAGTCTTCATTAATTATATGTATTATGAATATTTTCTCAAGTCTGTGATGTCTATTGATTTTCTTCATGATTCTTTTTTTTTTTAAATTTTCTTCATGATGTCTTTTTTTAAAATTTTCTTCATGATGTCTTTTGTAAGAAAGCTTAAAATTTTGATGACATCTGATTTATCAGTGTTTCATTTTATTGTTAGTGATGTCTGTGTACTATCTAAGAAATATTTGCATACCTACAGGTCACAGGAAGCCCCCTTGTGGCTCAGATGGTAAAGAGTCTGCCTGCAATGCAGCAGACCCAGGTTCGATCCCTGGGTTGGGAAGATTCCCTGGAGAAGGAAATGGCAACCCACTCTAGTAATCTTGCCTGGAAAATGCCATGGATAGAGGAGCCTGGCAGGTACAGTCCATGGGGTCACAAAGAGTCAGACACGACTGAGCGACTTTCACTTTCACAGGTCACAGAGATAGACTTTCTTTGTAGTTTTAACTTTTATATTCAGGTTTTAGCTTTATATTCCTAGCTTTTATGCTTATGACTATGACCCAGCTCAAAACAGTTTTTGACTATAGTGTGAGGTAGGGGTTAAGGTCTATTTGTTCCCAAAAAGATGTCCAGTAGTTCTAGCACCATTTGTTAAAAAGGCTTTACGTTTTGAATTGTTAAGTAAAACTGCTTCCACAAAGTTGACTAAGGCATGGTTTTGCCTTCAAGAGCTTATAGTCTACAGAATAGCTTTTGTACTGGAATTTATTGCTGACTTTTCATGAAGAATAGCATATCCGACTACTCTCATGCACAAAAAACATTATCCTTTGAGAAATGGAACGATTCAAAGTTCATTTACCCCTATCCAAGAGTAGTTTAAAATTAATTAATGCAAATTGCTGGTTGTGGTTGGTGCTTTGCCAAGGAATGCAGTACAAGTAATAGTTTAACTTTCAGTGAGTTCTTGTATCTTTGTCCCCAGAAGAAAAAAACATTGTGTTCAGCTCTAGATTACTATTATTATTAAGGCTTTAAAAGTTGTACCCTTAACTTTAGATGTTCATAGCATGAATAAATATTTTATTTTTGAGGGATTTAAAAATAAAGACATTGCTTTTAGATGTAATCCTTTGGATTAATTTTTAAAGAATTTTGTATTACCATTAACACTTTTTTTTAAAACAGTTTCAAAGTATAAATGAAACTCTTAATTTTATAGCTCTTGATCGTTCCCTATATAGACAGTTATGCTGCAAATGTTGCTGTTTTAACACTTGTTATTTGTGGATGACAGCACTTACAGGCTGCCACCCAGACTCTAGATGCTTTTAGGTGGCAAAGAGATAAGTGAGTTATGGTGGAAGAAGCATTAGACTAGGAGGCTCAAACACCTAGGACTTGGGACTCTAAGTGAAAGTGAAAATGAAGTCACTCAGTCATGTCCGACTCTTTGCGAACCCATAGCTTGTAGCTTACCAGGTTTCTCGGTCCATGGGATTTTCCAGGCAAGAATACTGGAGTGGGTTATCATTTCCTTCTCCAGGAGATCTTCCCCAACCAGGGACTGAACCCGGGTCTCCTGCATTGTAGGCAGACGCTTTACCGTCTGAGCCACCAGGGGGACTCTAAACTACTTACAATGTCAAGGCAGTAATATCTTTGTGCCTTAATGTCTTCTGGTATGAAATAGGAAGAATCATACTAGCTTCCTGAGGTCAGTATAAGACATATATATACAGTTGTTAAGAATGAGAGCTTTAAGATCAGGATAGTGAAAGTGAAAGTTGTTCACTGACTCTTTGTGACCCCATGGGACTATACAGTCCATGAAATTCTCCAAGCCAGAATACTGGAGTGNCAGTTGTTAAGAATGAGAGCTTTAAGATCAGGATAGTGAAAGTGAAAGTTGTTCACTGACTCTTTGTGACCCCATGGACTATACAGTCCATGAAATTCTCCAAGCCAGAATACTGGAGTGGGTAGCCATCCACTGGAGGGGATTTACCCGACCAAGGGATCCAACACAGGTCTCCTGCACTGCAGGCAGATTCTTTACCAGCTGAGCCACCAGGGAAGCCCAAGAGTACTGGAGTGGGGAGCCTATCCCTTCTCAAGTGGATCTTCCCGACCCAGGAATCAAACCAGGGTCTCCGGCATGGCAGGTGGATTCTTTACCAGCTGAGCTACCAGGTTACCCTAAAGCAGGGTAAAATGTAGACCCTTTACAATTTTTGATAAGTGCAGTATTTGTCTCATAGGAAGCAGCCAATAACTGCTTTTTATGTTATTATTTTAATTTTAATTTTTATTAAAGTATAATTGACTTACAATGTGTTTAATTTCTGCTGTATAGCAAAGTGACTCAGTATCTATTCTTTTCCATATGGTTTACCACAGGATATTGAATGTAGTTTCCTGTGCTGTACAGTGGTACCTTGTCTATCCATCCTATATGTAATGGTTTGTATCTGCTAATCCCAAACTCCCAGTCTTTCCCTCCCCTCCTCCACTCCCCCCTTGACAACCACAAGCCTGTTCTCTATATCTGTAAGTCTGTTTTTGTTATTATTTTATAAAGAAAAAAATCTGGCATATAAAGTCAAAGTCTCTTGAAAGTATGAGTATTCTACACATATTATATGACAGAATGAATTTGATATTTATTGGCAGGTTGAATAGAATTTAAATCAGTATTAGAGAACTGATTATAGATTCATGGGACTAAATGTGAGAAGAAGGTTAAGGTAATTCATCCATGAAAGAAAAGAAATTTCTAATATAGAATATAGTAGAAATAGTAAGCTTTACCAACAATGACAGAGAAATATGAACCACTCACAAAGTGCTGTTATAATAAAAATAGGCATAGATAGAAATCTGGAATTTATGAATGGTTAAGTCTTCCACCATGGTTAGACTTTTTAAAACTTGTGGTTCTATTTTTAATTCTTAAAAATCAATACAAATCCACTCCACAACCACAAATCTCTTTGAGATAAATCTTTTCTAACCTTGGGCTTTTTTTTGTAAGGCTGGTATGGGACATCACCCTTAAGATCCTTAAGATTTCTGTCTGACTGAATGCTCTGAAGGCACCATCTTAGATCTTCCTGAGATCCTAGCAACTAATTGTATAGAACCACCCACCTGAATCTGACTTTTGCTCTGAGACTCTTTCTTAATTTGAGAATTTTGGAGAGGGTGGTGTAAGAAGCAGTTTTATTGGGTTTAGTTTCTTTACATTTAACGAATTCTTCCTTTAGCTGTTGTCTCTCCTTTATATTTTACTATGAGCAGCAAGAACACACCAGGCAGCAGTTTCAACACCTTGTGGAAATATCCTTAGCTAGAACATTCATTTCATTGAGTACATTTTCTACTTTCCGTGTTAACCACCAATGATAGTGTTGCTAAGCTTTCTGCTGCTTCACAACAAGGGTGTGCCCTTTTGTCTACTTTCCAGTAATATTTTTCTCACTTTTCTTTAAGCTTTCACTGACAGCCTCTTTGATGGGTACAACACCTGGGCTAACAGTCCTGAAAGCCAAGGCAGATCCTGAAGGCGCTTGCAACTGGAGGCTGTCAGCTGACTGTATTTCCTGCTGCTGATTCTCTCTTGAAGGGGGATTTGAGCAGTGTACCTCCATGGCCACCACATGTGACATTCTTGCCAACATGTTCTACCACTTTTTTCCAATCTTGTCACCTAACTTTGCCTGTGTCTCACTCTATGCTTTCGTTACACAGAAATTGTGCTACCTCAAGGTCACACAAAACATTGACATATTTCAGGTTGAGTTAGGTGCCTCTCAGCACCCTATAGCAGTATTTATAATAATATGAATACTTTCTGGCACTCTAGAATCTGTCACCATATTTATGATATTCTGTGATACTTGGATTCAGATCTTGACTTTGACACTAATCAGCTACATGACCTTGGTCAAGTTATTTGGTTTCTCTGTGAATCAGCTTCTTCACTTTTAAAATGGGGGAAACAATATTCTTTTCATAGAACTGTAGGGATTAAATCAAATAATAATAGGTAAGTGCTTAGAACAGAGCCTAGTATATAATAAATGTTCAATAACTATTAGCTAAGATCATTAAAGGATTTCCAGGTGGCTCAATGGTAAAGAGTCTGCCTGCAATGCAGGAAACCCAAGTTTGATCCCTGGGTTGGGAAGATCCCCTGGAGATGGAAATGGCAACCCACTCCAGTATTCTTGCAAGAAAGTCTGATGGACAGAGGAGGCTGGTGGGTGACAAGTCCATGGGGTCACAGAGGCGGACACAACGGAGTATGCACGCACACACACATGATCATTGATGATCTGAACTGACAGGACACATTGAATTTGGTGGCTGGAGTGCAGGGTAAAACTGACAGAGAGGTGACTCTACCCCTCAAAGTACTTATGGTTTCAGGGCCAGAGTGTAGAAATGCCATCCCACGAGGCTGTGAGTAGACAGATGTCATCAGGAAAAACTTTATCAACCTTTTCCTCCCTTCTGGTCTAGGTCTGCAGGACAACCCATGGTTCTGTGACTGTCACATTTCCAAAATAATGTCATTGTCAAAAGTCGCTGACCCTGCAATAGTACTTCTTGATCCGATGATGGTGTGTAGTGAACCGGAACGCCTCTCGGGGATTTTGTTTCAGCGGGCTGAGCTGGAGCAGTGTCTGAAGCCATCAGTGATGACCTCGGCTACCCAGATCACATCTGCTCTGGGCAGCAATGTCCTGCTGCGGTGTGATGCCACTGGCTACCCCACCCCGCAGCTCACGTGGACCAGACCAGATAGCTCGCCAGTCAATTATACAGGTATCTTCTTAATTCAGGCCTTTGAAATAAGGTGTTTACAAATGTCTGAGCTTAATCTTGTGTTTTTGTATGGTTTGAGATTGGCTGGCTATTTCTAATAAAATATTGCTAAGAGTGTTGAATGGAAAAATTTTGAAAGGTACACTTTACTGATTAATATTTTCCTCTGTTTGTCTGATTAACCACATAGATGAAATTAGACAATCTGATTTTTTTTTCTTAGATGGAAAACAATGTGTTTCAGCATCTGGATGGTTGCAGATAGGCCTCTGTCTTTAACTTTCCTCTATCAGAAGAAAATTAAAAAAAAAACAAAAACAAAAAAAACTCATGGTTTACCAGGTTATCTAAATGAAATATACTGTGAAAGAAAGGAACAGAAGTTATGACTCCTCCCTGCTAGAAAATGATCCATGATGCCTTCTGACTGTGTGGATGGTTGGCATTTTATTACAATGAAAAAATATTTTGAGAAATATTTAAATAATATCTTGTGATAAACATTTTATAGAATCACAGTAGGTTAAAATTGGAAGGGATATCTGAGATCACTTTGTCTTATCCCCTTATTTAAAAAATGTGGAAACAGAGGTCCAAAAACTGATAGCTTGTCTAGAATCACATACTATTTAGTGACAAAAGTTTATTAAGGCCAAAGTTTCTTAATTCTCAGCCCCATGTATTTTTAAAAAACTATTTTCCATACACACCTCATGTCACCTGGCATGTCCTAGATTCCCATATAAACCGTTTACAGAACCATCACCTGCCTTCAGAGACTTGCAGTGTGCCACTTCCCTCTTCGCTTATGTGAGAGGTAGGCGTGTAGGACCAGAAAGTGTTTGCTTTTCAGTTGGCATGTTTCTTGAGTCTTTTCTTTCTTTTTTTCTCACAGAGTATGCATTTTTCTTTATTCCAGTAATTCAGGAATCTCCAGGGGAGGGAGTCAGATGGTCCATAATAAGCTTGACGGGCATTTCTTACATGGATGCTGGGGATTACAAATGTAAGGCCAAAAACTTGGCTGGGATGTCAGAAGCTGTGGTCACTGTGACAGTGGCCGGTGCCGTCACAGCCACCGTCTCATCAGATGCTTCTGAAAGAAGAACTGGGGGTCACCCTGAGCAAGAGGTCCGGCCGGGATCTAGACGCCCCGCACCTCTGCCTGGTTCATCATCGTCTCCCTGGCCTTATTCCTCCTCCTCCACCTTTCCTCCTACTTCAACCTCATCTCCTCCCTCCACTGCTTCCTTCTCCTTGTCTCCTTTCTTCTCCTCCACTGTTTCTTCAGCTACAATTCCAAGCACTAGAATGTCCACAAGCACCACCACGGCTGGCCGACAGTCGCTCAGCCCAGATGGGAAAAGAAGTGCTAAGGCAGAGAAGGGTGGCAGGAGGCTTCCCCCAGCTAGTGCAGGTAGAAGAGAAGAGTTGGCACTGTTGGATCGAGCCCTGCGGATGGAAGCGAATGCCACAATAGAAAACCTCCAGGTGGTCAGCGAAACAGAAGAAAGCGTCATTTTGACATGGGACACCGTTAACACCACCCAGAACTCGGAAGTGACTGTGTTTTATTCCAGATATGGTGAGAAGGACCTGCTGCTGCTTAATGTGAACTCCACCAAGAACCAAGTCACCATAAATGGCTTGCTGCCTGGTTGGCAGTATATAGCATGTGTCTGTCCAAAGGGAATGCCTCCCCAGAAAGACCAGTGTATCACCTTTTCTACTGACAGAGCTGAAGAAGGAGATTCTCAAGAGTCTTTCCTGATGGTGGTGAGTGGTGCTGCCTGCGTTGCTGTCTTGCCGTTGATTTTTTTCCTGTTGTACAAAGTTTGCAAACTTCAGTGTAAGCCAGACTCCCTCTGGGAAGATGATTTGGCAAAAGAGACTTATATCCAGTTTGAAACGCTGTCCCCCAGGTCTCAAAGTGTAGGGGAACTGTGGACGCGAAGGCCCAGAGCCGAATCAGAAAAACTGCTGCTTTGTTCTAGGTCAAGTGTGGAGTCTCCTGACTATTAAAAGTGAGGGTTCTGGATCTGAGTATTATTGCTAAGGTTTTACAGCTCAGGCACATGTGAGCTCCACAGAATTTCTTTCACAAAATTAAGGATCTAGGGGTATAGTTGACCCTCTGTTTGGATGACTTTTGGACGCTTTTCATATCCTTTATGAAAAAAATCACAGATGGAGTGCTTTTAAGTGTGTTTAAAAAACTCATGAGACTTCTGAACTGAAAAGACATATAATTTTAACTTTTTTTTCCTGTATAAAATGTCCATAGAACTCATTTTTAGGGTAGTGCTAAGTCAGTTAATAATATATTTTAGGATAATGCTTTAGTTCTTAAAAATAAATTCATGTGCAAATAGTCATAAAAAGTAAACTCTGAATTTTAAAAAGATAGGTTTTTGGGGCAGTGAAGAAAGATTAGTACAATCAGTTAAGCCTTGATGTTCCTTCTTGTTCAAAGTGCTCTATGGCATTTGCTGGGCACGTTTGCTGCCATTGCCTGGTAGAGTGGAATAGTACATAATTTTGCTTTCACTATGGTTAAATGCAACCCAGTGGACGGGGAGGGCTCCAGCTCTTAGTACCATTATGCATTATAATATAGTATAGTGGTATTCGTATTGAAAGTATGAAAAAAATTTCCCTTGTCCTTAGAAACATGGGTACTAGCAAAAATAAGCTAAAAAGAGGATCATGGCAAATATAAGACCATTTTGAGAAGATAGTAACTGTTGCATTCTAATACATCTGCTAACAGACTGTATGGGGTCTTTTAAAAAAAAATGTACTCATTTTAAAACAATCTCTTTAATAGTTTTATATTTGTTCTTCTTTTCCCCTTCCCTCTTTTCTTCTCTCCCTCCCCTCCCCTTACTTCCTTCACTTTTTTTTTTTTTTCCTTCTGCTTTGTTAGAAAATATTCACGCAGCCAAAGGACCATGGCTAAAGAGTTTGTCTTTTGCCATGTTATATTTTGATTGCCTGGATAAAGGAATGATTTTTGAAAGTCTTTTAGATCCAAAAAGGATGTCTTAGGATTTTGAAAGAGCAAATTCAGTGGACTGATTTAGTCAAACTCAAGGTTAAAAACATCAGGGAAATTTGATTGGAGTGGGCCTCATGATTAGATAGGAAAGGGGATTGATAAATAAAATTTAGCTTTTCTAAAGAAATTTTTAAACCATATTTACTAAATATTATATTCTCTACATTGAAGATTTTGGAGTATAGAGCAGATTTATAAAGGTGTGTCATGAGTCATGAAATATAATGAGAAGCAAGTTCTAAGAAAACATTATATTTTACATAAGAAACAAATAGGCTTTAATGTAGCACTTTGTGGAAATCATAATATAAGCAGTCAGAGGATGAAAACCTTCTCATTCCAAATGGCTTTTAATTAAAAAGAAAAAGAGAAATCTAGCTTCACTGTAATCTGTATTAGAAGATTAGAATGGATGGCTGTCCCGCTCAGAACTCCCAAACCTCACCTTCTTATCCTCTTTCCTGTCCTTTCCAACCTGTTTGACCTTGGTGCTTTCATCACTATGTGCATTGTCTAATGATCTAACAGTTTTAAATTCAGTATTCATTTTTTGGATTTTTTAAAAACAAATACCTTTTAAAGACAGTTTTGTGTTCAACTTATGGTAGATGATTTATTTTAAATTTAATGACTGCAAAAACGTGCATTTCTTTACTCTAAAAGCATCATGGAATTTCATTGCCATATTTAAAAAGTTCATATAAACAGACTGCCAAAATACTACCACCTTAGAAATAATATAGCTGTGGGCGAATGTTATATACTGCTGAGCCAAAAGACACCCAAACTGTACAAAGGCAGGCTACTCGTCAAGAAAGGATACTTGGATCATCCTGATGAAATGAATTACTGACTGCGCTCATAATTAAAATCACGTGCAGCCTGGACTTAATTTTGCCCAGCGAGGAAAAGCTAACTGGTGGTGGAGAGGGGATAGGAATGGCAGGAGAAAGCATCTTTGTCATCCTCAAGTTGGACTTGGCACATGAGGTGAGTCACAAGCAACTTGTTACTCAAAGTAAGAGCAAATTGTAAATCATCTAGTTTCTAAAAATATATATGTTTGAACATAGGGTTATCCTGATGATATCATTGCTCTTATGTTCTTACAAGTATGTGCTTCCTTGAGTGGCAGGGGAAGGCTGATATTATAGCAAGCAGCATGGAATTCCACACAAGCAGCAGCCTGTTTTTCACTATATGTGCTGGTGGCTCAGATGGTAAAGAGTCTGCCTGCAATGCAGGAGACCTGGGTTTGATCTCTGGGTAGGGAAGATCCCCTGGAGAAGAGCATGGCAACCCACTCCAGTATTCTTGCCTGGAAAATTCCATGGACAGAGGAGCTTGGCAGGCTACAGTCCATGGGGTCGCAAACAGTCAGATACAACTGAGCAACTGACATACATGCATTGTGAAGAGCAGTCATAAATGATAAATAGTAATATATCTGATAATTAAATATGATTACAATATGTTACTTTCAGACAAAATACATTTGAAGTTGTAAAACTCGGGATATATGGCGAGGGAGTGTCACATGTGAGGCTATCATCAGTGATGAGCTGTGACGTAAAAATTATTGAGAACACCAGGCAAATGGTTCACAGTGTCCGGAAAAGCAAACCCTGAAAAGAGAGCGGTGCCTTGGGAAATTCTGCAAAAAGTTCAAAGAAGAAACTTTTGACCCAGGGACTTGAATCCAAAAAGGGATTATGGCTAACAAAGAGAGATTTTAAACACACACACACTTCTGCTGAATAATTATGAAATAATTTTAATAAAGTGAGAGAAAGCTTAGGAAAGTTGAATGGTTGCTTAGTAATCTCAAATTTCAAACTGTATGTATAAAAGATATAAAGAAGAAAGAGTAGCTAAGATAACTGTAGAAATTAGGAAATCTATTATAAAAATGTTGTAAATTAAGGCCCTAAGGTTAAGGGACAGAGACTTGTGACTTTCTCTTAGAGACCATTTCATGCTGTTGAAGGCATTTGTGAACCCACTTATATAACAGGTGAAGAAACCAAATCTTGAAAAGTATCTTAATAAGATGGCATATTGAAGCTAACAAGGATAAATGTAAATTTTTATGTTTTGATTAGCATAAATATGAGTGTTCAAGTAAAAAGCAAAATTCATGACTTCAGTTGATTACAATCATTCAATGAACTGATAGAGTTATGTATGCATGTGTGTGCTAAGTCCTGTCTGACTCTTTTGCGACCCCATGGACTGTGCCCTGCCAGGCTTCTCTGTCCATGGAAGTTTCCAGGAAAGAACACTAGAAAAGTGAAAGTTAAAGTCACTCAGTCGTGTCCAACTCTTTGTTATCCCATGGACTTTGCAACCCCATGGACAGTTCATGGAATTCTCCAGGCCCAAGAATACTGGAGTGGGTAGCCTTTCCCTTTTCCAGGGTATCTTCCTGACCTGTGAATCAAACCGGGGTCTTCTGCATTGCAGGCAGATTCTTTACCAACTGAGCTATGAGGGAAGCTGAAGAACACTGGAGTGGGTTGGCATTTCCTACTCCAGGGAATCTTCCTGACCCAGGGATGGAACCCGCGTCTCCTGCACTGGCAGGTGGATTCTTTACTACTGCACCACCTAGGCTTCCCCAAGTTTTGTATGGTAATTGCTAAACATGCTAGCATTAGGTTACTCTAGTGTAGGTAACTGGAGAAGGCAATGGTACCCCACTCCAGTACTCTTGCCTGGAAAATCCCATGGACAGAGGAGCCTGGTGGGCTGCCGTCTGTGGGGTTGCGAAGAGTCGGACACAACTGAAGTGACTTAGCAGCAGCAGCAGCAGTGTAGGTAACAGATCAAAGAAGGCAAGTGGTCTGTTATCCTCTGCATTAATAGACCATTTATACAGGATCAGGTTTAATTTGGGGTGCCAAATTTAAATAATTATGAACCTTGATTACAACTATGGGCTATCCATTAGAAAGCAACTAAGATCACCAAGCATTTGGAAACTTGATCATGCATGAAAGGGTTAAGGATCTGGGACACAGACTGTGGGGAGACCAGACTAACTTAGTGCAGCACGAGGTGCTGACTCTTCCCTGAAGGACTATATTTAGGACCATCTGCTTGGGTTGTTAAAATGGAGGCTACTAGGTTCTACAAGTACACATATGAATTCAGCAGCCTGGGGTCTTGGAAACTGCACTTTGATACTCAACCCAGGGGAATGATGAAGGTGATGTAATGACTTTGAGAAACACTGTTTTGTGCAATGGATATAGAAGTAATATTGGGACGACAAAGAAGCAGAACTACTCCATATTAAAAACAAACTTTTTTTTTTTTTTGCTAACAGAAAACAGTGGAGTAAGTCATATTGTCATAATATTACTCAGGACTATCATAGATATTCCGGAAATCAGGAATGATGAAAGATACCCTAAATGACGTTGTAGACTAAAAAGTTCAATCATTTGGACTGTAGCAAGACCATCTGCTTGGGTTGTTAAAATGGAGGCTACTAGGTTCTACAAGTAGACATATGAATTCAGCAGCCTGGGGTCTTGGAAACTGCACTTTGATACTCAACCCAGGGGAATGATGAAGGCGATGTAATGACTCTGAGAAACACTGTTTTGTGCAATGGATATAGAAGCAATATTGGGATGACAAAGAAGCAGAACTACTCCACATTAAAAAAACCTTTTTTTTTTGCTAACAGAAAACAGTGGAGTAGGTCATATTGTCATAATATTACTCAGGACTTTCATAGATATTCCGGAAATCAGGAATGATGAAAGATACCCTAAATGATGTTGTAGACTAAAAAGTTCAATCACTTGGACTGTAGCAGAAAGAAAGGAATATCAATAAAATTGTATCCTTTGGTTTCAGTGGAAGAGAATGCTAATATTTATATTAAGTAGCCTCTTTTGTTTAATTATAATAAAATTTATTTCATGTGTAAACATCTGAGTCTTAATTTGTTTAAGTAGTGGAAAAATTAGGCTACAAACTATTGGGTAGGTTTGCGTTGTCCTCTTTTTATGCAATTAATTTCAACTAAGTGGTTGGATGCAGCAGCAGCTAGGTCGCTTCAGTTGTGTCTGACTCTCTGCGACCCCATAGACGGCAGCTCACCAGGCTCCCCAGTCCCTGGGATTCTCCAGGCAAGAACAGTGGAGTGGGTTGCCATCTCCTTCTCCAATGCGTGAAAGTAAAAAGTGAAAGTGAAGTCGCTCAGTCATTTCCAACTCTTCATGACCCCATGGACTGTAGCCCATAGGCTCCTCCGTCCATGGGATTCTCCAGGCAAGAGGACTGGAGTGGGGTGTCATTTCCTTCTCCAAAGTGGTTGGATGAGAGTCACTGTAATTTTTCTTTTCCTTGATATAGGTTATAACACAGATGACTCATTCCTTAGCTATTCAGAAAAAAGCCCAATGTTTTTATGAATTAATTTGATATAATTTATAAACACAGTTAAGTCTTTATATCAAAGCAGAATCTGATCATTGTCCTTATTTTAATATACCATTTATTAAGTGTGCTAGTCATTTTTATCGTAAGGAATTTCCAAAGTATTTAACACTGTAACAATAGTAAGGAGTTAAATTCTTGAACTAATTACATAGGTAAGTGTTGATGCTGGGTTTCTTATATTCTCTGCGATTCCTAGGAACTAAGAAAGAATGGTAAAAGCGTAGAAGAATTTTGAAAGAAAGCATCTCAAAAAGCAAGATAGCAATCTGGAGGATAATGGTAGCCACCTGAATCCTATTATTTTCATGCATTTGCCCCTCAACAGAATCTATTGGTTTAACTAAAAATTCAAAACCCCTTCATATGACCACACTTTTAGCCTTGATAGGAGATGGAGAATACCATGAACTTCACAGTGCTTGTAAGAGAAACAAACATCAAATTCCAAAAATGTCTTGCCGTTGCTGCAAGCCTGGAGAGCAAGAGAAGGAAGGGGAGGAAGGCGACAGTCAAAGGACACCACTCAAGAATTATGGGTCAGATGTGTGTTTGCTCAGTTGCCTCAGCTGTGTCTGACTCTTCGCGACCCTACAGACTGTAGCCCTCCACGCTCCACCCTGCATGGGATTCTCCAGGGAGAATACTGGAGTGGGTTCTCCAGGGGACCTTCCTGACCCAGGGATCAAATGTCTTTTGTCTCCTGCATTGGCAGGTGGGTTCTTTACCACTAACAGCACTTGGAAAGCCCATAGATCACATAGTAAAATGTTAAGTGGTGTGGGGGGTGCGGAGATTTAAAGGCATTTTAAAAGACTCTTTAAAGCAACAAAAACAAAATGCATGCCTTCCTTAAAAAACAACGGAAATTAAGACAAACAAACAAAACAAAACAAAAGGCAAGCAAGCCACCAAGTGCAGAAAGATTAAAACCATTACTCTTGAAAGACAACGAAAAACATCCTCAGGGCCTCCAAGCAAAAAAAAAAAAAAAAAAAATCCAGGGGACCTTCCTGACCCAGGGATCAAATGTCTTTTGTCTCCTGCATTGGCAGGTGGGTTCTTTACTACTAACAGCACTTGGAAAGCCCATAGATCACATAGTAAAATGTTAAGTGGTGTGGGGGGTGGGGAGATTTAAAGGCATTTTAAAAGACTCTTTAAAGCAACAAAACCAAAATGCATGCCTTCCTTAAAAAACAAGGGAAATTAAGATGAACAAACAAAACAAAACAAAAGGCAAGCAAGCCACCAAGCGCAGAAAGATTAAAACCATTACTCTTTAAAGACAATGAAAAACATCCTCAGGGCCTCCAAGCAAAAAAAAAAAAATCAAATTAGTTATAAGGTTAAGGAAAGTAGGCTGCCATTGGATTTCTAAAAAGCCACATATAAAACAAACTACAGCAGAGCTGTATTTTCAGAAAATTCAAGGAAAGAAGATAGTCTACTACTATACCACCCTGAATGTGCCCGATCTCATCTAATCTCAAATGCTAAGCAGGGTTGAGCCTGGTTAGTACTTGCTGCTGCTGCTGCTGCTAAGTCACTTCAGTCGTGTCCGACTGTGTGTGACCCCATAGACGGCNCTTTTTAAGACTAGAAGAGATAAAAAAAACTGTTTTCTCTGTTTCCTAAGAGGTTTAAACTTTGTGACTCAAAATTCAGTGGTTTAAAACATTATATTTTGCACATGATTTTGTGAGTGAGGAATTTGGAAAAGCTCTACTGCTTGGTTCATTTCTGATCCTATGGTGTCAGCTGGGATAGCTTGATTGGATGATACACTTCAAAGTTGGCTTCTCCAAGCATGTCTGGTGCCTTGGTGGGAATGAGGCATGGAAGGCTGAGTCCCTTCCCTTCTCTGTGGTTTCAGGGCTCTGCACATGGTCTGTTGTGGTCAGACTCCTATGTGGTGGTATGTCATATCAATGGTACTTGACATCTCCTAATCTGTGATCTGTGATATCAGAATATTGTACATAAAGGCAGTATTCACCGATTTTTATTTTCCTCAATGTTTTTATCAGAAATGAATGTTGAAAAATTTCAGAGGCCTTTCCAGAACAATCATTGCATCAATACATATATATTAAAGAATCATCTTTGCATTTCTTTATAAACCCTTCTCATTTTGAGATAATTATAGATTTACATGTAGTTGTAATTGGGGAAGTATGGCGATATCTCTTTTCAGCCCAGAAAGGGTGAAAATCCAGGGTCCCCAGGTGGTCTTTGCTGGCATGGGGTGGGGGTGGAACCCAGGTTTTTCTGTGATATTTTGTTGGAGGAGGGCACTTATTATCCAAATGATTTCCATCTTACTAGGCTATGATTTCTAGTTCTTTGGCTAAAAGAGCCAGTTTTTGTTCTTATTGTGTTTATCTATGCCTATTGAAATTTCTGGATTGCTAGCTTCTTCAGTTCCAAGTGTGAGATACAGAAGGCAAAAAGAAAACCCAGGGAACTCACCATCGTCATTCCTTGGGTCTTCTCTCCACCTTTCAGTTTTCTTATGTTTGATATATATATATATATATAAAGTCCAAGGTTAAAGATAAGCATGTTTATCCTATCTTTCTAGAAGTGAGATTTCCCCTCAAATAACTTTTGAATATAGCCCTTTATGTATACTCTGTCTAGGGGGAGAAAATGACCCACAAATGAATCTTGAATTCTTTTTTTTCAGATGTGCTTTTCAGAGTATTATAGGAGTAGCAATTCTAAACTTATTTCTTATGAGTTGTAGGAATAAGTAAATGAGTGAATGGAAAACCAATATTTCTTGGAAACCAAGATTTTTACTGTGCAGGAAGATACAAATACAGGATAGGGAAAGGCAAGAAACAACCTTGTGAGGTGGACTGAAATTTGAAATTGAAGGTATGAACTGATTATTTCACATCTATCTATCAATATCATATATCTACGTATATATGCTTTTCCTCTCTTAGCACTATCTTTTGAACAGCTAGAAGCAATTACAATTTTTACTGTGCAGGAAGATACAAATACAGGATAGGGAAAGGCAAGAAACAACCTTGTGAGGTGGACTGAAATTTGAAATTGAAGGTATGAACTGATTATTTCACATCTATCTATCAATATCATATATCTACGTATATATGCTTTTCCTCTCTTAGCACTATCTTTTGAACAGCTAGAAGCAATTACACTCCAGCAATAATGAGCACACCCAGCACCAAAGTTTTGTCCTCTAATATTATGCCACACTAAGAGAAATTCGTATTTCCTTGGAGAAATAGCTGATTTCAAGACCGTGATGGGGAAGATAACATCTTTTTGCGCTGGAATATAAGTGAGTAAGTATTAGTCGCTCAGTCGTGCCTGACTCTTTGTGACCCCATGGACTGCAGCCCACCAGGCTCCTCTGTCCATGAGATTTTTCAGGCAAGGATACTGGAGTGGGTTGCATAAGGAGGTACTCAAATGATAGGACAATAAATCTAGCTTGAAGGCTCTCCTGGCTAAAACTGGAAAAATTTAAANATAAGTGAGTAAGTATTAGTTGCTCAGTCGTGCCTGACTCTCTGTGACCCCATGGACTGCAGCCCACCAGGCTCCTCTGTCCATGAGATTTTTCAGGCAAGGATACTGGAGTGGGTTGCATAAGGAGGTACTCAAATGATAGGACAATAAATCTAGCTTGAAGGCTCTCCTGGCTAAAACTGGAAAAATTTAAACGGAAATAAAGACAGTAATAGTTTATAAGCCACTGAATAAAATAGAAATCCATGAGTCATTACTGATAGTTTATAGTAGACAGTAGGTAGATAGATAGGTAGGTAGGTAGACAGAGATGGAAAGTGAAAGCTCTTCCTTATAGCAGAAAGCTGACTGATAAATCAGGAGTCACCATTTTGTAATCGTTATGGTAAAGATTGGTTTGGGTGAGAATCATCAATGGGTAATAAATCCAGGGGAAATTTTTGAGGAGAATTAGGATATTTTCATGGTCTCTGAATGCCTCCCCACAGCTTGCTCACTGCTGCAATGGGAAAAAATAGTTACTGTGCAGTGGAAGAGCAGAATCCTTTGACTGGATAGCAAAATGAATGTCCACTGATGGGAGACACCAGACATAACCTGCCTCTATATATCATTTCATTAGAAGGACACAATATCACTTATGTGGTGTTTCTGGATGAGGATGCAATAGACTGAATCTAATCATGAGAAAATAGCAGATAAACCCCAATTGATGAACATTCTCAAAAGTAATAAGAATTATTTCAGATTAAAGAAGAACAAAGACTGAATAACAACTAAATGCAATATATTATCCTGGACTGGATCCTGGACTCTGAAGAGTAAAAGTGTATAGGACATTACTGAGATAATTGATGAAACTGGGATAAGGATGATTGATTAGGTAAAAGCAATATATTAATATTAAATTCTTTGAATTTAATAGTTAAGGTTATAAAAGAGAAAAAAAGTCAATATTTGTGTTCCTTGTTTAGTAACTAAGTCATGTCTGACTCTTTTGGAGATCCCATGGTCTGAAGCCCACCAGGCTCCTCTGCCCATGGGATTTTCCAGGCAAGAATACTAGAGTGGATTGCCTTTACCTTCTCCAGGGGATCTTCCCAACCCAGGGATTGAACTCGGGTCTCCTGCATTGGTGGGCATATCTTTACCACTGAGCTACCTAGGAAGCCCATTTGTGTTCTTAGGAGATGCATATATAGTATTGAAGAGTAAAGGACTGTGTTGTGTTACGATTTATGCAACCCAAACTTCAACATGTGTTTGGAGGAAACAAGTGATTGGTAGTGCAAATGTGGCAAAATGCCAGCAACTGGTGAGTGTGGATAAAGGATCCTTTGGAGTTCATTTGCAACGTTTTTGTGAATTTGAAATTGTTTCCAAAAATAAGAAAAATTATTTTTTTTAAGGAAAAAAAGAAATACAGGATAGTTGATCAAAGATTAGAATGACATAGGAAATAGAAACCCAGCTAAAGCTTCACCTCTGAACTACAGACAGAAATCTGTTATGAAACTATTTTTTCAGCTTGGCAGAGCTGATGACCATTTTTCGTACATTCAACCTGAACTAGAAAATACACCAGAGCTTAAATGAACGCAGGCGATTAGATCAGGTTCCTAAGCTTAAGGAAGGATGAACATTTAAGGAAAAGTAGTGAAAATTGACTCTGATATTAGTGCAATTAAGGTGAATCTTCAGATAGAATTCAATGGTGCATACATATTATTAGAATATGACTGCTTTAGGCAGGCATTTTTGGTATTTTGTTTTAATATGATCTTTGCCATATGTTAGGGTCCAAACACAGCAACTGATTCTCTTTCTTCTGGACAAATGGAGTACTTTCCTTATCCCAAGGAAATACTTACAAATTCAACATTCATCGAATTCTCTTTCCTTAGGACTCCTTCACCTCCCTTCCCATGCAGCCCTGCCAATCCTGATTTTTTTTAATTTTAGCAGACTCTTATTTCACTTTAGCAAAATGGAGTACTTTCCTTATCCCAAGGAAATACTTACAAATTCAACATTCATCGAATTCTCTTTCCTTAGGACTCCTTCACCTCCCTTCCCATGCAGCCCTGCCAATCCTGATTTTTTTTAATTTTAGCAGACTCTTATTTCACTTTAGCAATTTGCACATTTGTAAAATTGGATACCTAGGGTTTTAGTGCTCAAAATATTGCTCAGGGGTGTATCCCAGCTTCTTGACTTCTTTAAATATGCATGTGCGACTGTGTGTTCATGCTTATGTGCATACTTGACAGTCTGCTCCTAGATAAACTGGCCCTGCGCTACTCTCTTGGAATTCAAATAAAGTTCTTGATGTACGGCTACAAGTTTCTTCATTGTGGTCAAGTTTTAGAGGTCAAACTCTCAGAAGGAAACAACCATGTCTGTCCATTTGCCAGTTGTTCAATGAGTGTTATGATGACCAGTGAAATTCTTCTGGAGAATAGTTTTGTGATTCTGATATCCACTAATATATTTACTAAGTATGAGCTAGATTATCTTTTTCTCAATGGCAGTAAACAAAAACCTTACCAAGGATGATAAAAGATGTGCATGGAATACTGAGGAGTGGAGGGGTGTCATGTATTATGATGTACGCAATCTATTCTTCAATATCTATTTCAGGAGAGCAAGAGGTTCATGGTGCACACGGGGCAAAATGTTAACAACTGGTGAAGGGGAATCAAGACTATTTTGGGGAGTTATACCCTGCCAAGAGAAGCAAGGTCTCCTTACAGTCCTGTAAATGGCCAAACATTTCTTTATAATTTCAATTTGAAGTAATTTTTTCCTCCCTGAGACTGAACATCTGTCTATACATTTTGGTTGTCTATATTTCTTTTGTGAATAGTTTATTTTTTGACTTTTACATTTTTCTAATGTGGATTGGTGGTCTTTGCCTTCTTAATTTGCCCAAGAATAGTTAAATATTAAAGATATTAACTGTATACCTGATAAATATATATCAAAAATATTCTTACCTGGCTTTTTATAGATATCTTTTAGCTTTATTTATGGTGTTTTGCACAGAGGTTTGTCACATGTTTAATTAGTCATATTCACACTTTTTAAAATTTCTGGGCTTATTATTGTGATTAAAAAGCACCCCTATCCCCAAATTGCATATATATTTTCAGAATGCTCTCCTGCACTTAGTATAGCTATATTTTACTTGGAAGTTTTTTCAATTTATTTGTTTTTAATTGATGGATAATTGTGTTACGTTGGTTTCTGCCAAACATCAACATGAGTCAGCCTTAGCTACACATATGTCCCCTCTTTAACATTAATTTGCCCAAGAATAGTTAAATATTAAGGATATTAACTGTATACCTGATAAATATATATAAAAAATATTCTTACCTGGCTTTTTATATATATCTTTTAGCTTTATTTACAGTGTTTTGCACAGAGGTTTGTCACATAGTTTATTAGTCATATTCACACTTTTTAAAATTTCTGGCCTTATTATTGTGATTAAAAAGCACCCATCCCCAAATTGCATATATATTTTCAGAATGCTCTCCTGCACTTATTATAGCTATATTTTACTTGGAAGTTTTTTCAATTTATTTGTTTTTAACTGACGGATAATTGCTTTACAGTGTTACGTTGGNTTTATTAGTCATATTCACACTTTTTAAAATTTCTGGCCTTATTATTGTGATTAAAAAGCACCCATCCCCAAATTGCATATATATTTTCAGAATGCTCTCCTGCACTTATTATAGCTATATTTTACTTGGAAGTTTTTTCAATTTATTTGTTTTTAACTGACGGATAATTGCTTTACAGTGTTACGTTGGTTTCTGCCAAACATCAACATGAGTCAGCCTTAGCTACACATATGTCCCCTCTTTAACCTCCCTCACCACTCTCCCCATCCACCCCTCTAGGTTGTTACAGAGCTGCAGTTTGTGTTCCCCGGGTCACACAGCAAATTCCCATTGGCTGTGTCTTTTACATATGGTAATGTATGTTTCCCTGTTACCTCTCCTCCTACCCTCTACTTCCTCCCCCAACTTTCAGTTTTCAATTTCTAGACAATTTTAATGTATGTATGATGTGAACTAGAGAACAGATATAATACAAATTATCAGTGAATTAATAACAAAATACATTTGAAGTTGTAAAACTCGGGATATATGGCGAGGGAGTGTCACATGTGAGGCTATCATCATGTTGAGCTGTGATGTAGAAATTATTGAGAACACCAAGCAAATGGTTCACAGTGTCCGGAAAAGCAAACCCTGAAAAGAGAGCGGTGCCTTGGGAAATTTTGCAAAAAGTTCAAAGAAGAAACTTTTGACTCAAGGACTTGAATCCAAAAAGGGATTATGGCTAACAAAGAGAGATTTTAAACACACACACACACTTCTGCTAAATAATTATGAAATAATTTTAATAAAGTGAGAGAAAGCTTAGGAAAGTTGAATCGTTGCTTAGTAATCTCAAAGTTCAGACTGTATGTATAAAAGATATAAAGAAGAAAGAGTAGCTAAGCTAACTGTAAAAATTAGGAAATCTATTATAAAAATGTTGTAAATTAAGGCCCTAAGGTTAAGGGACAGAGACCTGTGACTTTCTCTTAGAGACCATTTCATGCTGTTGAAGGCATTTGTGAACCCACTTGTATAACAGGTGAAGAAACCAAATCTTGAAAAGTATCTTAATAAGATGGCATATTGAAGCTAACAAGGATAAATGTAAATTTTTATGTTTTGATTAGCATAAATATGAGTGTTCAAGTAAAAAGCAAAATTCATGACTTCAGTTGATTACAATCATTCAATGAA
The DNA here is from genome assembly GCA_006410675.1 of Oreotragus oreotragus. Classification (NCBI taxonomy): domain Eukaryota; kingdom Metazoa; phylum Chordata; class Mammalia; order Artiodactyla; family Bovidae; genus Oreotragus; species Oreotragus oreotragus. The sequence goes on along the minus strand of SJYX01017636.1, from coordinate 5,174 downwards.
CTGATAGAGTTATGTATGCATGTGTGTGCTAAGTCCTGTCTGACTCTTTTGCGATCCCATGGACTGTGCCCTGCCAGGCTTCTCTGTCCATGGAAGTTTCCAGGAAAGAACACTGGAAAAGTGAAAGTGAAAGTCACTCAGTCGTGTCCAACTCTTTGTGATCCCATGGACTTTGCAACCCCATGGACAGTTCATGGAATTCTCCAGGCCCAAGAATACTGGAGTGGGTAGCCTTTCCCTTCTCCAAGGTATCTTCCTGACCTGTGAATCAAACCAGGGTCTTCTGCATTGCAGGCGGATTCTTTACCAACTGAGCTATGAGGGAAGCTGAAGAACCCTGGAGTGGGTTGGCATTTCCTACTCCAGGGAATCTTCCTGACCCAGGGATGGAACCTGCGTCTCCTGCACTGGCAGGTGGATTCTTTACTACTGCACCACCTGGGCTTCCCCAAGTTTTGTATGGTAACTGCTAAACATGCTAGCATTAGGTTACTCTAGTGTAGGTAACGGGAGAAGGCAATGGTACCCCACTCCAGTACTCTTGCCTGGAAAATCCCATGGACAGAGGAGCCTGGTGGGCTGCCGTCTGTGGGGTTGCACAGAGTCAGACATGACTGAAGTGACTTAGCAGCAGCAGCAGTATAGGTAACAGATCAAAGAAGGCAAGTGGTCTGTTATCCTCTGCATTAATAGACCATTTCTACAGGATCAGGTTTAATTTGGAGTGCCAAATTTAAATAATTATGAACCTTGATTACAACTATGGGCTATCCATTAGAAAGCAACTAAGATCACAAAGCATTTGGAAACTTTATCATGCATGAAAGGGTTAAGGATCTGGGGCACAGACTGTGGGGAGACCAGACTAACTTAGTGCAGCACAAGGTGCTAACTCTTCCCTGGAGGACTATGTTTAAGACCATCTGCTTGGGTTGTTAAAATGGAGGCTACTAGGTTCTACAAGTAGACATATGAATTCAGCAGCCTGGGGTCTTGGAAACTGCACTTTGATACTCAACCCAGGGGAATGATGAAGGCGATGTAATGACTCTGAGAAACACTGTTTTGTGCAATGGATATAGAAGCAATATTGGGATGACAAAGAAGCAGAACTACTCCACATTAAAAAAACCTTTTTTTTTTGCTAACAGAAAACAGTGGAGTAGGTCATATTGTCATAATATTACTCAGGACTTTCATAGATATTCCGGAAATCAGGAATGATGAAAGATACCCTAAATGATGTTGTAGACTAAAAAGTTCAATCACTTGGACTGTAGCAGAAAGAAAGGAATATCAATAAAATTGTATCCTTTGGTTTCAGTGGAAGAGAATGCTAATATTTATATTAAGTAGCCTCTTTTGTTTAATTATAATAAAATTTATTTCATGTGTAAACATCTGAGTCTTAATTTGTTTAAGTAGTGGAAAAATTAGGCTACAAACTATTGGGTAGGTTTGTGTTGTCCTCTTTTTATGCAATTAATTTCAACTAAGTGGTTGGATGCAGCAGCAGCTAGGTCGCTTCAGTTGTGTCTGACTCTCTGCGACCCCATAGACGGCAGCTCACCAGGCTCCCCAGTCCCTGGGATTCTCCAGGCAAGAACAGTGGAGTGGGTTGCCATCTCCTTCTCCAATGCGTGAAAGTAAAAAGTGAAAGTGAAGTCGCTCAGTCATTTCCAACTCTTCATGACCCCATGGACTGTAGCCCATAGGCTCCTCCGTCCATGGGATTCTCCAGGCAAGAGGACTGGAGTGGGGTGTCATTTCCTTCTCCAAAGTGGTTGGATGAGAGTCACTGTAATTTTTCTTTTCCTTGATATAGGTTATAACACAGATGACTCATTCCTTAGCTATTCAGAAAAAAGCCCAATGTTTTTATGAATTAATTTGATATAATTTATAAACACAGTTAAGTCTTTATATCAAAGCAGAATCTGATCATTGTCCTTNTGCTTTTTCCATGATCCAGAGGATGTTGGCAATTTGATCTCTGGTTCCTCTGCCTTTTCTAAAACCAGCTTGAATATCTGGAAGTTCTCAGTTCACTGCCTTAGAGCTGCTTAATGATGCCTAAGTGGTATTATTTGCTAAACACTTAGCCATGATTTAACTAAAGTTGTGTCTTTCAATTTTATTTTAAAGCCCTGCATCTCTGGGTTTTAATCAGTTCAGATTATATAATAAGTTCAGATTATAGCACAGAGAAACCACTAGAACTTGTTATTGGGTTGAATATAATCTTCATTTACTTCTAGGTGCATCATGTAGACAATGGGTTTAAGAAATTTGAAAGAGTGGTGTGCTAAAAAGTTTTCAGAATAATTTCCCACAAAAGAGAGAACTTAGAAGCTATAAATTTACCTTAGAAGTATAACTATAGAAGCTCATCTTAGAACTATAACCTTCTACTACTACTTTCTTTTCAGGTTCAAAATCAGAGACATTTGTGAGAACTTTGTAAAGTAAAACTTTGGCCCAGATGTGGTCATTTTTCATTTTCCTTTTTATAAAGTACTATGCTAATTGTGGATTTTAGGGTGATTTGGGGGGCTTCCCTGGTAGCTCAGTGGTAAAGAATCCATCTGCAATGCAGGAGACACAGCAGACACAGGTTTGATCCCTGGGTCAGAAAGATCCTCTGGAGAAGGGCATGGCAACCGACTTCAGTATTCTTGCTTGCAGAATCCTGTGGACAGAGGAGTCTGGAGGGCTACAGTACATGGTGTTGCAAAGAGTCGGACACAATTGAAGTGATAGAGCACACACACAGAGTGATTTTTATTTTCTATATTTGTCAAGAAGTTTTTTTTATAATGAATACATATTACTTTTATCATCAAAAATATACATGTTATTTTTAAGTTAAAATTTGCATTTATATCATACAATTACAACTCTAAAAAAATATTCAGAAAGAATGCATTTGTTATAAATTATTGTCTCCAGATGATTAGGACCTTAGGCAACTAATTTTTCCTTCTTGCTGTTTTTTTTTTTCTATTTTCCAAGTTTTCTAGCATAATCATGTATTACTTCTATAGGGGAAAAATAGTATATAAACTAATTAAAAATTCATAATGGACTTCTGTAAATCAGCCAAATATTCTTAATAACTTTCATTTTGTAAAGCCAATATGGCCATTTAAGTAGTATTCTATTAAAAAGGATTTTATTTTAAACATTTTATTTGATTTAAATTCTTCACAATAATGGTCTCTCAAGTGGAGAAAATATGTTTTTCCATGTTGATATTTTCATGCAAAGAGGTATAAAAATGAGCTCTTTCATTGTTTTTTTCCTTTGTATTTTGTATTTCCCTCTAAGCCTTTTCTTCAAAGGAAGAGGGGCTGCTAATATGACTGGTGAAAGTCAGACATCAACTGGTCCTGGTCTCCAGCAGCAGCTTCACAAACCTGAGCCCCCCACTCCTCCTGTACAGCCAACCTTTGGATGGGTTGGGACCAAACATCTTGCATGGTATCTGGCCTCCTGTGGTGGTCATATCCAGGCTGGCATGGAAGACAGGTCTACTTGTCTGTGCTGTGGGTGCCTGGGTGGCTGCTGAGCTAGCTTGTAATCTTCCTCTAGCTCATTCTCTTTGTGGATCCAGTTCTTTGTCAGGAGGCTTCCAAGGCTAGAAGAAGGGAAGCATAAAGCCTCTTTTTGGCTTGATTCCACTTGGTGTTTGCTAATCCACCTATGCCAGGGTACCCTGCATGCTGAGATTTATTTAGCCTTGAATAATAAGACTCCCTGTGATCTCCATGTGAGATTTCCCAGGTGGTGCTAGTGGTAACTTTCTGATGGTTGTTCCTAACTGATGGCAAGTAAAGATAATGTTTGAAGGAAAAAAGAAACACATGATTTTGTTCACATTTAAAATTTTACCTCCAGTATTATGAGTAAAACATTAGGGTTTGGACTCAGTGAAAAAACTACTCATATATGAAATGTTTAGTATGGTAATAGGACCAAGTCCATATNGTTTTTTTTATAATGAATACATGTTACTTTTATCATCAAAAATATACATGTTATTTTTAAGTTAAAATTTGCATTTATATCATACAATTACAACTCTAAAAAAATATTCAGAAAGAATGCATTTGTTATAAATTATTGTCTCCAGATGATTAGGACCTTAGGCAACTAATTTTTCCTTCTTGCTGTTTTTTTTTTTTTTTTCTATTTTCCAAGTTTTCTAGCATAATCATGTATTACTTCTATAGGGGAAAAATAATATATAAACTAATTGAAAATTCATAATGGACTTCTGTAAATCAGCCAAATATTCTTAATAACTTTCATTTTGTAAAGCCAATATGGCCATTTAAGTAGTATTCTATTAAAAAGGATTTTATTTTAAACATTTTATTTGATTTAAATTCTTCACAATAATGGTCTCTCAAGTGGAGAAAATATATTTTTCCATGTTGATATTTTCATGCAAAGAGGTATAAAAATGAGCTCTTTCGTTGTTTTTTTCCTTTGTATTTTGTATTTCCCTCTAAGCCTTTTCTTCAAAGGAAGAGGGGCTGCTAATATGACTGGTGAAAGTCAGACATCAACTGGTCCTGATCTCCAGCAGCAGCTTCACAAACCTGAGCCCCCCACTCCTCCTGTACAGCCAACCTTGTGGATGGGTTGGGACCAAACATCTTGCATGGTATCTGGCCTCCTGTGGTGGTCATATCCAGGCTGGCACGGAAGACAGGTCTACTTGTCTGTGCTGTGGGTGCCTGGGTGGCTGCTGAGCTAGCTTGTGGTCTTCCTCTAGCTCATTCTCTTTGTGGATCCAGTTCTTTGTCAGGGGGCTTCCAAGGCTAGAAGAAGGGAAGCATAAAGCCTCTTTTTGGCTTGATTACACTTGGTGTTTGCTAATCCACCTATGCCAGGGCACCCTGCATGCTGAGATTTATTTAGCCTTGAATAATAAGACTCCCTGTGATCTCCACGTGAGATTTCCCAGGTGGTGCTAGTGGTAACTTTCTGATGGTTGCTCCTAACTGATGGCAAGTAAAGATAATGTTTGAAGAAAAAAGAAACACATGATTTTGTTCATATTTTAAATTTTACCTCCAGTATTATGAGTAAAACATTACGGTTTGGACTCAGTGAAAAAACTACTCATATATGAAATGTTTAGTATGGTAATAGGACCAAGTCCATAT
>SJYX01017635.1:512015-548271 GCA_006410675.1 Oreotragus oreotragus | reverse complement strand
CTTTGCAACCCCACAGACTGCAGCCCACCAGTCTCCTCCATCCATGGGATTTTCCAGGCAAGAGTACTGGAGTGGGGTGCCATTGCCTCCTCCGATTCTGTATTTGAGAGTCATCCTATTATAGTAGAAGTAGCATGATATTTGAGTCAGAGCTAACTTGGATGTTCTAACTGGGTGACTGTGAACATTTATAATCTTGTAGAAATTCAGCATGTAAAATACGGGAATGTCTGCTTCCCAGGGTGATTACGAGAATTAAATGAATCAGTAATAGTTACATATCCAGCACAGTACATGGCACAAAATAGGCCTTTGTAAACGTTAGTCCCTTTCTTTTTTGCTCCTTGTTAATCTATTCATTAAATTACACTTGAGGGTGTGAGGGCTAAAGTGTAGTTTATAATTATCACATTGTTATGCCAGTTGTTGCAGAGGCCATTGGAGGTCTTTTGTTCCACATCTCATCCAAACCTATAATTTAAAAGTTCTGCTTTATCATGTGCTTGCTATAAATTTAGGAATAACACTCTATCCTTTATTATTACAACTAACCCAATCCTTCAGTTTCACCAAATGACATGCTTCCCTTCCTATAAAATTCAAACATGGGTTTAGATACATAGTGGTAACTAAATACTAGACTGCTCTCTCCTTTCCATACCAGGCCTTGGGATCAAGTAATTGGGATTATTTCAGGTAATCTTTTATGTTTCTTAGGTAACACCAGAGTTATTTGAATGACCAATTGGCTTATTAAAAACTTCCAACTGACTTGCTAGAAAATTAAATTCTCACTTTGAGATCCCTAGGGCAATGTGTATCGTCAATGTTAATTACTCCCTTCTTGTCACCTTTGGCTCTGGTAGAGTGTGCATTTCAGTTTCAGCTTCTCTTACACATATAATACTAGGTAATTCACACCTTTCAAAAAATACAAATAAGAAGCACTGAGAAGGCTTTTTCCAATCTTCAGATTTCTCTAAAAGGTTTGGGTGTCCACACTGTCTTGGTTTTTGCTCATTCTGTGTAAGGCAGAACACCTAATTGTCTACAGTTATCCTTTTGAAAAAGGCTTATTTTTTAAGGCTGGAAAATTTTGCACCCCATGCTTCTAGGAGGCGCCACTGACACTGCAGTCTACTGGAATAAGGTGCTCTGGAACTGAGCAGGGGTGACTGGCATAAACACGCAAGGCTGCCCTTAAGTGTTTACCTTCAGTTCAGTTCAGTTGCTCAGTGGTGTCCGACTCTGCGACCCCATGAATCGCAGCACGTCAGGCCTCCCTGTCCATCACCAACTCCTGAAGTTCACCCATACCCACGTCCATCGAGTCGGTGATGCTATCCAGCCATCTCATCCTCTGTCGTCCCCGTCTCCTTCTGCCTCCAATCCCTCCCAGCATCAGAGTCTTTTCCAATGAGTCAACTCTTCAGTAACTTTTCTAAAATATATTCGTTTGCGAAAATGGTCAGTGTCTGAATAACGCTTTGCACTGTATTGAGTCAATCTTGGTGAGTAAAGAAAAGAAGCCAGGCACACATTCAAGTCAGTTCTATTAATTCTGCTGTTACCACTGGGATGAACTACTTTAGGGCTTTAATAGATACAATTTATTCAATAGAATTGAATGGGTGGACAAGTACTAACTCACCAGGAAAAGGGTGATTTCTTTCTCACAGACAAGAGTAAGTCTGCTCCTTCATTTACACAATTCATTAGCAAGTTCCAAATACTCTCACGGTCATCACATGCTATATGCCTTGCAAAAGCTGAATTTCTGAGCAAGAGGTTGTTTTTTTTTTTTTTAGTTTTCTCTAAATTAAAAAAAATGGCTAGTATACATCAATTCTAATACACTCTGAAGAGTATTCTCATACATAAGATTGTAGCTGTAACACCTCAATATTTTTTAAGATGTGAGATTGGATATTCCTATGGAATGTTAAAACATTGTTCCTTCCAGCTCTAGGTGTCAGGAAACAGAATGGTGCATCATAGAACAACTTTCAAGAAAATAGATCCACTTCTCTAGATAGAAACATCCACTCACCTACTAAGGGCCAGGTACAGTTTTAGGTAAGGGAATCAGGAGATGGGAAAAACAGAGAATATTCTTGTTCTCAAAAGGGAATTCTCTGAATTATTCATAGAATATAGTAATTTGGGGGTAAAAAGAATCAACTAAGAATGGGTCCGTTCAAACTGTAGCACATCAAACACTGAAATTCTCATGTAAGGCTAAATGGCCTATGCTACTAAGCAAGCCTTGGTTTATATCACAGAAATATTTTCCAGGTCATGAAAAGAACTGTCCATAAGAAACATCTGAGGAAAATCTAACAGCAGGAAGAAGAGGTGAAGAAATCTCTTAACCCAAACAATCCCAAAGGAATACCTGATTTATGCAATAAATCTGCGTTAGGCTCCTAACCTGTACCCATGTGTGCACCCAGGAGCTCAACNATCTCTTCTGCCAGCCACTGACTTGATGATGAGGCACCAGACACATGATGCAAGCTGTCCACGTCATCACTCTCCTCATCACTGCCCTTACTACCTAATCGTAAGCCTCATGTAATGGGCCCTTTGTGAGCTGGCCTCTTTCTACCTTCCCAATCCCATTTCTGGCCATTCCCCAGGCAGCACCCTCAATCCAGCCAAACCAAACCCCAGATCCTCGAAAGAGCCTACTTTCTCAGGCCTTGTCCCAATGTGAATGCTGTTTGTCTAGTCCTTCATGTTTTCCACTTCATTTTCCCACTGATTTTCAGGCATCTTCTCTTGAGATTTCTTTGAGGCCCAACCCATGCCCCATCCCATTCCACACCCTAATCTGTGTTCCCTTATCTGTGATGACGCAGTATTGTCTTTATCCCTTTGCTCCTCTTACTTCCTGGAGGATCTATAAGACTCTGAGGGCAGGGTTTCTTTTATCTCACCATTCCCCAAACCTGGGATAAGGGTGTTCAGTAAATGTTGATACCAAAATTTAAAAATGATGCAAAACTCAATGTATGCAGTACTTGATATTTTTATCAGGTGTAGAAGGAAACAGGATAGAGATTTTGAGTATTTGTAATTTTGTATCAGAAATAAATTTTTGACCAAATTCATGAAGCTAAGAAACAACAAAGTAGGGGCCAAAACTTCTGCGTCTTTGAGCGCATCTTTAAATGTCCCAGAGTAGCACTCCTGCCATGTGTTTAAACAAGCTGAGAAATAAATAATTGTAATGATGGAGACCAAAGAGTCAACTATATTACTACTGGAGGACATGACTTTGGGTGTCTTAGCCTAGTGAAGTGAATTCGCTCAGTCATGTCCAACTCTTTGTGACCCCATGGACTGTAGCCTACCACCCTCCTCTGTCCATGGGATTTTCCAGGTAATAGTACTGGAGTGGATTGCCATTTCCTTCTCTTAGCCTATGAGGCTTGCAAATACTGTGTTGGCCAAAACTGTGGTTTGGATTTTTCTGTAACATGATATGGAAAACTTGAACAAACTTTTTGGCCAACCTAATATTTAACTCCCAAACTGACAAACATATCCACCCAGTCCAAGGCAATGCTGAACTGTCTTACCTGGGATGCCTATCCATATAAAACCTAAAAGACGAGTGAACAAAAGGGAATCAATGTATGCTGCCAACAAACCCTTTCCTGAAACAGAGCAGGAAGATGGATGTACACTGAGCGTGCCTAGTTATTGCTCCCAAAGTCACACTCAGAAAAATTACTTTAATTCTCCAAGGGAAGGGCAAGTAAAGGCCAAAAGCATGCAAAGAGAAAATCCCTCCTCTTAGAAAACAGGAGTAGGGAAAAATCAGTTGTTATCTGATTCTAACAACTCAGAAGATAAGCTTTCAAAGCCAATTTGAAGAAAAGTTCAATTCCCTAGAAATCCTCTAGATGAAATTTACCAAGCCTATCCACACACTCATAACTTTTCCCCAAATACTAAGTTTCAGATCCCTAGGAACATTTGAGCAATGTCTAAATGGTCTTTTGGGTCTACCCATAGCTCCAGAGTTAGGTCTGGGCTTACGCAATCACTGTAGCAGTTATCAATCTGTAGAGGTAATTAAAGATATGGAGAGTGATAAGACTCGCTAGAGAATGGGTAGAGTGAGAATGGGAAAGAGTCTAAAACTCATTCTAAAACACCATCAGTTAAGGGAAAGGAAAAGTGAAAGAGCTTGAAAAATTCACTGAGGACTGGCTGGGGATGTAGGAGGAAAGGACTGACCTTGTGAACCAAAGGAATGGGAGGTGTAAGAAGAGGGAGTGGTCATCTATGCCACATGTTGCTGCGGGATCAAACTTGAAGTAAGAATTGAAAAAAGACCATTGCATTTGAAGTATGAAGGTCAACAAGGTGTCCTTTCAGTGAAGGGATAAGAGAGGAATCCAGAGGATGATCGGGAAGTGAGTGATACTTGCAGATAACTGCCAAAAAGTGTGGCAGGGAGGGAAGATGGAAAGGTAGGTCAGTGGCTGGCCTAAGTGGAGGGAGAAATTTTTTCTTCTATTTGAAATATAAAGATATTTAAGCTTGCTAGTAGGAAGAAGCAGCCAAGGGGAGAAGGGAAAGATGATAGAAAGAGATGGCACGTGGTGGAGGCAGGAAGATGAGATACAGATTACAAGCGCAGAGTTTAAAGAACATGGATTTGGAATGAGGCAGGCAAATTCAAATCTGCTTACCAGGCCAAGTTATTTAGAATTCTACTCCCTGCCCAAACTCAGTTTCCCCATCTGCAAACTGGGTATAATAAATAAAAAATATATATCTTCTTAAAGCAGTCATTAGGACTGTAAACAGATATTTGACCTTCTCATTCTGGGCACATGGTAAGATCACACTTCCTCATCCCAACTCAACTTTGCCAAGGACATCTAACTTACTTTATCCAGTCAAGTGTGGACAGAAGGGATGTATGTCACTTCTAGGTGGTAGATTTGGGAGCCAGTGTGTGTTTCACCCTATTCTGCTTTTCCACTGTCATAATAACCTCAGTGTTCACAGTAACTGCCCTACTCTATCACACTCAATCTCAGAGTCAAAACAAATATAACATTGAGAAGAGTCCCTAGCCAATCTGTGATAGACTCGCAGCATGAACAAGAAATAGACTTTTACAATTTTAAAACTTCTTGATTTTTGGTGAGCTTGTTGCTGAAGCATCACCTAACCTATCCTTACTGATGTTTTATACTATCCTGTAAAATTACTGTTGAGAGTTACAGAAGAAAATGTGAAATATGGCACAGAATGGGATAATATGGAAAACAGAAACTGTTTAATAAATGAGTCTTATCTCTTACTGGGAGCTGAAAACAGTAGTCATATATGGATATAAGAGTTGGACTATACAGAAGGCTGAGTGCTGAAGAATTGACGATGTTAAACTGTGGTGCTGGAGAAGGCTCTTAAGAATCCCTTGGACAGCAAAATCAAACCAGTCAATCCTAAAGGAAATCAACCCTGAATATTCATTGGAAGGACTGATGCTGAAGCTGAAGCTTCAATGCTTAACCCACCTGATGTGAGGAGCTGACTCACTGGAAAAGACCCTGGTGTTGGGAAAGACTGAGGGCAAAAGGAGAAGGCGGTGACAAAGGATGAGATAGTTGGAAGCATCACCCATTCAATGGACATGAACTTGGGCAAACTCCTGGAGATCGTGAGGGACAGGGAAGCCTGGCATGCTGCAGTCCATGGGGTTGCAAAGAGTCGGACACGACTGAGCGACTAAACTGAACTGAACTGGCAACTCAACAACAACAATAAAAACAGTACCACTCACTGGATAAAACATATATGAAGTTGTTAATACGATACAAACATTGTTTCAGTAGTAATGATGATAGATAAAGTTTGTTGAACAATTGCTACAAACCAGATTCTGGATAGAAAAATGTATTTGCTTTTGTTTGCCTCTTCCCTGTCACTTGTTTTCTTCCTCTGCTGATCATTTCTGGTGATCCTTTTCAATCAACTAGATACTGCACAACTTGACTCTCAGTGCAGAAAGATTCCCTAGAAATCATCCAGTGTGCTCTACCCAGTATCAGGACTTCCTTCACAATCTCCCTGGTGTGTAGGCACCCAGATTTTGCTCAATCACTCTCTGTGACAGTTTGCTTGCTACCTCATATGGCAGCTGCTCGACCCCTGGGTATAATACGTCAGAGCCCATACTTGCCATGTTCACTTTGAAATCTCCCGCAGCAACATAGTAGAAGGTCCATTAATATGTATTAAAGGAATAAATGCCACATGGACAAATTTTGGCTTCCTTGTCTGTAAAATGGTGATACTAATATTGATCTTGGAAAATTTTAAATGAGATAACATGTGAGTGTAGCTGGTGTGAAAGAGTGTTAGTCACTTAGTTGGGTCCAACTCTTTGAGACCCCCATGAACTGTAGCTCACCAGGTCTTCTGTCCATAGAATTCTCCAGGAAAAAAATACTGGAGTGGGTTCCCATTCCCTTTTCCAGGGGATCTTCCTGACCCAGGGATTGAACCCAGGTTTCCCACACTGTGGGCGTATTCTTTACCATCTGAGCCACCTGGACCTTGTAGAAACTCTGTTAGAGTTGGTTCTATTCCTTATCTCATTTCTCCTTCTTAAACAGAGCCAAAAGTAAACCAATGCTGCAATACAATTTGAGCCACTGACTGATCTTTCAACTAATTTTCAATAGCCAAACATGAGCAATTCCCAGAACAAAGGCATGAGATGTATGGTATGCACTTAAAATCACAGACTCACAGATTTGAGAAAAAACATAGTCCAGTGATGAGGAATTCAGGCTCTGAAGTCTGACAGCTTTGGATGCAAATCCACTCTGTGGATTGTCTGACCTTACAAGTTTCTTATCTCTGCCAGCAGCCATCAACCTTCTTATCTTTAAATGAGAGTATCTTGGGATTGTTGTAAGGTCTGAAGAAGAAAATTGATGTAAAGTGCTTAGCCCTGGGCTAGAACATAGCAAATACTTATTCAATATAAGATATTAGTGCTATTAGATTACGTTATTAAGAGCCCTTAAAGGTCATATAGTCTAACCCCCAATCAATTCCCAACTGCTACGTAATTAGATCCTGTCAGTGAGGTGTTGACTTTCATCACCTCACTTCCATAAATAGATATAATCTGTCACCTTGAACTATCTTGATGTATTAGGATAACACTAGCTGCTGTAACAAAGAAATTTAAGGTGTATCTGGCTCAGATTTTATGGGAGTTTATTTCTTATTCAAGTTCTAAATTGGTTTTCTTAATTCATGGGTGGCTTTCCTTCAAGCGGCAAGTTGGGGATATAGTTTTACCTCTATCTTCAACACCTAGCTTCCTACAGCAGTCAAGCTTGTTTACATCAAGCCATTGGAAGAAGAAATCATATATGCTTGTTAATTCTCTTGGAAGTGGAGTCATATTTCTTTCCGCATTCCGTTGGTGAGACGAGTCACGTGGTGCCTCCTAGACGCAGGGTTGGCATGCTCAGCCACTCAGACATGCCTGATATTTGTGACCTCATGGATGTAGCCTCCTCCAAGCTCCTCTGTCCATGGGGTTCCCCTGCAAGAATACTGGAGTGGGTTGCCGTTTCCTCCTCCAGGGGTTCTTCCTGACCCAGGTACTGAACCCTTGTGCCCTGCAGCTCCTGCCTTGGNGATCTTCATTTTCTGAATGTTGAGCTTTAAGCCAACTTTTTCACCCTCCTCTTTCACTTTCATCAAGAGGCTTTTTAGCTCCTCTTCACCTTCTGCCATAAGGGTGGTGTCATCTGCATATCTGAGGTTATTGATATTTCTCCCGGCAATTGTGATTCCAGCTTGTGCTTCTTCCAGCCCAGTGTTTCTCATGATGTACTCTGCATATAAGTTAAATAAGCGGGGTGACAATATACAGCCTTGACATACTCCTTTTCCTATTTGAAACCAGTCTGTTGTTCCATGTCCAGTTCTAACTGTTGCTTCCTGACCTGCATACAGATTTCTCAAGAGGCAGGTCAGGGGGTCTGGTATTCCCATTTCTTTCAGAATTTTCCACAGTTTATTGTGATCCACACAGTCAAAGGCTTTGGCATAGTCAATAAACAAAGTATTATATAAAACAGATAAACAATAAGATCCTATTGTAAAGCACAGGGAACTATTACTCAACATCCTTTAATAAGCCATAATGAAAAAAATATACACATACTGTATCACTTCACTGTACACTAGACGCACAACAATGTAAATCAACTATATCTCAATAAAAAAATAATAGTGGATTTTGATTTATGCTTAGGTTGGGCACAGTAGAAAACAACATCTTCTTTGAGGCTGTTTGTTCAGTATTTAGAAGTAGTTTGGGGATTCGGATTTGAAGTTACTTCTCTTGTCTCCTCTTTCCTCCTACTTGAGTTGACTTTCCCTGGCCTGAGTTAGGATGGGTGTCTCTGATGTGGGAAAGCATGTCCATGGATAGGGGTGCGAACTCGGTCAGTATGAGCCTGTCCACAGACTGAACATTCTTTCCTCCTATAACCTGCTGATAAGCTCCCTGGGAACTCCCAAACAAGGGTCCAACTCATGCCATGCCTGAACCCTGAGATTTCACACTGAACAGTGTAAGCAGCCAAGGTCTGGACCCTTGACTCTAAGGACTGCCTGGCTAGAATAACTAGCAGTCAGATCCCCTGCTTACAGGAAATAAAGCCTATATTCTAGGAAAACTTGAAATGAAGCCTAACCTAGAACATTGAATCATTATGCTGGACACCTGAAACCAATATAATATTATAAATCAGCTACAGCTCAATTAAAAGAAAGACAGCTGCCTAACCATGCATGTATAATCTATGTCACTGAAGATGAAATTTGTGAAGGAGACCCAGTCGGAAAGCAGGAAGCATTGAGAGGCATCAGAAAGGCCCATAAGACTCAGGCACAAACGTGCTACTGAGTCAGGGGCATCCAAAAAAACATTAAGTGTTGAAGTTAAAGCAGAGATATGCATGAGCAGTCGGGCCCTTTCTCGAGCCCTCAGGTTTCCACACTGAGGAGGGGATCACGCAGGAGTCAAGTTTATCTTTCTTCTTTTCTGCAGGAGACAACACTAATGTTGATATTGCAACCCCTAACTCTAGTGAATGCTCCCTCGCATAGCTCACATCCCACCAATAACAGCCACACCCCCAACCTCCCAAGCTTTGCAGAACACCCAGCAGGGGTCTACCTGAAGGGGCAGAAAAAGAGACAATCGCTGTGAAGCACCTGTTTAAAGGAGGCTTCCCTGGTGGCTCAGACGGCAAAGGATCTGCCTGCAAAGTGGGAGACCCGGGTTTGACCCCTGGGTCAGGAAGATGCCCTAGAACAGGGAATGGCAGTCAAGTCCAGTATTCTTGACTGGAGAAGTCCATGGACGGAGGAGCCTGGTGGGCTGCAGTCATGGGGTTGCAGAGTCAGACAAGACCAAGTGACTAACACACAAACACATCTGTTTAAAAGAAGTCATTGATTAAAAAATAAGAACTAAAACCACCCCCATGTTCAGCTCAGTTTCTTCCTGCCAAGTGTTGGAAATTTTCTGAAAAAAATACTGAAGAAAAAAAAAAAAAAAGAGCTATAGGCATTTTACTTGCCAGCAGATGGCGATGTAGTCTAGTTATTTGAATAATAGATATCGAGGAAGGTTTTGTGTGTTGTGTGTCTAAGTCTGAAGCCTAACCTTCAAGAACAGAAAGGGGTGTGGGGAGTACTTTATATCTAGACACAGATGAGCACGACAAATCAGTTCTTAAAAGGCAAAAGCCCTGATTTAACAATCGAAAAACAGAGTCCAGGAGATCTTCCTGACCCAGGGATCGAACTCACATGTCTTGCATCTCCTGCATTGGTAGGGTTCTTTAGAAAAGGGAAGCCCAATTTCTCTACTAATTGCTGTAAACTCCTGCGAATCAGTGTGGTCTCCGAGCCACAGCAATGATGGCACCAGGAAGCTTGTCAGAAAAGCAGGATTTCAGAGGCATCCCGACTCACTGAATCAGAATCTGCATTTTAACAGGATCCCTAGGTGATTCATGCACACAGAACCTTAAGAGGAAAAAAGGCCATGATTCTTAACACTTGCTAGACAAGAAAATCATCTAGGAGCTTAGACCAGTTAAGGCACCCTGTACTTATTTCTCTACTAATTGCTGTAAACTCCTGCGAATCAGTGTGGTCTCCGAGCCACAGCAATGATGGCACCAGGAAGCTTGTCAGAAAAGCAGGATTTCAGAGGCATCCCGACTCACTGAATCAGAATCTGCATTTTAACAGGATCCCTAGGTGATTCATGCACACAGAACCTTAAGAGGAAAAAAGGCCATGATTCTTAACACTTGCTAGACAAGAAAATCATCTAGGAGCTTAGACCAGTTAAGGCACCCTGTACTTACAGGTCTTAGCACGGGGTGGAGTGGACATCACTGTCTTTAAAGGCTGCTGGGGTCTTTAAAGGCAGTGGGAGTTGAAAACCACTTCTCTGGGCTAAGAGATGAGCCTCCTTGAAGACAGTAAGGACTGAGATGCTATTTTTCAAACAAAAAAATAAACCTTCATCTCCAATAAATTCTCACCTGCTGTGCTCCTCACACAAGGCCCAGGTAATCTCAGAAACCCTGATAGGACTCTGATGATGTGTCTCTAAATGAGTTCCACAAAAGACTGATGTCAGAATTATCTGAGATGCTCACCAGTGGCATTCCTGGGCCCCACCCCAGACACACAGCACCAGAGTTTATAGGGTAGAATATATCCAGCAAGTGTTTCCATGGGTTTCATTTACACAGAAATTGGAAAACTACTGGACTATAAGAGGGGAGAGTAAGAGGCACACATTCAGATAGAAATTCCCTGGACTGAACCCTAACGTCAGGATGAAATTTCCTGAATTTTCCCAAAACTGAAAATGTCCAGATAAAGATTCTGATGAATGGCATTTCAAAGGCTGTCTGAGGATGTCAAACATACACAGAGGTCATGCTACTAATCTCAACTTGTCTCTAAGGTAAATAAATGTGAATGGCCTCCTTCTCGAAGGAGAACACCACGTCATCTCAGGTTTGGGCACAGAATGCCCCCCAAGGAGAAACCCCAGTTCAGAAAGCGCACACACACACCCTTCCCCCGACTCCTTCCTGGGGATAACCTGCTTTCACCGCCACCCCCTGTTCTTGTCTGCCTGTTGGTCCTAACTGAGGCTCATTTGGGTCAGAGAGTCAAGGGAGCTGAGGAATAAGAAACTCTGTTCCTCTGATTCCGTTCTACCAAGTGGGGTGGTTTACTTCATTCTCTGACTGCCCCCATCCTACAGCTGACTCGTGTGCAGTGTGAAGGGCACGGTATGGCCACAGCTAGACTAAAAGAGGAGTTAGGTCACCCCTAACCATGACTCTGCCCTGCTCACCACAGCTGGGGGTGGGGGTGGTTAGAGGTGTACCATCCTAACACTGAAGAAGGAACCATAAATACATGGAGGTCAGTTTGAAAGGTTCTAATTATAGACGGGTGTTTGGATTTCTCTACAGCTTTCTCAACATTTCATGTTGTGCTTAGAAACAAGGTTCTTTGTATTTATCATGCTTAGTAAAGAATTCGAGGGACTTTCCTGGTGGTCCTGTGGCTGGACTCCAAGCTCCTAGTGCAGGGAGGTGGGGGGAGGGGCTGGGTTGCATCCCTGGTCAGGGAACTAGATCTTACATGCTGCTTAAAGAGGATCTAAAAAAGGATCCTAAAAGAGAGGATCCTGTACTCTCCAACAAAAGATCCCTGGTGGGAGGAGGGAGGGGGGTTCATGTTTGGGAGTTCGTGTACACCCGTGGCGGATTCATGTCAATGTATACCAAAACCAGTAGAGTACTGTAAAGTAAAATAAAATAAAATTAAAAAAAAAATTTTTTTTCGCAAACCAAAAAATAAATAAATAAAAGTTAAACCCTAGGACTTCCCTGGTGGTCTGGGGATTAAGACTCTGAGCTTCCAATGCAGGGGACTCAAATTTGACTCCTGGTCAGGGAACTAAGATTACATATGCTGTGCAGCTAAAAATAATTTTAATAAATAAAAAAATTTTAATGAATCAATAAAATTAATTTTTAATAAAAAATTGAAATTAAAAAAAGTTCCCACCCTGGTAATTTTAATTTATCCTGATTTATTTTTCTCCTTACACAGATGACCTTCTAATATACTGTGTGTTTCAGTGTATTTGCTTATCCTCTGTTTTCCTTTATCAGACTTACCAGTTACAGGAAGGAATTTGTATCTGCTTAGTTTATTGCTATGTCTCCAGTGCCTGTAAAACTGTGAACATATGGGATATTCAATAAATATTTTAATGAAAACAAGTGAATGAATCTTACCCCTCAAAGTCATAACAAATTTTAAATTTTGCTTGAGAGTATTCCAATGAATTGAAAACAAACATTATTGTAATAAATGAACATGTCTAATTTCATTCATTCATATGTATTTATTATAAGAAACTACCTCCTGCCCCATTTATTTTCTCCTGTTTTTCCCCCTACAGTCTTCCAATCTACATATATTATAAAAATTTTGTGTAGGCAGGAATCAGATTGTGCTATTTCCCCAACATCTGCTGGTTTTGAGAATAATAATGCCACTGGTTGTTTCTGATACAAGCACAGGGTAAGGCTTTGTTTCTTACAAGTCAACCGAACAAGCAAACAATGAGAATTACTCCCAGCTTGAAGAGGCACACTGAGTCCAGAATCTCAATGAATGTCCCCATCACGCTAGAATCAACATGATCTAAAATCATCAGTTCCCCTTTGGCCTTACTCCCTCAGAATCCACACACACACACACACACACACACAATTTTAATGTAAACTTACAAAGTTATTTTTATGGGGGAATTAGTTCATCTCAGAGTTTTGTTTTTAAACTGGTCCCCAGAGTATGCAGGATGTGACCTCAGTTAAAGCTTTGGAACAGAGGGAAGGGTAATGACAGGATAGAAGAACTGGCTTCCCTCAGCCAGGTAAATCCTTTAGACAGGCCTCATCCTGCTGCTGCTAAGTTGCGTCAGTCGTGTCCGACTTTGTGCAACCCCACAGACAGCAGCCCACCAGGCTCCTCTGTCCCTGGGATTCTCCAGGCAAGAATACTGGAGTGGGTTGCCATTTCCTTCTCCAATGCGTGAAAGTGAAGTCGCTCACTTGTGTCTGACTCTTCGTGACCCCATGGACAGAAGCCTACCAGGCTCCTCCGCCCATGGGATTTCCCAGGCAAGAGTACTGGAGTGGGTTGTCATTTCCTTCTCCAAGACAGGCCTCATAAAGGACTCATTAAGGATACTGAGGCAAAAGGAAAGTATATCATCAGAGAAAAAAGGAGGGCTGCTTTGCTGGGAGCTTCATGGGCCGTGTTAAAGACTTAGAATTTCGCTCTGAATGAGATGGAAAGCCATCTGAGGGTCTTTGAAAAGTTCATCTGTGATATTCTGCTGGAAATAGACTGAAGGGGAACCAAAGCTGGGGAAGGGAGATCAGTTAGGAGGTTATGACAATAATTCAGAACAGACAGAACCGTGATCTGAATTGAGACCACAGCAAAGGACCGACTGTACAAGAGTGGAGAGTTTTTGAAAGCAGGGCCAACGAGATTTGTTGCCAGATCAGATGTGGGTTGGGATAGAGAGGAGTCAAGGAGTCAAGAGTGACTCTAAGGTTTTTGTCCTGAACAACTAGAGGAATGGAATAATCACTAACTGAGAAAAAGTCAAGAAGAAAAACAAGCTTGAAGTTAGCAGCATGAGGTGAAGGGGAAAATCAGGAGTTCAGTGATGGATGTGTTAATGGTCAATGACTGGGTCATAGGAATCTGGCATTCAAGGGCAAGCTCTAGGCTGCATGTGGAAATTTCCAAGTCTTCAGCATATAGATGATACTGAAAATCATGGACTGGATGAGATCAATGGAATGTGCACCAACAGAAATGATTTCCAAGCTGCTCTGGAAGGCAATATGGCAACTCCTCAAAGGTTAAACATTAGAGTTACCCTGCATGCATGCTCAGTTGCTCAGTCGTGTCCAGCTCTTTGTGACACTAATGGACTGTAGCCCACCAAGCTTCTTGTCCATGGAGATAGTCCAGGCAAGAATGCTGGAGTGTGCTGCTATGCCCTCCTCCAGGGGATCCTCCTGACCTAGGGATGGAACCCGCATCTTCTGCATTGCAGGCAGATTCTTTATCCACTGAGCCACCTGGAAAGCTAGAGTTACCCTATAATCTAGCAAATCCACTATTAGGTATATACCCAAGAGAAATGAAAACATGCATATAAAATATTGGGCAACATGTAAAGGCACTGACCCTCCTGAAGTTGAAAAATTCAAGTATAACTTTATGATCAGTCCTTCATATCAATGGTTCTACATCCTCAGATTCAACCAAACATGAATTAGGCATTACTGTAGTACCCGTTTATTGGAAAAAAAAAAAAGTTCACATATAAGTGGACATGTCCAGTTCAAACCTGTGATATTCAAAGGTCAACTGTGTATCAATGATCACAGCAGGAGTGTTTGTAAGAGTCAAAAAGTGGACACAACACAACTGTCAACTGATAATGGGTAATGTGTGGTATATCCACACAATGGAATGTAATTTGGAAATCAAAAGGAATGAAGTATGTGCTACAATGTGCATGAACCTTGAAAACATTATGCTAGTGAAAGGAGCCAGTCACAAAAGACCACATATTGTACGAGTCCATTTGTATGAAAGTATAAATTTTCATACATCCAGAGTAAGCAAATTTGTAGAGGCAGTGGTTGCCTAGGGCTGGGAATGGGGGGATGAAAAGCTACTTTACAGAGGAAATACACAGAAGCTTAAAGTCATGCATTATTCATTTTGATTTGCTTAGTTACATTTCTGAGAATCCTAGGTACTCTGGAGGTGACCTCATTAGGGCAATGCATTCACAAGCCAAAGTGCCTCGAGTGACAGCAAAGTCATGAAGCTTTTTGCTTCTAATAACAGGCTAGTTTTAAAACCTGAATACCTCACTGTGATCTCAAATTCTTCAAGCACATTTCGACGTCTTTCCCAAAATAATTCTTCCCTTTCCTGAAAAATCCATTGATAACAAAACCACTTTCCAGATAATCAGCTGGAAAATCTTGATGCCTTACTTCCCTTTTAATATCCCATTCATCCCCATGCCCATCTATTCATCCACATGCCCATTCATTCATCCACACATCCATCCTTTAGCCCACAGGTCTACCCATCTATTCACTGGTCCATCCATTGTGCTCTCCATCCAATTTTTTTAAAATTTTATTAAAGCATATTTGATTTACAATGTTGTGTTCATTTCTGCTATACAGCACAGTAACTCAGATATACATATATAATATATATATATATTGTTTTTTGTATTTTTTTCCATTATGCTTCATCACTGGATGTTGAATATAGTTCCTTGTGCTATACAGTAGGACCTTGTTGTTGAGGGAAAGACTGGGAGTTTGGGATTAGTAAATGCAAACTATTTTATATAGAATGGATGAACAACAAGGTTCTTTAATTTATGCTAATGAATAGCCTCCTGACTTATATGTATTCTCAATGTACCTAATTAATCTGCCATCATATTACTCCTTTATTTAAAAAAATATTTTTCAAAACTAAAAAAAATCTTTAAATAGCAAAAAACAAAATTTTTAATACAAATCCAAAATCCTCAGCCAGGATTTAAGACACTACTTCACAAGTTCTTTCTAATCTTTAATCACATTTCTAATAACTTAATATGTATGCTCTACCCATTATATCGTGTTCAAAGTGAATCACTTTCATCACAACATCCCACCTTCTACACATACTGCTGGTTAAACAATTATAGTTCATTCCTGTGCACTATGCACTAGAAATCATAGGTTCAGAGGGGCAGCCCCTGGCATTAATAAAGCCTGTATCTCTTTGGAACAGACACACATAGTATACACAGTACAGGACTTAATGCTGCACTTTACATAGTACACATGTGTGCCATGGACTTCAGGAGTATAGTAGACAAGACAATTAGTTTTGAGCAACTGTTCAGAAAGGTGCTACTGAGCAGTAAAGGATGAACAGGAATGTGATGCAAGAGAGAGGAAGCAGAGGGCATGACCCTAGTTTCCTCTGCACAACTAAGTGGTGTCCGTCTTCTGTTTCAGCCACTTCCCTGACACCATTTCCTTAGCACCACTCCCAAGTGACCGCTTGCCTCTGAAATTTCACAGCACTTGTGGTCTGAGCCACTCAACTGAGAATTCACATCTCCTTAATGTTGCTCAGATTCTTTTTCCCATTCACCCCATTTGTGTCATTAACACACACAATATCCTTAGAAAATTCACTTCTGCTTCCTTGAGCTGTTTTCTATTTAGTGAAAGAAGAAACAATCTTAGATCATCTCTGAAGTCCCTGCCTTTAATAATTTATACAGAGATTGAAACAGGAACAGGATGTATCTTAACTGGACTGCCTCCTCCTCAAAAGCAGAGATCATCTACAATTTTCTAAATGCCTTAAAGGAAAAGCTTATAAGAATTTAATTAATGCATTTTCAGTTCAGTTCAGTTGCTCAGTCGTGTCTGACTCTTTGTGACCCCATGAATCGCAGCACACCAGGCCTCCCTGTCCATCATCAACTCCCGGAGTTCACTCAGATTCATGTCCATCGAGTCNCTTCTGTTTCAGCCACTTCCCTGACACCATTTCCTTAGCACCACTCCCAAGTGACCGCTTGCCTCTGAAATTTCACAGCACTTGTGGTCTGAGCCACTCAACTGAGAATTCACATCTCCTTAATGTTGCTCAGATTCTTTTTCCCATTCACCCCATTTGTGTCATTAACACACACAATATCCTTAGAAAATTCACTTCTGCTTCCTTGAGCTGTTTTCTATTTAGTGAAAGAAGAAACAATCTTAGATCATCTCTGAAGTCCCTGCCTTTAATAATTTATACAGAGATTGAAACAGGAACAGGATGTATCTTAACTGGACTGCCTCCTCCTCAAAAGCAGAGATCATCTACAATTTTCTAAATGCCTTAAAGGAAAAGCTTATAAGAATTTAATTAATGCGTTTTCAGTTCAGTTCAGTTGCTCAGTCGTGTCTGACTCTTTGTGACCCCATGAATCGCAGCACACCAGGCCTCCCTGTCCATCATCAACTCCCGGAGTTCACTCAGATTCATGTCCATCGAGTCCGTGATGCCATCCAGCCATCTCATGCTCTGTCGTCCCCTTCTCCTCCTGCCCCCAATCCCTCCCAGCATCAAAGTCTTTTCCAAAGAGTCAACTCTTCGCATGAGGTGGCCAAAGTACTGGAGTTTCAGCTTTAGCATCATTCCTTCCAAAGAACACCCAGGGCTGATAAAATGTACCTGACATTAATTAGCATGTGGAGCTCAGGTGGCCAAAATCATGGAGTCATTTACATTAAATGTGCTGTGTTCCATGGTTCCCAACCACACCCTCAACCCTAGTTAGGCTATGGAAAGACTAGACCTAGAGAGGGAGTAAGATTCAGAGCAAACTGAACTTCACTCCCAAAAATTTCTCAAGAGGTAGTTTTAGGATCACCATCATTACAACATGAAGATCATCAGTAAATCAAAAGAGCAGGATGTTAAAAATAAATTCTCTACTTAGACAACATTTCTTTTCCCTATTCTCTACAATGTTAATATAGACTTTTAACAGAAAAATTAATATTAAGAATTTGGGGGGGACTTCCCTGGCAGTCCAGTGGTTAAGACATTGCCTTCCAATGCAGGGGGCATAAGCTGGATTTCTGGTCAGGGAGCTAAGACACCACATGCCTCATTGTCCCCCCCAAAACAGAACATAAACCACAGAAGCTATATCGTAACAAATTCAATATGCCTGGTCAGTCAGTCTTGTCCAACTCCTTGCAATCTCATGAACTGTAGCCCACCAGGCTCCGCTGTCCATGGCATTTTCCAGGCAAAAATCCTGGAGCAGGTTGCCATTTCCAACTTGAGGGGATCTTTCCAACCCAGGGATCAAACCTGAATCTCCTGCGTTTCCTGCACTGGCAGGTGGAATTCTTTACCACTGCATCACCTGGGAAGCCCCAACGAATTCAATAAAGACTTTAAAAATGGCCCACATTTTAAAAAAAAAAATTTTTTTTTAAGAAAAAGAATTTGGAGGTTTCCCTGGTGGTCCAATGTTAAGAATCCGCCTTGCAGTGCTGGAGACGCCTGTTTGATCCCTGGTCCGGGAAGGTACCACACGCCATGGGGCAACTAACACCCGCCACAACTACTGAGCCTGCACCCTGGAGCCCATGCTCTACAAGAGAAGCCACTGCAATGAGACGCTTACAGCAACCAGAGAGCAGCCCCCACGCGCTGCGGCTAGAGAAAGCCAGCAGGCGGTGGTGAGGACCCAGACAGCCAGAAACCAAGTAAATACACAAATTAAAATAATAATTTTGAAGAAAGGAAAGGGGGATAACATCTCTTTAAACAAGAAGCTTTAATTAATGTGATCTGGAAAATACTCATTAACTTGATTAATAAGAACAAGCATTATCTTGGGTCAATCTTAATTCTATGATTTGCCTGCTTATACGAGGTGACTAAAACAGTTTTAAATCTTTAAGTTGCTTAGCGTGACACTTCAGGGAATCTTGTCTCAAAAGGTAAAATGTGCACTTAATGGACACAGGAAATATCATCCAAACTCACATGACAGTCACAGCAAAATCAGAACCCACAGAGTACTGATAAGTCTCAGAGAGTGGGGCGAGAATCAGATGAGGAGACAAAGACCTGGATTCTGGAACAATTTCCATCCTTTAAAAAGCTGTGTACATTAAACATGTTATTAAGTTTTATTTCTCTAAGGCTATTCGTTATCCTCAAGTGAGGTTGATATTAATCATTCTATAGGACTTGGGCAAAGACCAAATGAAACCTGTGAAAGGTGATATATTTTTGGTAGCCTTGGTGGTGTCTGTTATTCATGATTATCATGGATAATAAATCATTATTCTCTCTTTCCTCTGAAGACAGGGGGAAAAGTAGTTGAGTCTCAATTACAGCAGAAAGAAACACAGGTGGTGGTTCAGATGGTAAAGAATATGCCTGCAATGCAGAAGACCCGGGTTTGATCCCTGGGTCAAGAAGATCCCCTGGAGACGGGGAATGGCTACCCACTCCAGTGTTCTTCCCTGAAGAATTCCATGGACAGAGGAGCCTGGTGGGCTGCAGTCCATGGGGTTACAAAGAGTCGAACACGACTGAGTGACTAACTCACACACACAAGCTCATGAAGGGCTTCCTAACTATAACAGTTAAGAAAGCTGAAACACTGAGAGTTTGTAGCATGAACTTTCTTGGAAATCTGTAAGTAAAATGTTAGCAATTCGGTTTTTGACACCTCTAGTGAAGCTTGACGTGGAAGCAGAGGGATAAATCTAGAACCTCAAGGTTTCACCTGGCCCTGTCAAGCGTAAAGCTGTGCCCTACTGGAGAAACTGGCTGTCTTCCAATGCTAGGAGTCCCACATAGTGCTATTTTACTGGGTGTCAGGAAATGTGTTTTCAAGAAAGTGTTGAATCTTCCCAGTGAAACTCGTGAAAACCAACTTACCTGGTTGCCTCCACTCTTGGGGTTAACGAACACAAGCAAAGGTTTCATGAGGGGAGAAGAGATAGGTTTTATCACAAAAGGACGACCTTTGTTTTCCTGCTAAAGAAAGAAAGCAGCATTATTGAGACATACATCCATGACTTGAAAAGCAACCCCAAAGCACTGAAGGTGAGGTATTTCTAGAACCACTGCCATTCCCCACCCCACCCCCCCCAAATCAAAATATCCCCCAAAATATCCCCCCAAATACAAAATGTATCTTGTTTCACAGGGCTTACTCAGCATGAGAAAGTGTCTCACGCTATAACTTGCCCCCAAGAATTGAGCCATGATCAGTGTTTTGTTCTATAGACGTGAAGTGCACTAGATACATTCTAGCTCTCATCTTCATCATCTTTCGGGTAATACTTCCACAGACAAAAGCAAATGCTCTGACTCTCAAGTGGCAAGAGGTTTTATGTGTATATTTTAAAGGAACAGGCAGAATCCCAGTGTGGTTAGGGTACGGTGAAGGAGAGTGGCAGGGGGCACATCAGAAAAAGGAACTCGGGCCAGGTCGAGTCAGACGGTGGAGACGGAGGAGACGGAGGAAGGTGGGTTTCCCTGGACCATCACCCTCAAGCACTTACTTCGGTTCCTCTTTTGCTGGCTTTTCTTTTAAAGCTTGTTCTCTTCTTCTTCCGATTGGATGCCTTCAGGGAGTTCTGTAGGGAAAGAAGGGACCCTGAGCTGGGAGGCCGCCGGGCCGCGAGCGCGCCCATGCAGGACCATGAGAAGGTGAAGGCGGCGCATGCTGTTCGGCAGGGCATGCTTCTCATGCTTTGACACTTCCAAGCCACTGCTCATGGGGAAGCCACACACAGAACCCAGTCGCGTGCTTGAGAGTGAGCGACTGACTCCCCACCCCACGGAGAGGCAGGGAGTTAGAACCCTGGAGGCTCTCATGGACTCACATAACAACACATGTTATACCTGCCAACCCTCCCAGTAAAAATGGAAGAATCCCAAATTCTCTGAGGGGCTCCAGTCTCCCGCCCAACCAGGTCCGTCTCCCGCCCAACCAAGTTCAAGAAGTTCATCTCCTGGTATGGAGATCACCTATGTGGAAATGTAAAAGAGGAGGCCATTTTTCATGTTTTTCTTTTTTCTTTTTTTTTTTCCCCCTCTGTTTGCTTTTTATAGGAGATGACCTGTTCATATAAAATGACTCAACCCCACTGAAATGTTATGACCCAAGTCTTCTATCAACATTCATGGCTTGGTTTTCAAAATGCAGAGAATCAAGTCACTTATGATAGTAGAGTGCAGTCATTGCTCTTCCTTTTCCTGGCTAAGGACCCACTGGTTTAAAAAAAGACCTCCCTCCCTTGGCAACCTTGATCTTTTTCCTCTCACAGAAGCACATCCAACTTGAAACACAGGGACCCCAAATTTACTTTCCCTGTCTTTCTCTTTCTAGGGAACGTATGGACCACAACTCTGATTATTTCAGCTATTTACTCTTAATATTTGATACAGATGCTTTGAGAAGAACCTCTTTCTGGGAACAGTCACAGCTCCCTGGCTGAAGGCAAGGCAAAATCAGATTGAATTAGTGGAGAGTCAATAATTAATTAGACGGCCATCTTCATAAAGGCAAGCTATTACTACCATGACATAGATGTTTTACAAAGTGCTGAAAGCCTGAAATACAAAATTTTTAACTTAAAAGTTTACATAAGTATAGACACATGCATTATTTGAGCAATTAAATGTTTTCAAACAGCTTGAAGAAACTTAGATATCTATTTTTCAACATTGTATTTTTTCGTAGAGCATTCAAAATAAACCTTTAAGTCTAGAGTACATCATATATGAACACATCCAAGTTAGTAAGATTGAAACTATTTAGCTTTTATTTTATTTGCATTTGGACCAAGAAAAAAAAAAAAAAAGTTGATTTGTGGCCTGTGCTCACCAAGGATGAAGGAAACTTTCTTGAACCACCATTTGTCCCAAGGTTTTCTTCCCCCATCAGATTAAAAGAGTCTTCAGGTTTTCTGAATCTCACCAGAAAAGAAATCCAGAAGTTCATGGGTGTTCACGATGCCAGGAGATTTGTCATCACTCACTTTAGACTATACTTCTCCTGCAAATAGAGCTCCAAGTTTCCAAATTCCTCTTTAAATGGATCTATTATCATGTCCCTCTTTGGGAAACTTCTGCATCCTTTGAGTATTTGCTGTATTTTGACTACTTCCAGTTTTATTAAAAGGGAAGAACAATGACCAGAGCTTTTAAATGCTTAATCAGTCAAATATTCCAAGTAGAGTGCTGAGAACTATTAGACTGGCAGAAGCAGCATCTATTACTTTTGGCAATTCATGATGCTTTGAGTATTGGTACCTGGGCCCCAACAAATATTCTTATTTAATTTGTTTAGGGTGAAGCCCAGGCAAAGATACTTGTTAAAAGCTCCCCAGAACAGAATAGATTACAACAGGATGGAATAGAATAAAATAAAATAATAAAAGCTCCTGGGGAATTCTAGTGTAGCCAGAATTGAGAACTTCTGTCTGAAGTACAAACGGTAGAACGAGAAGCTGTATGTACTGCGTATAGTAAAGCCAGTCACTGGGGTAAGAAGTGTGAGGTGTGGGATTTGACAGACTGAATTCTGAACCTCCCTGTTACTAGCTCCATAACCTTGACCAAGTCAACTTTTGAATTAAGTTTCTTAATTTTCAAATGAGGGTGATAATACCTACCTGAAAGGACAATTGTGGAGTTCAAATGAAAAAAAAAAAAAGTATGTAAAGTAGTTAACCTGGTATCCATCCCGTGAGAAACACTTTGATCAACGTTATCAGTTGCCTCTGATGGCTATATATCCCCAGCACCAATGCCTGGCACACAGTAGGCATCCATATCATCGTGGAAATAAGAAGTCAGTATTTTTATAATTCACGAGACTGAGTCTTCCCTGATTTCAAAAAGGGTCCTTAGGAAGTGGTGACTGTTTCCTAATTTCTTTCCTTTTCGTTGATTTAGTGCCAAGAGCAATGCGGGACACCAACGCTTACAGGAGCACACTGTGGGCCTCGGCTCTGGACAGGACTCAATAGTTAAACTCCAAGAGATAGGGCACATGAACCAAGTTGAGAGACTGTTTCCTCAACTTGCTTGATCACAGAAATCACACTTCTTCAGGTGACCCTGCTGATCAAGTGTGTTTGAGAAGAGCATTAGAAAAACATACCAAAATAAGGCTGTAGGTCTGAAAAAGGAGCAGGCAGGGGACTCAGCTCTCATAGGGAACAGACAGACAAAAATGGCCTTTGTTTTAAACACGGATGCAAATGCTTCCAAACCTCACCAAGCCACACGCACCTGAGGCCTTCGTCTCACAGAACAAGAAGGGGGAAAGCTCTAGCACAGTGAGCAGTTGACGGACAGTACCTGGACGCTTGTACGTGAGCTCTGAGTAAGCTTACCTCCCTACGGATGGTCAAAGAGCAAACGATAAGCATTTTGGAACTCCACACCTCCAAATTCCCCAGGCTTCTTTCTGTCCTTGTGTAAACATGTATCTCTGTCTCAGGACAACACTTCTTTTAGAAGGCAGCTTAATTCAGTGAGGAACAGATGGATGCGAAGGCAGATTCAGGCTGTGTTTTGGCCAAGACAAGTCTTCAAGCCTTGCTAATCCACAACATCACTTACTCTGCCTGGTCAGTCTTGTGAGAGTTAAATAAACATGGTTCCCAAGAATGAAAAAATTATACCGAGACGTTATTATCTAGAATTGTTGACAAAACAGCCAAGAAACCTTTAGTACTTTTCCTGGGTTCTAAAACAAAGCATCACTGTTAAAAGCAGCTAACTCAGTGATGCAAAGGGTTCGCTCTACAAGTTCAACTGTCCAAACAGCAAAACGTAGTGCTCTTGTCTGGATTTTTACGTTCTGATTCCAACAGCATTCACCCCTGTACATTCTGTGCCCACTCTTTTGTGAAATTCCTAAGGAAAGATAAAGAATTTTTGTTTTCTTGTCCCAGGTATTATGGCACAGGGTTATCTTGCCACAAAAATGATCCTATCAACACAATCTTTATCACAGTTCTGATGCCTTCCTGGGCTGTTATGAAATCCTACGGGTGAATCATTCCACTGTGAATGAAACCCAACCTACTACTCTTATTAATTCTTGGGATTTCCTCAGGTGACAGGATCACAAAGGATCAATTATAATAACACATCTAAAGATACCATTTCTCACTTCATCATCCCAGATGACGTCTTCCTCCATTCACACGCTGGACAAAACTCTAATGGATAACAAGAGGGCGCTCCGTGTACTTTATCTTTGAAAGGATATTCTCACTCTGCCCTGCTCCAGCTTTAGCATTGCAGCAATGGTTGTTATAAGGACAGGCAAGCAAAAGAATCAAGAAAACTTACTCCAAAAGTTAAGGACAGGGTCTCAGCAGCTTCTCAGGCATATCTGGCCAAATCACAGCAACTTGTTTCACACAGCAAGTGTGATATTTAGATTGACCAAAGGAAGTCTTTGGCAATGGGCATTGAGGGAGATTGTTGGTCATTGCTATTACATACCATGGGATCCCTAGCATTTTAAGATAATCCAATCATAAGGAATAAGGACTAGCATGGAGAAAGCCCATACAAGGCTAGGTAGGAGTTGATTGTGACATTTTTATAAACAGACCATTAGAAATAATATAGATATCCATTGGGAGGGAATTTGCTTAAATCAATTATAAAATATCCATAGCAGTTTAAAAGGAATCAAATATATACGTATTAATATACACTTTTCCCTATGATTTTTCTAATAGAAAAGCCAAAATTTGAAGCATTAAGTAGAGAACGAAGTTATTTATTAAAAATACACACCTCTAGGGTCCCCCCACAAATCTGACCTCCCAAAAAGTTCATGCCGCATGAGTCTTGCTCCATCAGCTCCAAGTGCCTGCACTAGTATTTGGATATCTTTAATTCATTCATCCAAAGCATTATCCTCTAACATTTTCAGTCCAGAGGACAAACGCTGACATTTGTAACTTCAAATATAACTTGGACTTTATATTAATTGATTGAGGCTTGGTCACTAAAAAAAAATTTTTTTTTTTAATTTTAACTCCTTTCAGTTATCTACCTTCCATCATCTTTTCTCTTCCAGGTCTCGCCAAATAATTTGGTGATGAAACCTAGCAAATCATCCAGCAAGCTTTCTCACAGAGCCCAACTCCACAGCTGGTCACAGAGTCATTATCCACTCAGAACCCGCCGTCTTTCCACAGTGAACAAAAATATATGGTTTAATTCCACCTCTTTACAACCCACTTTTTCAGACCATAATACACTCCAGTAAATTTCCTTTACTTTTCTTTAGAGCCGTTTATTTAGACACAAACATCACAAATAAAGCCGACTTTATTTCATGACCCATCTTCACTGCTGTTCTCAGTTAGATCCTATTGGCTCGCATCACCCTTCCTCATCCCTCTTGCCAGGGATGTGGCCCACATCCTTCAAGCCCAAGCACACAGGCCAGATTTTCCATTGAACCTAGACTGTTCTCCATGACTGAGGCAGCTCAATTTTGCTTCATGTCTCCACCGTGTTTCTACATCTTAGGTGGCATTTACCCCTTTGCGCCTTAGATGTGTATGCGTCTCAGTGACCAGGGCTGATGCAACCCAACTCTCTGGCCCCTTCCTTTCACCTCCATATGTGTGTCTCTCCCACGAGGTGCACACCGGTCAAATAGATATCCCTTCCCAGACATCTGAAAACTACTCTTTCAGTGGGTTAGCCAAAAAGCTCACTTGTGTTTTTCCATAAGATGTTGGGGAAAAAACTTGAACAAATTTTTTGGCTAACCCAATAGTAAGGATTTACTTGTGGCTGAATTCCTCTCCAGAATCAAATTCACAAAGACTCCAACCAATGATTTAGACTGTTGTGTCTATTTTCCTCCCTGGGAAGTACACTGTTTGTGGACATCAAATGAACATCTGATTCATCTTTGGACCTCCCACTACAGGTAACAGCATCTTCGAATGTGGTTAATTAAACAGTTATTCAATTCCATTAAGGCTCTTCTCCGCTATCATTGTTAAGCAGCGTCAGGAAAACAGGGAGGTAGGTGCTTGTGCTCAGTCGTGTCCGCCTCTTTGCAATCCTTTGGACTGTAGCCCACCAGGCTCCCTGTCCATGGGATTTTTCAGGCAAGAATACTAGAGTGGGTTGCAATTTCCTTCTCCAGGGGGATCTTTCCTGACCCAGGAATTGAACCTGTGTCTCCTGCAGCTCCTGCATTACAGGCAGATTCTTTACTCGCTGAGCCATCAGGGAAGCCTCAGTGGGAAAACATAGAAATATATGGTACAGGTGGAAAGATACATAAAACTCTAAATGCTCAGAAAGCATTTTATCTGCTGTTTTCCATCTCCTTTCCAAATTTTCCTTTTTTAAAAAGAGATTTCCCACCCAATGTCTGCAAATAAATTCTCTAATCTTATTGCTTCTGCACCATTTGTAACAGGTTGCCACCCATGCCCCATACTCTACAAACTACAGCTTTGACTTATCAATGATCTGGTTCCAAACAGAAGGACTTCTCTCAACCCTTGGTATTTTTTTCATGTCTACAGAATTGAACATTGATGACAGTCCCATTTTTCTTTTCATTTTTTAATAATGGAACTTCATGCTACCACAGTTCTCTGCCTAGCAAACATTCTCCTCCTCCTCCTTCCATTTTCTAGGTGTGGATGTTCTCCCTGTCTTCTTCTCTTATTTAGTAAATGAGCAGGTCTTGCCTGTCTCCCCTGGGATAGGGATTGCCCACTCCGGTGTGAAATGCAACAGCTACAGTAATACCTGGAGGAGCACTTGGAAACACTGTAGATGCGAGGCTATGGCCCCTACTCTTGACTCTTTCTATCCCCTGCACTGGGTCTCCCTCTCACCCTCTTCACGTCTGCTTTCGCTGTAACACAGTAGGTTCAGGGACCAGTAACGTCTATCCTGACCCCTGTTTGACTGTCTCACGACATCTGTTGTTGCACAGCTCCACCTGACACCTCGTGCTCCTAAAAGTCAACAAGAAGGAAAACAGCAAGAGCTAAAATCTGAGCGGTTGCAATGAGCCAGGTACTGTCCTGTGTGTGTTATTTTACGTTTTAGCCCACTAGTCCTCAAAAAAGCTCTGTGAAACAGGTACGAGTATTATTTACCCTTCACAGAGGAGAAACTGAAGTAGAAGAGATTAAGTTGAGATGAAACAAGTTATTAAGTGGCAGAGCAAAGTTATGAGTCCAGGCTGCCTGGTTCACAAACCAGAGCGCTTCACCACTACCCTGTTGCCACTCTGCCCCCTCAGGCTCATTATACACCACCTTTTATACAGAACTTAATTAGTTAAATTACTTGATGACTTTGGGACCCAGGGGGAGAAGGGACCACCAAAATTTTTAAAGTTATCTAATTCATCAAGACTGGTTTTGGCAACACGGTAAAGTAGCATGATATATCATTAAGAGCTTGCATTTCAGAATCACAATTTGTGGTTCAAATACATCTCACACCAATAATTGAATAGCCCCAGCTAATTTGTTTGACTTTTCTGTTCCTCACTTTCCTCAGCTGCAAAGTGGGACTAATAAGAGCACTGTAACAATGAGATACTAAATGTATAGTACTTAAAATATGCAACACATGCAAAGCATTCAATAAATGTTAGCTTTCATTCTTATTATTACAATGTCCTGAATCATAGATGGGAATAAAAAGGTGGCTTATTAAAAAATTTTGGACTTTAGCATCCTGACTCTGAACTACTTTCCAAAAACCATTCCCACCAATCAGCTACCTAATAAAAGTTGCTAAGATACCAACTTATTATTATGAAGATTTACAAATGAAGGCAAACACAAAAGCATCTGTTATGTATTATATTTGCGGGTAATAAGGTCAAGGTCTCTTAATAGAAAAACTGTAGCTAAAAACTGAAGAGTAAAAATTGGAAAATCACCCTTTAACAAAACCCAATGAAATAAAAGATTTAGGCAACAATCTGTAATGGATAAAATTACAGATGAAAGACAGAGGGACAAATTTATCACAAATGGATTAGGATGACAGTTTCTGAATCCTAACACCACTAATAGTGAACAATCTGGTATTACGTTCCATTAAAAGCAACACTACAGAAAAAGACATCAATACAGTCCTTTTGCCAAGAAATTAAACCTGAATCTCAGTCCTTACATCTAAATATTTTTGTAAGAAATATGGGCCATGATTTTAAATGAGGATTTAAATGATTTTAAAGCACAATAAGGATACAATCAGTCAGAATTAAAATATGAGCTATGTTGTAGGTAAAGTGACCCTATTTATTCAATGAATAAATGGCAGGAAAAATAAGAGAGCAGAGTGCTATAGATTAAAAGAGATTTAAGAGATCAGTCAACAAAAAGGAAGTTGTAGACTCCGGATCTTAGAAGGAAAAAATAACTGTAAAAAAGATATATTTAAAACAATCAGAAAATAATTTACGGATGCCACTTTAAATTAATTAATTTTGATGGGTGAAGTAATGGTATGGAATTGTCTTTCTGAAGTATCATCTTTCTGGGAAACAAAAGGTTGCATTTATAGATTAAATGGTATGCTAAACTTCGCTTTAAAACACCCTCACAAAAGGAAAACAGGGAGACTTGCACTTTCAAGAAGACAGTAAATGGGGTGGGGCCAGAGGAAGCAGGGATGTGGCAGCGAAAGGGTAACAGAAGGACACCCACGGTGACCGAATCGTTCTGTCGCCACTGATCCTGTCGGCATCCTGGTTCTGATGTTATACCCTGATACTACGAGATGGCACCATGAGGAGAAAGTTTGTAACGGATACACGGGTTCCTTCTGTGCTGTTTCTTAGAACTGCATGGGAATCTCAAAACAAATTCAGTTATGAAAAGAACAATACAGCGTGGCAAGGGACAGATGAAACAACAGCAGCAGAAAAGTCCACGGTTATAGAATTCATTATGATCATCTCTTTCTCTTCACTTGGTTGAAAATCTCCACAACCCAAAGATCTTTTAAAGTTTACAAAAGTGAACTTAGAGCTTCTCTGCAGAGTGATAGTGTCTTCTGGTTTTCCCGTTTTATCTTCAGTCGTCCAAAATCCCATACCACTAGGTCATCCTACATACTCGTGCTAGTTACAATTCTATTTTAAAATATGCATATATATATATATATATAATTTTACTCAATCATTCCTTTGTTAAAAGGATAAAGTTTACATGGAGCAAAAATCTCCTCTGAGTCAGGCCTGAACAATCTTACGCTCGTCCCTTTTATTCACCCCGTACATAAAACTTCCTCTGCAATCAACCTAGTCTCACAGCCCCATGGATATAATTTTGGACAAAGTATACTTGCTCCTGCCATTCTCCTGCATGTTATTTTCTTCTCCACTGATCTAAATCCCATCCATCTTTAAGGAATCAGAATAAAACCCACCTGCTTCCTGAAGCTCTCCCTGATCTTTCCTTAAAGTAATTACATGGTTCTTTCGAGCAAAGATCAGGTATTACATTCACAGTGCTCAGTAGCCTTCTTGATACCATCAGGGTTTTTGATGAAAACGTGTTGATTTAACTGAATGTTTACTATAAAACAATTGGAGAGAGTGCTGAATTTTAAGGGGAAACACACATACAAAAGAGCTTCTTGGTGGCTCAGACCTAAAGAATCAGCCTGCAATGCAGAAAGTACAAGGAGGCTTGAATACAGAATGAGATTAGCTGTTAAGAGGATAAATTCTACTTTGCCTTAAGGAAAGAGTGTTGCTCTCTAAGCAGGCCTCGTGTACTGGGGAAGGTCATGACCCACAGTCTGCGTTGGGGTTGGAAGTGGTGGGAATCGCAACCCAACACTGAAGCCTGCGCCACCGTGCGCCCTCACAGTCACTCCCTGGGGTTGCCCAGGCTGCAAGAGAAGAGAGTCGTGTAAGAATCAGCTGCACGCACCGCTCACCACGAGGCGTTAAGGAACTCAGCAGCGCGCCTGGGCGAGAGAATACATATTAGCGTCTGAATGGGGAGCAAGCTCCTGCTGTGAAACTCTGATTTCTTTAGGAAGAAGAGGCTGGTTCCATGAGAGAGCCCAACAGCAGTACAGGGGTGGGCTAACGGGATGAACTGGGAAGCTGAGCATGGGCCTGTGGGGGGATGAGCAGAGACCGTAGGAACCCAGCGCCTCGTTGAGGGGAGAAGAGCAAGAAGCAGCAGCTCCCTTTCCTTTGCGCTGGCCCAGCAGCACCAGGGCCCCGGCAGTTACCTGAGGTTTCTTCACCTTAATGATCCAGGTGGGCGGAACAATAACAGCAGCGTGAGCCCCCAGGGAGCAGGGTTCCTCAATCTGATGCAGCATGAAGCAGGTCACCTTATTGTGAAACTAAAGGGAAAAACAGGCCAGTAAACAATTCTGCACAGAGGGAATGCCGCTGCCAGAAGGAGCAAGTGCATGTGTGCATGCTTAAGCACACGCTCGCGTGTACACACACACAGAGGTCCCACGCTCCCCATCACTGCCCAACCAGCCCCAGGAACGATTACAAATTCATCCTACTTTATAAACTGATAACAACTGATTACAAGAACTCAGTTTATAGACCAGCTGAAACTTGATAACCTTTTATAGGATATTTACATTAAAAATGTTAGAGACTTGGAGGGTTCTAGAAAGGCTAACTTTGCACATAATTTTGTTTCACTTGGCTTGTGCTCCTCACAGACTTGGTTGATTTGGGATAATGTTGAGAAGGAAATGAAGACAAGCAGAGTGACATTCCTCCTATCTGCCTCTCGTTTTTCTATCCACAGACATCAATCTTCCCAGTAGTCCCTCCAGTGTAAGGGACCCAGAAAAAAAAAAATTGTCTCTAGTCTAGAGAGTTGTTAGAGAGGAAACAAAGAGACTGCTTCTGCCGGGTTTGTCTAAAGCTGCTTAAAAAATAATGGTCCTAGCACACCTGGCAAATACAAAGTGCTTTTGACTTTTGAAAGGAAGGAAGTCAATATAGACTAATGATAATAACCATACCTAGGTTCCAGGGGCTTCGCTCTATACCCCAATGGACTGAGTAACCTTAGGCCAGTTACATTTCCAGTAATTTTTTTTTTCTCTTTTGTGACTGAAAACTGATAATAATGTGTGGTAGCATTTGTTTTCTAATAAACATCAAATCCCCATTATACAATTATGGGCTTTAAAATTTTAATCATAGTGATTTTTTTAAAAAAAATTAACAGTAGCTGCTACTTAGATTATACTTAATGTGACCACGTAATTTATCATCTTAATTGAAACAATTTTAAGAATGAAAGGGAGCAGAGACAATAATTATGTTGGAACAGCAGACATAAATTAGGACTGTCTCAGGAAAACTGTCAAATATAGCCACCCCAATTACATCACATCAGGGCAATTTTATCTTTACCGCTGAGTAGCTTCAAGATCTGACATGATCCAGTGGCAAATTACTAAATCAATTAAGCATGAAATACTAATTAATAAGATAATAAATAATTCTCCCTAAATTGTTTGTGATTTGCAAACAATTTGATATACAATATATTTGCAAACAATTTGAGAAATGTCATTTGAATTTCTTCTTTAAAAAGTAATTTTCTCTCATATCATCCCATATTTTCCTTCTCCCACTGAGTCCAAAAGTCTGTTCTTTGTGTGTGTCTCCTTTGCTGCCCTGCATGTAGGATTGCTGGCAACACAATATTGCAAAGTAATTGTCCTCCAATTAAAATAATTTAAAAAATAATTTTAATAATTCAAATAAACCCCCTTATGAATAGCCGTTGCATTTCTAATGTGGCAGAAATCTCAGAGACTGCCAACTCCAACTCTCACAATTTACACCTGAGTACGCTAGAGAGACTAAGACGTGTGTCTAAAACTGCATGACTTTTAAGGGGTAGAGTCAGGACCCGAATACATGAAACCCAGCTCCCAAATACAGCTTTATTTTCTGCTACAGGAAGTGCCCACAGAAGGCACTTAATTGACATCAGATATCCTAGAAGGAATTACCTATAGTGTTAAAATACACCATCACCATAATCTGTCTTAAAAGGTTTTGTATTTTTAGTCCTTGAAAAATCAACTTCTACAACGTGGGACCCTGGGAAACTCAACGATACATGTGCTGTGATTAGTCACTCATTTGTGTCCAACTTTGTAACCCCATGGACTGTAGCCTGCCAGGTTTTTGTCCATGGGGATTTTCCAAGAAAGAATACTGGAGTGGGTTGCCATGCCCTCCTCCAGAGGATCTTCTTCCCAGGGGTCAAACCCAGGTCTCCTGCATTACAGGTGAATTCTTTCCCAACGGAGCCACCAGGGAAGCCCCCAAAGATACACAAAACTGGTCAAAACTCTGCCACAAGGGTCAAGTGAAAGTTGATTTCTTAGTGATTCGACTGGACTACAGATTCATGAAAAGAAAGCACATGAGTTTACTATCAAGCAGGACAGTTTCCAAATTAAATGACCTGGGGTCAACCATCTAACCACAACCTGGCAGCTACAGGGGAGCAGCATGTGCAGCCTACTAAGGCCAGGTTGATGCTACGTGGCAAGTGTCGTCTCACCAGATCAGGGAAACAACAAGCATAGACAGTGTTGGGGACCCCGAGGGCCTAAATCTGCTTCTTCCTTTCCAAGCAAAGGCACTGTCTTGATGGCCAGTTGTAACTGCGCAACTGGCATTTGCACAGTTCCTTGAGTGAAAGGAAACATGTTCCCTTATATTTGCGAACATGTTCTTGAGCAGAAGCACAAAGACTACTTGTAAAACAATTAACTGAAAGGAGATAGAAATGCCAAGAACAAAAAATGTGCCAGGAGGGTGATGCAGCAAACACTGAACTTTCCCGACCAAGGTGTCCCTACCAAGTAACAGCAGATCCTCCTGACACGAGGGGGCTGGTGAAATTATGCCAGAGAAATTATGAGGTTGAACCTGATGGAACTGCAAAGATGGAAAGGTTCTTCACCCACAAAAAAAAGCCAATTTCATGTGTTTCAAGTAAATGTATCTTCCACTCCTGCCTTGTGGACTAGATAAAGCTGATGTGTGCAGTGCATGGGCAAAGTTGCTTCAGTTAATCATATCCGACTCTTTGTGAACCCATGGACTGTAGCCCACCAGGCTCCTCTGCCCATGGGATTCTCCAGGCAAGCATACTGGAGTGGGTTGCCATGCCCTCCTCCAGGGGATCTTTCCGACCAATGAACCCTGCGTCTCTTGCGTTGGCAGGCGGTTTCTTTACCCCTAAGCCACCTGGAAGTCTGAAGTTTATCTGCACAGCCTTAACCCTTAAGCTTAAACAGCACAGCCCTTTATTTCCAGGTTGGCTGTGCAGTGAGGGAACAATATATCCCAATTACAAAGACATTTTAAAAAACTAGTAAATTGAGAGAATAGAGCAGGGGTCCAGATTGTTTCCATAGAAGGACTGGATAGTAAATATTTCAGTCTTATGGGGCCATATTGTTTCTGCTGCATTATTCAACTCTGCTGCTGGAGCAAAAAAGGAGCCAGAGGCAATACATAAAGGATGGGCATGGCTGCATTCCAATAAAACTTTAGTTACAAAAACAGGCAGCAGTCAGATTTGGTTTACAAGCCACAGTTTGCTAACTTGTGAGTCAGTCTCCATTGTCTAGCTTAATAAAAAAAATAGGTTCATAGACCAAAAAAAAATAATAATAATAATAAAATGAACCATCTGGTTGGGACAGAGCTGTTAAAAAATGAAAAAAAGAGAAGAGAGGAAAAGTAAAAAGGGAAATTATCATTTGATCCATATGAGTACCCATGTTCAAATGTAAGAAAGACTAACATTTCAACGAGCATACGGCCAACTATAATAACATCCAAACCTAAGGAAGAATATGAGCCTACTCTAACCCTAACACAGTCCCATTAAGAAAAAATTTCACCCATATCAAAAACAGAAGAACCAAGATGTCTGAATTGCTTTGTCAGAGGGATTATCTAAGGTTGCAACTTCCTTCTATACAAGTTGTCATCGATGACCTAGTGTACTATGGGGCAATTGGCCCTGGAGTGAAAATCCCTCAATTCTAGACTCAGAGATAGAATCAGGAGGGGATTTTCCAACCTGGGATTCCAGGTTTCAATGTATATAAATAAAGGGGTTAATTTCTAGTTTCTTGCAGCTCATTTATCCTATGGTTCTCTAGTTCTAATGTGTCTTTCTTCCTCCACAGATCCTATGAGAGAAATAATACATAAATTAGGATAATGTTCCACTTACAGACAGGAACTCCAGCCATGACATAATTCTATTTTGAGAAAACAGGAGCCCACTTTGTTTTATCTTATTGCCAAACTTACCGCCTGCTTGCACCAGGAACAGCTGATAGCCACAATCTCTTTACTGTGGAAGGAGAATTTTTGCTGGAAGCCCTAGAATATTAGAAGAGACAGAGAGTTAAAAACCACTTCCAATCGAGCATGCATCTGCCCTCCTGAAGTCCAAGGAAGTCAGTAAGGCCAGGATTAAGGGAACTGAGACAGCAAACACCACAGTGGGCACTCACATCTCCACCTTCTACCACCTTTCCTATCACCAAATTCTCTAAAGTGTGAGAGAGGAGGCACCAGTATTCACTTTACCACTAGCACTCAAAGTCAGCCACAGAAACTTTTTTTCTTTGACCACACTGTGTGGCATGTGGGATCTCAGTTTCCTGACCAGAGATTGACCCTGTGCCCCGTGCATTGGAAGGCAGAGTCTTAACCACTGGGCTGCCAGGGAAGTCCCCAAATCATCAACCCTCCACCAAGTAAATGAGGTTCTGGGGCATTTTTATTTTAATAAAAAGAAGCCTCTATTGGTTCACATGATTTTTTTTTTTTTAACAGTGGTAATCCATCTCAGAGGTCCTACACAACCGTACCGTTAAGAAGCCACAAAGAGAGAAAGGAAGCAGGAGACAGTCAGGTGACTCAGAAGTGAGATTCTTTACCCCTAAGGTAAAGAGTCTGGGAGACGTCCAAGGGTGGAGAAGGAAATTCAAACACTCTCATCATCCCCTCGGGATGAAAGGACTCCAAACAAGCAGCTTTCAATTTCCATTTTTCGCCAGCAAATGGCAATGAGATTAATGGAATGGCAAACACAATCCTCTTAATGAACAAACAGAATTACTTTTCCATCAAGGAAAGAAGAGATGCTTTTTGGCCGCTGTTGTCCCTAAATAATTACCAGAGAGAAGTACGCAGTAACTCTCAAGGAAATTTTTTTTAGCTTTCTCAAAGCTCACCCATTTCTATCTGCCTGTGAAATCTAAGCCAAACAAACTAATGCAGATCAATGACCCAAAACTCCTAAAGCTTTTTAAGCGACCCAAAGCAAACAGAGAGATGTGATGGGCAGGAAAGCTTTAAAGGCAACAGCTGCATGTCTTGCTTAATGTGTTCAGATAATGTGTCAATTTACACATTATTAAAAGAAGTCCTAGTGGCATGTTTGCAGTCCCCGTGATTCCTACCTGGCTGCAGCATTTTATATGCTAATGAGCATTTCCTCCTTTGTGGTTCTCTAGCCTCTCCTGATTTCCTAAAACACATCCCAATTCTCCTTCTTCCTCTCCATCTCCTGCACGTGGACAGGAGACTGGGACCAGGGTCAAACCTTGGTGCTCTGCAATTCCACCTTGAATCCTTCTCTTTTTTGTCCAACCTCAAATCCCACTTCAAGAAATGTGATCTCTTCTTAACATCGGACTTCCCTGATTCCAAAAAGTTTTCCCATCAGTATCCCTTTTTCAACAACTTAAGCGATTATAGAATTGGTTAGTGCAGGGGCATTCACAAAACAAGCATGAGTCTGCTATCCTCACAAAAGCCTGCTGGCAGTGTGGGTCCTTGGCTGGCATTAGGGAACTTGAATTTCAGGAGGGGTTCCCCAGTTGAGGGTGGCTCACTGTGCCTGAATTGTTGGTACAAACTCCCTGGTATATGAACAGCTGCTTTCCTTCTGGAGTCTGGAGGCTGGGTCTGTGCTGGGCAGGGGGTGATTATGTCACCAGACCCCCAAGAAAAACCTGACCACCAAGTCTCAGATGAGACCCAGGAGACAGTATTTCACAGAACTTGTCGCAATCTGTGTTGGAAAAATTAAGTGCGTCCTTTGCAACTGTCAGAAGACTTTTGGTGCTTTACACGTGGTTTCCGCAGGACCTTATCCCATGTTCCTTTCCTCTGTTGACTCTGCTCTGTAGCTGTTTGTTATAATAAATCACAGCTGTGAGTAATATTTCCCACATAGCTCAGTTGGTAAAGAATCTGCCTGCAAGCCAGGAGACCCCGGTTCGATTCCTGGGTTGGGAAGATCTGCTGGAGAAGGGATAGGCTACCCATTCCAGTATTCTTGGGCTTCCCTTGTGGCTCAGCTGGTAAAGAATCCACCTGCGATGTGGGAGCCCTGGGTTC
>SJYX01017635.1:452947-494230 GCA_006410675.1 Oreotragus oreotragus | reverse complement strand
GGAATTCCATCACCTCCACTAGCTTTGTTCTTAGTGATGCTTTCTAAGGCCCACTTGACTTCACATTCCAAGATGTCTGGCTCTAGATGAGTGATCACATCCTCATGATTATCTGGGTCGTGAAGATCTTTTCTGTACAGTTCTTCTGTGTATTCTTGCCACCTCTTCTTAATATCTTCTGCTTCTGTTAGGTCCATACCATTTCTATCCTTTATCGAGCCCATCTTTGCATGAAATGTTCCCTTGGTATCTCCAATTCTCTTGAAGAGATCTCTAGTCTTTCCCATTCTGTTGTTTTCCTCTATCTCTTTGCATTGATTGCTGAAGAAGGCTTTCTTATCTCTTCTTGCTATTCTTTGGAACTCTGCATTCAGATGCTTATATCTTTTCTTTTCTCCTTTGCTTTTCACCTCAGGGATCTAATTGTTGCTTCTTGAACCACCTACAGGCTTCTCAGGAGACAAGTAAGGTGGTCTGGTATTCCCAACTCTATAAGAGCTTTCCACAGTTTGTCATGATCCACACAGTCAAAAGCTTTAGTGTAGTCGATGAAACAGAGATAGATGATTTTCTGGAACTCCCTTGCTTTCTCTATAATCCAGTAAAATGTTGGCAATTTGATCTCTGGTTCCTCTTCCTTTCCTAAACCCAGCCTGGACATCTGGAAGTTCTTGGTTCACATAATTCTGAAGCCTAGCATGCAAGATTTTAAGCATGACCTTACTAGCAAAGAAATAGAGGGAAACAATAGAATTGGAAAGACTAGAGATCTCTTCAAGAAAATTAGAGATACCAAGGGAACATTCCATGCAAAGACTGGCACAATAAGGGACAGAAATGGTATGGACCTAACTAAAGCAAAAGATTTTAAGAAAAAGTGGCAAGAATACACAGAAGAACTATACAAAAAAGATCTTCATGACCCAGATAACCACAATGGTGTGATCACTCACCTAGAGTCAGACATCCTGGAATGCAAAGTCAAGTGGGCTTTAGGAAGTATCACTACGAACAAAGCTAGTGGAGGTGATGGAATTACAGTTGAGCTATTTCAAATCCTAAAAGATGATGCTGTGAAAGTGTTGTACTCAATATGAAAGCAAATTTGGAAAACTCAGCAGTGGCCACAGGACTGGAAAAGGTCAGTTTTCATTCCAATCCCAAAGAAAGGAAATGCCAAAGAATGCTCAAACTACTGCACAATTGCACTCATCTCACACACTAGCAAAGTAATGTTCAAAATTCTCCAAGCCAGGCCTCAACAGTATGTGAACTGTGAACTTCCAGATGTTCTAGTTGGATTTAGAAAAGGCAAAATAAGTAGAGATCAAACTGCCAACATCCAGTGGATCATCAAAAGAGCAAGAGAGTTCCAGAAAAACATCTACTTTGGCTTTATTGACTACACCAAAGCCTTTGACTGTGGATCAGAACAAACTGTGGAAATGCTTAAAGAGATGGGAATACCCGACTACTTGACCTGCCTCTTGAAAAACCTGTATGCAGGTCAGGAAGCAACAGTTAGAACTGGACATGGAATAAAGGACTGGTTCCAAATAGGGAAAGGAGTACGTCAAGGCTGTATATTGTCGCTCTGGTTATTTTAACTTATATGCAGAGTACATCATACAAAAAGCTGGGCTGGATGAAGCACAAGCGGGAATCAACATTGCCAGTAGAAACGTCAATAACTTCAGATACACAGATGATACCACTCTTATGGCAGAAAGCGAAGAAGACCTAAAGAACCTCTTGATGAAAGTGAAAGAGGAGAGTGAAAAAGTTGACTTAAAATTCAGCATTCAGGAAACTAAGATCATGGCATTCTATCCCATCACTTCATGGCAAATAGATGGGAAACAATGGAAACAGTGACAGACTTTATTTTTGGGGGGCTCCCTGGTGGCTCAGACAGTAAAGCGTCTGCCTGCAATGCGGGAGACCCGGGTTCGATTCCTGGGTCAGGAAGATCCCCTGGAGAAGGAAATGGCAATCCACTCCAGTACTCTTGCCTGGAAAATCCCATGGACTGAGGAGCCTGATAGGCTACAGTCCAATAGGTTGCAAAGAGTCGGACACGACTGAGTGACTTCACTTCTTCACTTCACTTCAAAATCACTGCAGATGGTGACTGCAGCCATGAAATGAAAAGATGCTTGCTTCTTGGAAGAAAAGCTATGATCATCGTAGACAACACATTAAAAAGCAGAGACATTACTTTGCCAACAAAGGTCCATCTAG
Source organism: Oreotragus oreotragus (assembly GCA_006410675.1). Classification (NCBI taxonomy): domain Eukaryota; kingdom Metazoa; phylum Chordata; class Mammalia; order Artiodactyla; family Bovidae; genus Oreotragus; species Oreotragus oreotragus. Next base: position 491,989 of record SJYX01017635.1, on the reverse strand, counting down.
TCAAAGCTATGGTTTTTCCAATAGTCATGTAAGGATGTGAGAGCTGGATTATATAGAAAGCTGAGCACCGAAGAATCGATGCTTTTGAACTGTGGTGTTGGAGAAGACTCTTGAGAGTCCCTTGGACTGCAAGGAGATCCAAACAGTCCATCCTAAAAGAAATCAGTCCTGAATATTCATTGGAAGGACTGATGCTGAAGCTGAAACTCCAATATTTTGGCCACCTGATGCGAAGGACTGACTCATTGGAAAAGACTCTAATGCGGGAAAAGATTGAAGGCAGAAGGAGAAGGGGATGGCAGAGGATGAGATGGTTGGATGGCATCACCGACTCAATGGACATGAGTTTGAGCAAGCTCTGGGAGTTGGTGATGGACAGGGAGGGCTGGTGTGCTGCAGTCCATGGGGTTGCAAAGAGTCAGACACAACTAAACGGATGAACTGAACTATTAGCATGGGAAATGAGTGCAACTGTTCAGTGGTTAGCACACTCTTTAGTACTACCCTTCTTGGCAATTGGGATGAGGAGTGACCTTTTCCAGTCCACGGCCACTGCTGGGTCTTCCAGATTTGCTGACATATTGAATGCAACACCTTGATAGCATCTTCCTTTATGGTTTTGAACAGTTCTACTGGGATTTCATCGTATCCACTAACTTTATTAACAGCAGTGCTTCCTAAGGCCCACTTGACTTCACACTCCAGAATGTCTTTCTGTGGGTGACTGACCACTCAGTTGTAGCAATCCAATTCATTAAGATCTTTTTTGTACAATTCTGCAGTGTATTCTTACCATCTCTTCTTGATCATTTCAGCATCTACTAGGTCTCTACCATTTCTGTCCTTTATTGTGCCTATCTTTGAGTGAAATCTTCAAAACAAAATGAAGCAGGACAAAGGCTAACTGAATTCTGCCACGAGAATGCACTGGTCATAGCTCTCACCCTTTTTCAACAACTCAAGAGATGACTTTACACATGGACATCACCAAATGGTCAATACCAAAATCAAACATTACATTCCTTGTAGCTGAAGATGGAGAAGCTGTATACAGTTGGCAAAAAGAAGACCTGGAGCTGACTGTGGCTCTGATCACCAGCTTTTCATAGCAAAATTCAGGCTTACACTAAAGAAAAGGGAGGAAACCACTAGGACAGACAGGCACAACTGAGATCAAATCCCCTATGAAAATGCAGTAGAGGTAACGAACGCTGCTGCTGCTGCTGCTGCTACGTCACTTCAGTCGTGTCCGACTCTGTGTGACCCCACAGACGGCAGCCCACCAGGCTCCGCCGTCCCTGGGATTCTCCAGGCAAGAACACTGGAGTGGGTTGCCATTTCCTTCTCCAATGCATGAAAGTGAAAAGTGAAAGGGAAGTCGCTCAGTCATGTCCAACTCTTAGCAACCCCATGGACTGCAGCCCACCAGGCTCCTCCGCCCATGGGATTTTCCAGGCAAGAGTACTGGAGTGGGATGCCATTGCCTTCTCCGAGAGGTAATGAATAGATCTGAGGAATTAGAGCTAGTAAACAGTGTGCCTGAAGAACTATGGACGGAGGTTTGCAATCCTGTACAGAAGGCAGTGGACAAAACCATCCCAAAGAGAAGCAAAAGGGCAAAGTGGTCATCTGAGGATATTTCACAAACAGCTAAAGAAAGAAGAGAAGCGAAATGCAAGGGAGAAAGTGAAAGGTATATCCAACTAAACGCAGAGTTCCAAAGAATAGCAAGAAGAGACAAAAAGGCCTTCTTCAGTGAACAGTGCATAAAATTAGAAGAAAACAACAGAGGGGGAAAGACTAGAGATCATGTCAGGAAAATTGGAAATATCAACTGACCAGCTTATGTTGATGTAATTAAAAAAAAAATCTTTGTAGTAGGATTTACCACTGGATTAACCTTCTCAGAGTATCCTTCCATTCCTAAAGTAGATCTTTGTATGTTGAAAAAAGCCATAACCCAAATCTGTTGGGGTCAATATCGGGCAGTCTACAGAGCATGCAGCTTTCAAGAGCCCTGCCTCACTCTTACACGTGGCTGTGTACCCTGAGGGGCTCACAGCCCATGACACTCAAGGAGTGGACATAAATGACCACATATGAGAAAGGCATCTCTTTCTAGGAAGCGGGTGATATCCCAGGAGAGCAACACACTTCTTGCTTCCATGTTGCCCTTCTACCCAGTTCTGCTCAACCACAACAAATCAACACGAGCCGCGTTACTCAACCACCTGCTGCTTTTCTGTTGTTGTTTGAAGAAGTGTGTGATGTACCTGCAATCCTCAGGAGGGAGTTTAAACAAGAGAGGAAGTCTCCTTTTCTTAATTGTCAACAGTGAAATAAAAACCCCTTCATACCAGGGATTAGCACTCAAAGCGTGCCCATCCCTGCTATGAAGACCACTGCCTCTTGAGGGAGTTTGAGAACAAAAATAACACCTCTGAAGGGGGAAAAAAAAAATGAAGTCACTCAGTTGTGTTCAACTCTGTGGGACTCCGTGGACTGTAGCCTACCAGGCTCCTCTGTCCATGGGATTTTCCAGGGAAGGGTACTGGAGTGGGTTGCCATTGCCTTCTCCAGGGGATCTTCCTACCCCAGGGATTGAACCCGGGTCTCACACATTGCAGGCAGATACTTTACCATCTGAGCCACCAGGGAAGCCCACCTTAAGGGAAGGAGGCCTAAAGGAAGGAGGCTTTGGAAGGGAAGTGACGGACTGAGCCCTGGATTCAGGTGATGGGACTCATCGACCTCAGGTGCTTGCCAAGGCCTGAGCACCCTCCTGCGATCACGGCCGTGCAGGGCAACGCCTTACCTTACCACACTGCTTACACTTTCCTTCCTGCCGACGTCTGTGCACCCAGTGGTGACGCACAAAGTTCTGTGGGAAAACAAAAGTAAATGAATACGTTTCAATCTGCAAACTCCAGGATTCCTTTTTTTTTTAAAGTGTTTTAAGAGTAGAGATTTCCATGAACAATCATTTAAGCCCATCTTAGCACAAAACCAAGTATCTGCCTGCGTGGATTGTTTAACAATAAACACAAATCCACATGGGAAAACTAAGCTAAGTCTCCATCTTTGGTGATCTTTCATGTTTGCAGAAACCATTAGTTATGCCTTCTCTCTGCAGCTTCCGGGTGACAAATGCCTGTAATTTACTCTGCTTTCTTCTTAGTAAAAACATGGTTTAGGTTTGTGACCTTGGGCTGAGAGGTAACTGAGGCAGGTAAGAAATATTCTTAAAGAAAGGAGGTGAAGGAGAGAAGGACAAAGACATCCATTTTAGAAAACAAATGTGTACTTAATGCTTTATAAGTGCCAGGCAAGCATCATATTCATTTGTGTTAGGAAGAATTTTAAAGAGATCAAATTCTCAGAAAGAAACAGATCTCATGATTTGAGAGTTTGTTTGTTTTTTAACTAGAGAAAGTAAAGGAAGAGAAACGCTGAAGAAAACCGATGACAAAGACAAGAGACATGGGCATAGTGTGAAATTCTGTAATGAGGTTGTCCTTAGGTATTCCGAATGCGATCAGTTTCCAAGGTCTATCCTGGGCTTGTTTGTGTGTGTGCTTAATTGCTTAGTTGTGTCCAATTCTTTTGTGACCCCATGGGCTGTAGCCCACCAGGCTCCTCTGTCCACGAGATTCTCCAGGCAAGAATACTGGAACGGGTTGCCATTTCCTTCTCCAGGGGAGCGTCTCGACACAGGGATCCAACCCATGTCTCCTGCATCTCCTGCCCTGGCAGGTGAATTCTTCACCACGGCACCACCTGGGAAGTCCCCATTCTTGGCTTGTGCTGTAGGAAACATGGAAGGTCCTTTTCCTCCCAAATAGATAATCACTCAAGAAGCACATGTCACCTAGCTATTGGGATGCCTTAAAAGAGAGAAAGTGGTCTTCAGGTCTAATGCTACAGGTTAAACCCTAGTAACCTACACACAATTAATCTCTCTTAGGCCAATTCACCTAAAATACTTGTTAATGTTTTTCTCCTATCCTTTTCTAAGAACACATACTTTACCTGAAATTAACATTTGTATTGTCAGGCCACAGTCTATATTTTCCCTTTAAAATAGGCCCTCTTATATATATTCAACTTTGCAAATACTTACCAAATGCCTACTATCCAGGCATTGTTCCAAGTAAGGAGGGACACACAAAACAGATCAGTGTCGAGAAAAAAAATGTTATGTCAAGACATGAAATTCAGAGTGACAAAGATACCTCTAACAAGCATTAGCATTATCAATTCCAAATTGTCACCTATATTTCTCTTCATTATGTCAAACCAATTTAAATTAAAATTTAACAAAGATCCTGGAGGAATAACGGTCTTTTAACTCTAATAAGATATAAAGAAGTATAATGATCCTACTAATTAGTCTAGTTTTGTCTTGCCTTTTCTACTGTGGCAGTTTAATAAAATAAGGACACAATTTTTACAGTGTTCTCCGAAAGAAGCTAATAATAATAGTTAACATTTCTTGAGTACTATCTCTGTGTCAGGCACTTCTTTAAATGCCTTACATATCTAATACCATACACAAAAGCAAGCTCCAAATGGATTTGAGATCTAAACGTAAGACCAGAAAACTATAAAAGTCTTAGAGGAAAACATAGGCAGAACACTCTCTGACATAAATCACAGCAAGATCCTCCACCACCCACCTCTCAGCGTAATGGAAACAAAAATAATATAAACAAATGGGGCCTAATTAACCTTAAAAGCTTTTGCACAATGAAGGAAACAATAAACAAGGTGAAAAGGCAGTCTTCAGAATGGGAGAAAATAATAGCAAATGAAACAACTGACAAAGAATTAATCTCCAAAATACATAAGCAGCTCACACAGTTCAACACCAGAAAAATGAACAGCCCAATCAAAGAGTGGGCCAAAGAACTAAACAGACATTTCTCCAAAGGAGACATACCTATGGCTAATAAACGCATGAGAAGATGCTCAACGTCACTCATCATCAGAGAAATGCAAATCAAAATCACAATGAGTACCATCCCACAGTGCTCAGAATAGCCACAATCCAAAAGTCTACAAACAACAAACGCTGGAGAGGGTGTGGAGAAAAGGGAACCCTCTTATACTGTTGGTGGGAATGCAAACTGTTGCCACTACGGAGAATAGTGTGGAGATTCCTTAAAAAACTGGAAACAGAACTGCCATGCTGCTGCTACTGCTGCTAAGTCGCTTCAGTCATGTCCAACTCTGTGCGAACCCAGAGACGGCAGCCCACCAGGCTCCCCTGTCCCTGGGATTCTCCAGGCAAGAACACTGGAGTGGGTTGCCATTTCCTTCTCCAGTGCATGAAAGTGAAAAGTGAAAGTGAAGTCGCTCAGTCGTGCCCGACTCTAGCGACCCCATGGACTGCAGCCCACCAGGCTCCTCCGTCCATGGTATTTTCCAGGCAAAAGTATTGGAGTGGGGTGCCACTGTCTTCTCCATACAACCCAGCAATGCCATTGCTGGGCATACACACCAGAGAAACCAGAACTGAAAGAGACACATGTACCCCAATGTTCATTGTAGCACTGTTTACAATAGCTAGGACATGGAAGCAATCAGGATGTCCATTGGCAGACAAAAGGATAAGGAAGTTGTAGTACATATGCACAATGGAATATTACTCAGCTATAAAAAGGAACACATTTGAGTCAGTTCTTATGAGATGGATGAAACTGGAGTCTGTTACACAGAGTGAAGTAAGTCAGAAAGAGAAACACCAACAGAGTATATTAATACATATATATGGAATTTAGGCTTCCCTGGTGGCTCAGAGGTTAAAGCGTCTGCCTCTAATGTGGGAGACCTGGGTTCGATCTCTGAGTCAGGAAGATTCCCCTGGAGAAGGAAATGGCAACCCCCTCCAGTGTTCTTGCCTGGAGAATCCCATGGATGGAGGAGCCTGGTGGGCTACAGTCCATGGGGTCACAAAGAGTCGGACACGACTGAGTGACTTCACCTTCACCTTCATATGGAATTTAGGAAGATGGCAATGATGCTCTTATATGCAAGACAGTAAAAGAGACACAGATGTAAAGAACAGATTTTTGGACTCTTGTGGGAGAAGGCAAATGGTGGGAGAAGGTGGGATGATTTGAGAGAATAGCACTGAAACATGTATATTAACATATGTAAATGATGACCAGAGAAAGTTTGATACATGAAGCAGGGCACTCAAAGCCAGTGCTCTGGGACAACCCAAAGGGATGAGGTGGGAAGGGGATTCAGGAGGGGAGGACATATGTGCACCCGTGGCTGATTCATGTCGATGGATGGCAAAAACCATCACAATGCTCTAATTATCCTCCAATTAAACTAAGTGATTTAAAAATGCCTTACATATAATAATAATTTTAATTTTCTTGAGAATTTTCATGAAGAGAGGTGCTATAGAGTTTATAACTACTAGTAAAACCCTGAGTTGGTAAAAAAAACATTGAAATATGTCTATACTGATTGATGAATTGCAGTTTGGTGCTTCTACGATCCCTCTGGCTCCTCCATAGCTACCATAGCACCCCCCATGCCCTCAACACTGCATACTGTTTCTACCTCCTCATTATTAAGAAATTAGAATGTTAATTCTGGGCATAACAGGTCTCTAAGATTCTGGAGCTCTCTTCTGAAAATAAACCATGTTGCCTGGACAATGCCATTGGGTTCCACCACAAAGTCAGAAAACTGATGGCAGCTGTCTGTCTAGGTATCAATATAAACAGTTCAGGGGCCTATGGCTGCAAGCCCAGGAACCTGCTTACTGTCCACACCTCCAGGTCAGTGCAGAAACTCTACTGGGATGAAGGTACCAGACCCTTCACCTCATAGATGAGGCAGACTGCTCCAGCTTTTCCGCCCAGTCACGTGAGAAACACTTTAGCCCACTGCCTGGGAGGACGGGGGCCAACTGCTAATTGTACTCTATCCCAAATCACATCATTGTAGGGCAGCTTATCAAAAGGTTTGACTCGAATTATCATCATTATCCTCATTTTACAGATGATGAAACTAAGGTATAGAGTGGTGACTTCAAATGTCAAGGGCCGAGCAAGGATTCAAACCCAGGCAGGCTGGCAAAAGAGACTGTATTCTCAAGGACTCTGTTGCAGGGCCTCTTCTTTGCTCTGAAATATCAAGTTCAAGCTCTTTCAATAAATGATTTCAATGACAGTCAGTAGTGGAAATATTGAATACATAAAAATGTCAGGCGGTATTATGAGAGATAGAAAAATTTACTATAATTGCTGTTAGTTTAGCAGAAGCTGGGGGAGAATGAACAATAACACTGATGTTAAGAGAAACTCTGCTTATTGAGGTTATAAATCACCTAATGACTCTCCATTTAAGAATTGAAGGAGGGAAACACTGGAAGAATTTGATGCAATTACCTGTGAGAAATCATGGTTGACTCACGGGATTATTTAGTGAGTGACAACCCTAATCAAAAGATTAAACCAGCAATTTCCACAAATCAACAATTATTGAGAAACTATGAGACTGATGATGAATCATTTGTGCAGTGACATATATTTTTTGGTAAACAGATTTATAATACCATGTAGTTTAGCTTATTTAGGGAATAAAAGAACACTTTTTTTTTTTTTAATTTTTTTAGAGCTTCCATTTTACTTTATTTTACTTTACAGTACTCTATTGGTTTCGGCATACCTTGACATGAATCTGCCACAGGTGTACATGAACTCCCAAACATGAACCCCCCTCCCACCTCCCACCCCACATCATCCCTCCAGATCATCCCCATACACCAGCCCCAAGCATCCTGCATTGAACATAGACTGGCGATATTTTTACTTTATTTTACTTTACAGTACTATATTGGTTTTGGCATACATTGACATGAATCCGTCATGGGTGTACATGAACTCCCAAACATGAATCCCCCGCTCCCACCTCCCACCCCACATCATCCCTCCGGATCATCCCCATACACCAGCCCCAAGCATCCTGCATCCTGCATCCTGCATCGAACACAGACTGGCGATTCGTTTCTTACATGATAGTATACATTGCTTATTTAAATACTTATGACTCTGCAAGTTGTTGAATATTTTTAATATCACCCTTCCTAGGAAACAGGTAGGCAATTGAGGCACAGATAAAATAATTCATACAAATCACCACTGTAGAAACTGAGTAATTGTCTCTGCGACTCTGATTTGAGATGTCCAGTATCCATCTATTTAGAGGTCTTCTTAGATCGGATATAATTTTTTTTCTATTGCTGCTTAAACATAGCTTGAACAGAGTGAAAGCCAATAACTGTGTGTTGAATTGAATGAAATTCTCAATCTAATTTCCTTGACAAATCACATAGCTACCATTTTGGAGGATCATCTATTGTTTTTTATCAGTTAGGGGAAAAAGAACACTTCTAGAGAATCACTGCTGTTTTATCATCCTTCTTTCCCAAACACTTAAATTTTTCATACTATTTCCTTTTGACTATTATTCATTTCTCCTAAATTATTGAACTGAAATTAGACTCAGAAGCCTCACACTGCAAATGTGAGTGTGGATACATGCTGTTAAGATACCAGAGCAAGGCTTCTAATACTATAACATCTTTTTATTGTTCATCAATAATCTGAATTATTCATATACCACCATCAAATACTGGGTAAGAATAGGGTTATTACTTTTGGGTGTTAAAATCTTGGTGATCCATTATTTCAGGGATTATTTTCAGTATGGTTAGCAAAAATGTTTAACACAATTGCTGAATTATTGTCCAAAGCAGCCAGTTTAACTCATAATATTGAGTTCAGTTCAGTCGCTCAGTTGTGTCCAACTCTTTGCAACCCCATAGATTGCGGCACGCCAGGCCTCCCTGTCCAACGCCAACTCCCGGAGTTTACTCAAACTGATGTCCAATGAGTTGGCGATGCCATCCAACCATCTCATCCTCTGTCGTCCCCTTCTCTTCCTGCCTTCAATCTTTTCCAGCATCAGGGGCTTTTCCCATGAGTCAGTGCCTTCGCATCAGGTGGCCAAAGTATTGGAGTTTCAGCTTCAGCATCAATCCTTCCAATGAACATTCAGGACTGATTTCCTTCAGAATGGACTGGTTGGGTCCCCTTGCAGTCCAAGGGACTCTCAAGAGTCTTCTCCAACACCACAGTCCAAAAACATCAATTCTTTGGTGCTCAGCTTTCTTTATAATCCAACTCTCACATTCATACCTGACTATGGGAAAACCAAAGCTTTAAGCAGACAGACCTTGGTTGGCAAAGCATTACTCATAGAGTTTTTTTTAAAGTATCTTAGAAATTATAGACCAATCCAAGCAGCTTCTCTCTAAGGAAACTGAGTCCATCTACAATGTTTCAACTTAGAGGAGTCAAACCAACATCCATTTAAAAAGCTTCAGGTATCAAGCTCCCCACAAAACCTAGTAGACAGTAACTAACAACCCTGCTCCAGGTCCCAGGCCTAGAGACACCACAGAGGGAAAAAGAAGCAGAGATGGCCTTTGAACACAAGTCAAACTAATTCTAAAGTGACTGTTTCTTTCATTTACATCAAGTAAACTAAGTTTCTTAATTAAGAATCCCCATGGGTCATGCATCCCTGGTGGCTCAGACAGTAAAGATTCTGCCTGCAGTGTGGGAGACCTGGGTTCGATCCCTGGGTTGAGAAGATGCCTTGGAGGTGGGCATGGCATCCCACTCAAGTATTCTTGCGTGGAGAATCCCATGGACAGAGGGGCCTGGTGGGCCACAGTCCATGGGGTTGAAAAGAGTTAGACACAACTAAGTGACTAAGCACAGCACATAGCATGTGACAAAAGAATCATTTCCAAATTGTACTCTTAGAAAAAGAGTTCTCAGAGATTTGGGGGGAAATTAACCCCTTCATGGACTTCCCAGGTGGCTCATTGGTAAAGAATTTGCCTGTGACGCAGGAGACCCAGGTTTGATCCCTAGGTCGGGAAGATCCCCTGCAGAAGAGAATGGCAACCCACTCCAGTGTTCTTGCCTGGAGAATTCCATGGAGAGACCATGGGGTCACAAAGAGTCAGACCCAACTAAGCAACTAACATTTTCACTCCTCTATAAATTCATTAGGTTAAAAGATATTCACTGATCACATCTTCTGCATCCTGCCTGGTACAACGAGTTTGGAACAAATTTCATGAGTGATCTCCCAAAGCTTTCACAACAGGAGGATGGCAACAGACAAGCAAATGAGTAATACGTGTAAATAATTATGACACACAAAGTGCTCTGAAGGGCAGAACAAGATGCTTTGATAAAGAACAATGTGTGACCTATTTAGAGGTGGAAATCAACAAAGACCTCTGAGGGGCTCTAACTATAAGAAACAGCTGGTCATGAATAGAGATCTCCAGTCCCGTGACAAAACACACGAATATCAGAAGATGAAGAAAATCTTGATGTGTGCCTCAAGAACTGAAATCCATGTGGCAGATGGATGGGTTGACAGAGGGTGGCTGGCCCAGTCTATGAAGGACTTTTGACTTTTCATACCAAGCCAAGGTTGGTATGAGGTTTTCCTCTAAATGACATGGAAATCACTGCCGAGTTTTAAGCTGGAAAATTACATAATCCAATGTTCACTTTAAAAGATCACTCTCTTATATCATGGTGGATCGACGGGGGAAATTAAAGAATCCTGGAGAAATTACTGCAGTGGTCAAAAGCAAGAGATCATGGTGTCTCAGTCCAGAGCACTGGCAACAGAAATGGAGATAAATGCATGATTTGAAATATATTTTATAAATGAAATTGATAGGGCTGGCAAATGGATTAAGTGTGGGGAGTATCTGAGAGAAGCATCATTATGATCCCTTGTTTTCTCGTTTTGGGGAGTTGGACCAATAGTCATCTCATTTTCTGAGATACAAAACAACTGAAAAATATAGTTTTTACGGTGATGGCAATAGAGTTTAGTTAGTAATATATTATATTTGAGTTGACTCTGACACATTCAATGGGCATATCAAATGGAACTCCATCAACCCAGACTGGAGTAGTTCTCCGAATGACAGTAGGCAGAGTGTAGTCCAGTACTAACAAGCCCAACAAATATGTAGAAATCAGGGAGTGAACAATGGAAGGACTACCCAGTGAAGTATTGAAGAGAAACGTTAAGAAAGCTGTCACAACAGGAGAGCATTTCAAGAAGTAGGAAATACTAAGTAGTTTAAATACATTTGAAAGACTGAATAAGAACAGAAAATATCTAATGAATCTGGCATCAAGGAGATATGGGCAAGATTTTAAAAAGCAGTTTCAGTGAACAGGTAGAGTAAGACCAGATCAGAACAGGTTAAAATGCCCAGGAGGGAAACACACTAGAAACAATTTATCTGGCTAACACTTTCTGGAACTTTAGCTCTGAACACAACACTGAGAATCAGAGCTGCAATTAAGACACAGTTGGTAGTTAAGGGATATTCTTTGTTTGTTTATTTTTTAAAGATGGGAGGTCTCAGAGCATGTTAATGGTGATAGAAATAATCTACAAGGAAGGTGAGGAGTTCAAAATGTAGGCATGGAAGAAAGAGCAAGTCCTTGATATGGCTCAGAGGTTAAAGCATCTGCCCGCAATGCGGGAGACCTGGGTTCGATCCCTGGGTTGGGAAGATCCCCTGGAGAAGGAAATGGCAACCCACTCCAGTATTCTTGCCTGGAGAATCCCATGGATGGAGGAGCCTGGTGGGCTACAGTTCTCGGGGTCGCAAAGAGTCGGGCATGACTGAGCGACTTAACTTTGATATGAAGACAAAGGAAGACACTGAAAACCCTTATGAAGGGTCTGCCTTCACAGAAGAGAAATAATACAGCTACTGCAAATACATTCTCCAAATCCTTGTGTTAGAAATTAGAAACAACCACAATTACCTATCCAAATGGAAAAAGAGAAATCAAAGGACAAGGAGCCCAATGTAGACATATGGATATCCTGGTTAGAAATATATAAAGTCCATCTTAAAAACTCAAAACGATTTCTTCTACTGTCCTAAATAAAATGTCTCCTTCATTTGAGCTATCGCTGAGTTATCCCTTGGCCAATGCTATAGTGTATTCCAATGACATCGAGGGTAAACACAACCCTATCATTTTTCTTAAGACTTTCTCACCCTACGTATGACCCATAACCAACCTCTCGCTGACATAATAGACAAGCACAGTGGGAACGGACAGCTAACAGGGACAGCTATTTTTATCTCTCTCTATAACCTCCATGGCCAGCCTATTCTCTTTCCATGTTTTCTCCTAATCTCCTTGTATTAATCAGCAACCATATTATTCTTCTTCAGTGTGTCTTCATTCATTAACTGTCATTAACATCAATCTATACTCAGATGTCTTCTATTCCTATCTTACCCAGTCATCAATCTTATAGCTTTAATTGCTACCTCAAAATGCTGACAATTCACCAATGTCTAACTTCTAGCCCAATCTTCCTCATAAGCTCTAAACTTATAGCTTTCTGTTGGATATCACCAGTTGGGAGCCTCAGGACAACTCAAACTTGAGAGTTCTACAGCTGAACTCATTACTTCTCTACCATATCCTCAAGGCAATTCATTTGCCAACATATTTGTCCTTATAGTCAAAGGACAGGGGAGCTTGGCATAAAGCTGTGGTTTTTCCAATAGTCATGCAGAGATGTAAGAGTTGGACCACAAAGAAGGCTGAGTGCTGAAGAACTGATACTTTCAAATTATGGTGCTGGAGAAAACTCTTCAGAGTCCTCTGGACAGCAAGGAGATCAAACCAGTGCATCCTAATGGAAATCAATCTTGAATATTCAGTGGAAGGACTGGTGCTGAAGCTAAAGCTCCAATAGTTTGGCACCCTGATGTGAGCGGCTGACTCACTGAAAAGACCCTGATGCTGGGAAAGATTGAGGGCACAAGGAGAAGGGGGCAACAGAGGATGAGATGGTTGGATGGCATCAGGGTCTCAATGGACGTGAGTTTGAGCAAACTCAGGGAGTTGCTAAAGGATAGGGGAGCCTGGTGTGCTGCAGTCCATGGGGATCACAAAAAGTCAGACACCACTTAGTGACTGAAAACAACAACCCCTGTCCTTGTGTCCAAAATCCCATCAACTAATATATCCTGACCATCTTATTTCCTTCAAACTCACATTTACCAATTTTCACAATCTCAGTATTACTGTTAGTTCAGATCATCATTATCACTTCCCTAGACTAAGAGAATAGCCAATTTCCTCCATGCCTCTAACATTGATGCTCTTGAAATATATCACATCCCCTCCACACTGTAGCCAGATTAATATATTCTGCTTAAAATTGTTCAGTGCCCCCTCTAATTACTATGATGATGAGACATGCAACTTGCATCCTTGCTTACAAGAGCCTTCGTGGTCTCGCTTCTGCTTATCTCTGGGGCCTCATGCCTTCCTCGTATGTCCCTCACTTTTGAGCCTGTGTGGACATGTTCTGTCTAGAAGGTGCTCACTCACCCCCAAGCTAACTATCCCCCAAACCTTCACTTAGATCAATCCTTTGGGTCTCAGGTTAGTTGCCACCTCTTCCAGGTGGAATTAAAATAGACCAAAAGCCAATAAAATACTATTTCTTTCTTACCTTTTCAGTTCTACCACCATTCCCTCTCCCTACTTTCTGGCTCATTCAATAGACCTCAGCTCTCCAGTGCGTTCTGTGAGAAGAAGAAAGGGTGGCAGACACACACTGAAGAGATTTGGGGGGGGTTACTGACTGTATTTGTTGAGATACGAATAAGACACTAATGTGAAATGGACGGAGACAGATTTTTTTAAATCCCTGATGACTATGAATCCGATGAATCAATGGGGAATAAAAGGTGGTATTTGCACTAGAGCTCTGAAATACTTACTTCTCTTGGTGATCTTGAACCTCCTTCTCGAAATGTTGGTTTACATCGGAAATTAATCTGTCATTTAAAAAGAAAAGTGTATTATAATAGGGAAAGCACCCAACTAGAATTACCGTAAAAATTACCTAGAATTACCCTAAAAACACCAACAAGTCCCATGGGTGAATGACAACACTTGCTATTGTTGTGAAGGAATAGGCCCATACCAGGCTTTTCTCTCTAGCCTTTTTATTCCTTTACCCAAGAGTCAACATGAAATGATATCAAATTAAAGCTCAGTAAACGATAGAGTGGATGTAAACTTAAGCATAGCCCTCCCATTATTAATCTGGTGATAACGCTGGACTTTGAGGTTTTTAAAAGAGCACAGTTGTCGAGAAGTTGAAAATGAAAACTGACGCTTTGTCTTTGACGTCCAAACACTTGCAGGGTAGCAAAGATTGCAGCAGGTGGTGCTGTCTCACCTTTTCTAGCTGTTCAATGCAGGCGGTATGGACGACAATCTTACAGACCGCACACTTCCTCCTGAGAGCTGATTTCTACAACAGACAATTCAGAAGACAAGGAGAAACGTTAACAGTCTGCTCTGAAGGGCTCCCTGGTAGTAAAGAGAACATTCAGAAATAAGGCAAACATAAACCAATTTAAAACTTCATCATAAACATTCAGTAATACGACAAACTTCATCAATAGCCCTTTGATCTACTAAGCAGCTACACAGTCAGGACTTAGGGTGGCCGAGATGTTCTCTTTACAACATAATTATATACTAGATGTTATACGTTGAGTATATACTATGAGCCAACTTCTTTATTCTGCTGTTTTTTTCTCCTCTAAGTTTCATAACCTAACATGGTAGGCATTATTATCTTCTTTTTTTTTCATGTTTACTCTAAGGGGTAGGGCCAACATCCCAGGTTCAAAACAAGCATCATCACCTCGGGCTTCGATTCCCAGCACAAACCTAAACAAATCTACTTGGGTTTCTGCCCAGATCATCTGGAAAGTAAAAAGACAAGTCTAGCTTTAATCATTACCATCATCATAGCAACAATAACAGTAAGAGCAACTCACATGAGTGTACTACCCGCCACGTGCCAGGTATTCTAGTAAGCACTTCACAGACAGTGACATTTAATCCTCACTACCCTGAGAAATAAGATACTATTCTTACTTCCATTATAGAGATAAGAAAGCTGAGGCGCAGGAAGTTGCACACTTAGAGCACAGCAGGACCAGGTAGTCTGAAACCAGACTCGTGCTTAAAAGCATTACATAGTTTGGCCTCACTGACACTCAGTACAAGTTAAAAATTCACAATAAAAATACTCTCTGAGGCTGACCTTCTCTCTAACTAAAACCAAGCAGTAGAGAGAGGGAGAGGAAGGGGTGGAAATCTTGATTCATTGCTCCTAGTGCCATGGAAGATGTAAGCTACCAATGCTTAGGTCTCTCTACGAAGGACAAGCTAAAAGGCAGAATTGCATGAATAATATTGGGGTTTGAGTGCTGAAAGAAACTTGCTATAGCAAAACCGATCTGTGAAATAGCCCATCAAAGCATCCATGTGTGAAAGGCCCCAAGTCCGTGTCCTCAAAAAAGGCACTGCCACAGGGTACATTCTAAGGACTGGCTTCTCCTACTGGGATTTGATTTTTGAGCTAAAAATTGAGGTGATGCTGCTACAAAAGGAGCCTGGAAGAAATGCAAACCAGCACCTTGGGAGGGACAGAGCTGGCAAAGAAACTACAGCCTCCTGCCTCCTAGACAGCTCTACCCATTCAAACACAGGGTCTCCACAGTGTCATCAGACACCAATCAGGCACCAAGAACACTGCAGTCAGTACTGCGGCAACGGCAAGTGTCACCCTAATACCCGCTGACTAAGGTTTAGGTACTGTGCTTGCAAATGCTTTCATCATTCTTGTTTTTCCTCTGCCTGAGGGAAAGGACATGGTCTGGAACTTTAAGCAAGTTTGGCAATCAATTGATTTTGCAAAAAGACAGGATAAAGGGAAACCCAAGCATCTAGCTACACTATTGTAAAGTGTCTTGGCTTCACTACTAAAAAGAAAGAGGGGATGATGGTGGGAAGAAAAAGGAAGGGTGGGAGAAGGGGAGAGAGAATAAGAATGACAAGCAGAAGCAGCAGCCCAGCGGGGGCAACATCACTCAAGGCAACGGTAATAAAATTCTAGGTTTGTAGTTTTTCATGAGCTGAGTGCCCATTAGCGAACTCTTGATGCGCTCCTGTTAGCTGGAACTCCTGGTGGGGACCACTGCTTTAGCATAACCTGCAGTAAATGCATGAGGCTCTAGAGTCCTGTTGCTCAAGAGTTATAGTGATGCTTGAGAGTCAATCTCATTCTACTCGTTATCTATCAACCCCCCAGGAGATTTCACAGCAAGCAAGCAAAGTGACACTCTCATGGTAGCAACCACTTACAGGCCGATTCAAGGCCACCTGAAAAGTCTTCCCTCCAGTTAAGTCCTGCCCTGATCGAGCTTTGTGCCTGACCGTGTGCTCTGCACTGGGGTCTGCATGAGGTTGCATAAGGGCTCCAGGAGGCTCCTAAGAAGCCTCTGGGGATGGTGGGAAGGGACAAACATGCACTCATCGAAGCCAGAATACCTCTTCCTTGCCTTGCTTTCCATCTGGATTTCAAGTCAGATTCTTTTTTGAATACGGGATTTTGCCTGGAAAAGTTTGAGAGCCAGTAGGTAAAGACTGTTCTCTCTCTTTTTCCTAGGATAATGTGCAGTTACACTGATAAGTCAGGTTTAATCCCTGGGTCAGGAAGATCCCCTGGAGGAGGGCATGGCAACCCACTCCAGTATTCTTGCCTGGAGAACCCCATGGACAGAGGAGCCTGGTGGGCTACAGTTCATAGGGTTGCAAAGAGTTGAATATGACTGAAGTGACTTTAGCACACATGCATGCACACGGATATCATTCATGTGTGATAATCCAAGCGCAATGTACTACAGATGATAATATAAGAAGAAAAGTGCCTTACACTATAAAACTGATTTTATTTAGACAATATTGAATTTTTAAAGGCCCTCATAAAATATAGTATGTGCTTCTATGCCTTCTGAGGCAGAATATATAAACCATAATCTGAATTTGCCTTTATAATCACAACATGATGCATTTTACTATGGAGAACAGTCATTTTTCTGCTTCCTTTCTATCAGGCTAGAAGTTGTTGTGTCTGACTTTAGTTGCCCTCAATTTCCTAAATGACAATTTCTAAACAGCTTATAATCTGATAAGTTAATTGAGGTCTATATATATCATACACAAAATTAAGCAAATAAATTCTGATTGAAGGCCTCAGGTCTTTTTCCATAGTAGAAAAGTATATCAATTTTTGCTTCTCAACTGATGAAAACTGTTTCAGTGAATCAGAAGTCCGAACTGCTGACTTCTTGGTATATCACTGTGCTTCAGTTGGTTCAAGTTCCTTGATGCAGCTGGATAATAAGCTCCTGGGCAAAAATGCTCAATTCATGCTTGGTTATTTTCCAATTTTTATTTGCAAGATTCAAACTAAATATAAAGATAAAATGCAGGAATCTAGATATTCTAAATACTGTAAGTATTCACCTTTTCTTAAAAGCTCTCAATTTAAGTCAATACTTTCTTCACTATAAAAAATGATAAAGCAAGAAAAGTCATTCAAATTAAGTCAGCAGGTTAGTTGTCATTTTTCTTAGTGGGACAGTTGTGATAGAACCGAGCAGCAAAATGGAAATTCAAAAATAAATATGACCTAGGAAGTAAACATGTTTAAAAATTATAAAAGTTTAATAATTCACTCTCTTGACTTAAAGGCCAATTAGGCTTATTGCNGCAAGAAAAGTCATTCAAATTAAGTCAGCAGGTTAGTTGTCATTTTTCTTAGTGGGACAGTTGTGATAGAACCGAGCAGCAAAATGGAAATTCAAAAATAAATATGACCTAGGAAGTAAACATGTTTAAAAATTATAAAAGTTTAATAATTCACTCTCTTGACTTAAAGGCCAATTAGGCTTATTGCTTCAAATATCAAGTGATCTCAGTATCTTACCAAGGATTTCCTCATTTTATAAAAGGAGGTTTATGAATTTGTAATTGTGTGTGTGTGTCCATGTGTGTGACATCTGTAAAAACTGGTGGGCAGGCACATCTGGGAAAACTAAGACAATATAGACTATAGTATAAATTATATCCCATTATACAATGCTTCCCAGGGGGTGTTAGTGATAAAGAATTGGCTTGCCGGTGTGGGAGACACAAGAGATGTGGGTTGGCTCCCGGGGTCAGGAAGATTCCCTGGAGAAGGAAATGGCAACCCACTCCAATTATTCTTGCTTGGAAAATCCCATGGACAGAGGAGCCTGGCAGACTATAGCCCATGGGGTCGAAGGAGTCGGACATGACTAAGGGGCTGAGCACACACACAGTGACCATAATTTACTTATATAATCATGACACCATGAAAATATGCTGTGCTTTAGGAGGATGGGCGCAACCTAACCAGCAGACCCAACAGTGACGTAAAAGAACACCTTCCAAGTTCTGACTTGGCCCTACACGCTTCCCACGTTGCAGGCACTGCTGGCACTCTAAGCAGTAACAACGCCTTTCCAAACTTCAGCTCATCTCAGGCCCAGAAGTTAAACAGCCTTAGACCACTGGCACTGGGGATGGACGCTGGAGAGGGGCTGAAAGGACCAGAGGCAATAGTGGTAGAAAGTATGTAACTGTCCCCGAGAAAGAGTTTAATATCTCATCCTATCCCACCTACCCACTCCCTTTGGTCACAAGTCCCTGATTCATCTGTATCACCAAGCAAGCTATGTTTGCTTCCTTTGAATAAGAGATGCGATGCCTACTAAGTAATAATAAAGATCTGGTGGTAGGCAACGGCATTTGATAGAAAGAGAGAGAAGCAAGGGAGGGAAGGAAAGAAGACGAGAAAGAAAAGGAACCTAGCTTCACAGGTTTATGATTTGTGACAGGTCAAGGCCACCACACAGCAAGGTAACTTAATTCAAATGTCACCCCTAATAATGTGAAATCTGACCCAAGAAGCATGTATGACAAGGCTGACTGAGCCTCTCCCCAATAAACATCCACCAAATCTCATGTTTCCCTGAAGATGAGTGAGTCATCCTACCTCTGACCACATCTCTTCTGTGGTATTCTTAAAGATACCCTCCCCCAACACACACACACGCACACATACGTGCGCACGCACGTGCACACACACACACACACACACACAGAGGTTTAATCACAGAGATCAGAAGCAGGAGGAAAAATTTAGTCTCCAGAGCCCACGTGGCCACCCTTTCTCAGCCTCCTGTCTCAAGAGACCTCAGGGGCCAGGGCCTACTGCTGGCCAAACAGTAGTATGGGCCTGGCAGTATCTAACTGCAGAGAGTTCCCAGAACACAGGCTTCCAGATCAAATGCAAGAAACCAGTGTTTCCATCAGCCCCACCCCTGTCACAAGGCCACAGGGACAAAAGGACAAAATGGCCAGGAAAGGGGCTCTGGGCAGGGATGCAGCCACACGGGGAGAGGGGAAGGAGGCAGAGAAGGTCCTGGCGGGGAGGACAGGATGAGGAGCTGAGTGGTGAAAAGCTGGGAGAAGAAGGCTGGATGATTGTAAAGTAATTAGCCTCCAATTAAAATAAATAAATAAACAAAAAACCAGAAGGCTGGATGAGGTGGTGGGCTGAGCTTTCAAACTCAGGCTCGCCAGCTGTCTTCTCCTCAGTCATTCCCTACCTCTTCACCCTTCCCACCTCACAAGAAACACGGTGAAGAAGAGAAGCTGAGTGCTGGGAGTCAGGTAAAGCAGAAACAGCAAGCAGGGCGAGAAGAATTTTATCCTCACTTCTGGACCCGAAGCTCTGTTTACAGGGGGGCACTCTGATGGAAAAGGGAGACGGGGCGATCAGGCCCAGGCAAGGCCATCCCTTCTTCCTCTCCAGCAGTGGAGGTAAAGGAATTTCCCACCTCACAAGAAACACGGTGAAGAAGAGAAGCTGAGTGCTGGGAGTCAGGTAAAGCAGAAACAGCAAGCAGGGCGAGAAGAATTTTATCCTCACTTCTGGACCCGAAGCTCTGTTTACAGGGGGGCACTCTGATGGAAAAGGGAGACGGGGCGATCAGGCCCAGGCAAGGCCATCCCTTCTTCCTCTCCAGCAGTGGAGGTAAAGGAAACCTCCTAAGCCTTCCGAGGGTCAGGAATCCAGCAAACCTTCAGTGGGGACTGCCTCTATGGGCAAGGCGAACAAGAACACTGCTGCTGTCTAATCCTAGGTAAATGGGAAACAAGAGTTCTTTGATTTATTTAAAAACCTAATTAGAAGAAATGACAAGCATCCTTGGCAAGTGCTACTCCTCTGGGGCGTTTAGGATGCAATCTGCAAATTGGTATTAGGCAAAAAAAGAAGAATGGCATTATCTGGAGGCTTCATTACTGTGGCTTCACGGCCAACGCAAAGGCTTCATGGCCACTTGTGAGGGAGCCTCTCTTTCTCAGATAGAAAGACGGGACATTTTGGACAAATCAAGAGGGTGGGTAGCTGAAGTGCCAGCACACCCCTATTTTGGCTCCTCAATACACAAGTAAGCCTTTCTTACTTGGCAGGATTGCCATTGTGATGTCAGGATTTCACAAGCCTGGACCTAGGAGCAGAGAGGCCACATGTCAGGACAAGTCTGTGCCCAGGGAGTCTCTGAGCCCTCTCTCTCTCTCAAGAGTCTCCTGGAGGGAGACCTTGCCTGGTGTGACAGGGTGCCAGCCCTCGCCCTGGGCACCACTGCGCATGTTGGAGAGTCCAGGCCTTCATGTGTCAGGGCGCCACCTGTTTGCACCACGTGTCCTCTGGAGAGGGCTCAGTGTAGGGGGCTGGATCCCTCTGAAACACACCCCATCACCACCGTCTGAGATACTAAAGACGCCAGAAGCGCCTCAGAATAAATGAAAGCAAAAGGATCAAGACCACCAGGAGGCTGGGTCAGGGATCAGATAAACTGTAACAGAAATACTCATGCAATTCTCAAACACACACCAGTACCCCTAAATCTGCGGTCCACTGGAATCAGGGCGGTCTGAGGTGTCCAACACAGTGAATTCTGCATGTTGCTGAAACACGGAGTGCTAAGCAGGAAGTGAAGCGAAGGAAGCTTCTGTCCTTCCTGGGAGAAGCTGGCGAGCCACTTGAGACAAGGAGGACTTGAGACGAAGGTTGTTAACAGGAGAAGGCCCTGCATGGCTAAATGCTAAATGAACAGCTCAGACAATAAAAGCTGTCATTTAGAGCAGAGGCTGAATCAGTAAAATGCACCTAACAGAAAAACACACACACACACACACACACACAATTCTTTAACTGGGCCTTAAAAGGTATATAAATATTTGAAAAATTGAAGACACTGTCGCAGGAAGATCCAGAGTCTCTTTACACAGTAGGCATTGATGCCTCCTAAGAGGAACTGATCCGGCTTCTGCGTATCCAGTGGGGCCCCGAGACAGAGGCTCACAGGTGTCCATTTGCATGAGTCACTGGGCATTGCATTTCGTGGTGGAGTGTGGAGGCTTCTCTGTGTGTTGGGGCAGGCAATCAGGCGGAGGTCCACAGAGGCAAGGAGTGGGAACGCTGGCTGTGGGTCATGAGGAACTTAAAGAGAAATGGCAGAGCAAAACCATTCCCGAGAGGCCCAGGGTTAAAAAGGATAAGGTTACAAGGAGATGGGCAGAGTCCCCTGTGTCTCCATACTGCTCTAATCCAACACCAGGAAACACTGCCTGATACACAATAGGGGCTCAAGAGATGTTCTGGAAGGGAAGGAGAGAGGAATGGAGGGGAGAAGAATGGGCTTGCAGAACAGGCCTTTCTCCTCAACGTAAGCCCCCAGACTAACCTCAGGCTGGAGAGCTGGTGGCTCTGGAATGATGAGAGAAACCGCCTCCCCCTCCAAGGCACAGGCATCGTCAGAGCAGGCAACCCCGAAAGGAGAGAGAGAGTGGGGCCTAGAGGTGTTTGAGGGACAGAAGACCTTTATAAGTCTTGGAGGGAAAATGGGGTAGAGGCTTCATGGGGAGGACAGCTGAACAAATTTTGTGACCACAAATGGCGTCTTGCGGGGAGTTTCAGAGACATTAGACAAGAGGGGTATCTTGCAAAAGGCTGAAAGTATTAGTCGTTTAGTCATGTCCAACTCTTTGCAACCCTACGGACTGAAGCTCATGACGGTAGACCGCCAGGATCCTCTGTCCTTGGAATTCTCCAGGCAAGAATACCTGAGTGAGTAGCCTTCTCCAGGGGATTCCCTTCTCCAGGGGATCTGCCAGACCCAGGGATCAAACTCAGGTCTCCATTGCAGGCAAAGCAACCATACTCTAATTTTAAAAGGTGATTTTTAAGTAATGAGAGTTCATAGTGAAAATTCATGTATTAGGCAATGAGGGCCTGAATTGGAATGATAAAGAATGGAGCAGAGGTAAAAGCAGAAAAGCCAGAGTGATGAGCCACCGAGAGAGTGGGGCCCTCTTTCCACCCCATGCAGGTCTCCCGAAAGGAGGCCCCAGCCTGGGCTTTATGTCTGTCAGGAGCAGACCAGTCCCGGATGGCTGCACTCCAAGCCCACGGTCAGCTCGCCGCTGTGTGTGCAGCAGCTCACTCCATGCCCTCGTCTTTCGTGCCCTGTAATGGTAGGGTCTGCCTCTGAAGTACTGCAATAGAACTCACTGAACGCGCTCTTCAAACAGTAGAGTTTGTTCTGTACTGAGGCACACATTATCTGAAGCACTTTGCATATGAAAGTGTTTATGTTTCCAGAGACACCTCCCCTGAGGAACCGCAGGTAAGCCTGTAAATCTCGGGTAGGCAGGACCCATCGGAGCTAAGACACAGAAGGGCCTGCTCCACAGCACTCCTAGAGACACAGAGAGTAGGAGAAAAGTGCCATTGTTTGGACATGGATACATTTTTCTATTTCCCCAACAGGCAGTGCATTTTATATTTTTCATGTGAAGAGAAAGAAAACCAAACTCTCAGAGCAGGAAGCCAAAGGGAAGGGAGCTGAATATGAAGAACCACATGGAAAAATGAGACTGCCACCTGGAAACCTTACCTCATCCAGAAAAGCAGCCGATCAAGGCTCACGGGAGGAACAATTTGGGAAAAACCAAATTACTAGCTAGTGGGTTAATTCAAAGCTAAAGTTGATGGCTGGTTATCAACTGAAACCTCACTGTGTTTTGGCCATTGGATTAGGACTGGGACAAGTCGTGGTCAGAGCAGCACGGGCTCATTTTGGTTTTGTTTCTTGAAATAGCTATTTGGCTGTGCCAGGTCTTAGCTGCAGCAAGTGGGATCTCCGATCTTAGTCGTGGCAGGCAGGACCTTTAGTTGCAGCATGTAGCATCTAGTTCCCTGACCAGGGAGCGAACCTGGGTCCCCTGCAGTGGGAGTGTGAAATCTTAGTCACTGGACCACCAAGGAAGTCGCTAGGTTCATTTTAAGAGGAGAAAAAAGGTACATGTCCTTGTCTCAATAGTTGATCCTTACAGTGAAACTCCTGGTGGCTCAGGCCGTAAAGAATCTGCCTGCAACGCAGTGGACACAGGTTGGAACCTTGGTCCAGCAAGATCCCCTAGAGAAGGAAATGGCAACCCACTCCAGTATTCTGGCCTGGAGAATCCCATGGACGGAGAAGCCTGGTGGGCTACAGTCCACGGGGTCACAAAGGGTTGGACACGACTGAGCGACTTCACTTTCACTTTCAAGGTAGTGTACCAAGGGCAAAGCAGGGATCTGAAGCTTAACATACACTAGGAAACACCAACCACAGTTTGCCTTTTAATATTTGCCAGCCTGATAGCACTATATATGCCATCTTACTTGCAGCATGATTCCTAATACATTTGCATTATCAGTTTACTCCGTGGAAATACATGCAATTGTTTTTTTTTTCTAAAGTTCACAGCACAAGATCTCTAAACAATAATCTAGAGACATTTACTTTAATCCAGAAGATTGCATCTACTTAAAAAGCCATATCAAACTGTGGTAAATTACCTATCCCTTCATTGTCATTTCCAACATCCCAAGCTGTTGAGGACATAATGAAGACAAAGTCTTTCAGTCAGTCTGATCCAGAAGACCACCATTTCAATTTCAGTTCACCTAAAACTGTATCTCCAATTGGCCATGTGGTTTTCCTTCATATACATACAACTATCGATACCATTTTTCAATAAGGATACCATTATCACAAGAGTATTTACCAGAAGGCTGGCGGTGTGATATACACACCATGTGTCTGAGACACAGCTCAGCTCAGCCACACAATGTGGGTACCATTCACCTGCCTTACAGATGAGCAGCTGAGACCCAATGAGAATGAGCAACTTGCCCAAGAGACACTGGCCAGGAGTGGAACTTAGGTCTTTCTGACTCAAAACCATATCCTTCTATTACATCTTACTACTTTTCATTTTACTAGTGATGGATTAGGGGAACAAGACTAATGAAGCTAGGAATCCATTATATTTGACATGATTGCCTTAGCTGATCTGTTCTCATGAGAATCCCAAGGAGATGATTAATGACAACCTACCACGACCCCTTGTGCCAAGAATGATCAATAGCAGTCTCTATCTTCCAGGAGAATCAAATAAGAAGGGCACAACACAGGCAAAACTTGACTTAAAACTCTGCAATACCTGTAGTAGTGAGTGTGGCATCTCCCCGTGAAGAGCCTTAAAAATAAGGCAGAAATTCAGCATCTTGGATTCTAAGTATAATGATACTTAAACGGCAGGGCTGATCTGGGGATAGGTGTCTGTGTGTGTCTTCCAACAATCTCCTCATTGGACCCATTCATTCATTCCGTGAAAAAGGGTAGGATAATCACTCAGTGCTACACTGTTCTCAGGGCTGAGGATCCAGGCAGAGTCCTATGCTAAATGAAGGTGAAGGTGAAGTCACTCAGTCGTGTCCGACTCTTTGCGACCCCATGGACTGTAGCCTACTAGGCTTCTCTGTCCTTGGGATTCTCTAGGCAAGAATACTGGAGTGGGTTACCATTTCCTTCTCCAGGGGATCTTCCCGACCCAGGGATTGAACCCGGGTCTCCCGCATTGGAGGCAGACGCTTTAACCTCTGAGCCACCAGGGAAGCCCNGACTGTAGCCTACTAGGCTTCTCTGTCCTTGGGATTCTCTAGGCAAGAATACTGGAGTGGGTTACCATTTCCTTCTCCAGGGGATCTTCCCGACCCAGGGATTGAACCCGGGTCTCCTGCATTGGAGGCAGACGCTTTAACCTCTGAGCCACCAGGGAAGCCCCAAGTCATCCTTAAAGTAAGCACACCTACGTAAAACTCTCATTAATCATTTTCAGACTATATAGTTGCTGTAAGCTCAATTATTATGTCCCCAAATTAATATGTTAAAGCCTAACCTCCAATATGTATTTGAAATAAGGAACTTACACAAAGGTTAAGGTTATACAAAGTCTAAGAATGGAAGCCTAAATCTTATGAGATTAATATCCTTCTAGGAAAAGACACCATAGAGTTCATTCTTTGTGCCTTGTTGCCCTCTGCCAGCCAGGAAAGGAGCTCTCACCAGAAACATATCAACCTGCACCTTAATCTTGGATTTTCTGGCATCCAGAATGTTAAGAAATTAAATTTCTATTAGGTAAGCCACCTGGTCTGTGGTGTTTTGCTGTGATAGCCCAAGCCAACCAATACAGTAGTTTAATTCCTTATTAAGAAAGAAAATATTTCTCAGTTAGTATGGGATTGCCATATCCTTTGAGCCAAATGGTCCTATTTATTCTGGAAAAGTGTTTAGTTTTGTTTTGCTTGAGATTTGATTTTAACTGGGCTAAACTATGTGCTCCAAGACTTTGGCCACCTAGTGAGAAGAACTGACTCATTGGAAAAGACCTTGATGCTGGGAAAGATTGAAGGCGGGAGGAGAAGGGGACCACAGAGGACGAGATGGTTGGATGGCATCACCGACTAGATGGACATGAGTGTGACCAAGCTCTGAGAGTTGGTGATGGACAGGGAGGCCTGGCGTGCTGCAGTCCATGGGGTCACAAAGAGTCGGACATGATTGAGTGATTTAACTGACTGTGCTGAACTAGTAGCCTATTTGCATTATTTTAAGAGAACAACAGGGCTTCCCTGGTGGCTAAGTGTTAAAGAATCTGCCTGTCAATGGAGGAGACGCAGGTTCAATCCCTGATCTGGCAAAAGCCCATATGCTGTAGAGCAGCTAAGACTGTGCGCCACTGCTGCTGAGCTTGTGTCCTAGGGTCCATGCTCTGCAACAAGAGAGGCCGCCCCAATGAGAACCCTGCACACTGCAACTAGAGAGGAGCCCCTACTTGCTGCAATTGGAGAGAAGCCCACAGAGCAATGAAGAACCAGCACAGCCGAAAATCAACAAATATGAAAATTATTTTTAAAGAACACAAACATTAGTTTCAGTGGCTATTTTCTAGCTCTGAAGAGGAAACTTCTGATGAGAAGGGTTGGGTCGAGGTATTGCCACTCATTCCCTATCCCACGCTAATATGAATATCTTACAAATCTATGGAGCTGCTTCCCACTTACAAAGAGCGCTCCCTTAAATTTTTACAAACATAGAGACATAGGTAATTTTCTTAATTTCAAAGATGATAAATATGAGGCTAAGAACAATTGAGACATTTGCCAACCAACAACCAAAGAGAAAATCTATGGTACAAATACTAAAACAAGTCTTCTTTCTGATAAGAAAGCCTTCCTTAGTGATCAATGCAAAGAAATAGAGGAAAACAATAGAATGGGAAAGACTAGAGATCGCTTTAAGAAAATTAGAGATACCAAGGGAACTTTTCATACAAAGATGGGCACAATAAAGGACAGAAATGGTATGGACCTAACAGAAGCAAAAGATATTAAGAAGAGGTGGCAAGAATACACAGAAGAACTGTACAAAAAAAGATCTTCATGACCCACATAATCATGATGGTGTGATCACCCACCTAGAGCCAGACACCCTGAAATGTGAAGTCAAGTGGGCCTTAGAAAGCATCACTACAAACAAAGCTAGTAGAGGTGATGGAATTCCAGTTGATCTATTTCAAATCCTGAAAGATGATGCTATGAAAGTGCTGCACACAATATGCCAGCCACTTTGGAAAACTCAGCAGTGGCCACAGGACTGGAAAAGGTCAGTTTTCATTCCAATCCCAAAGAAAGGCAATGCCAAAGAATGCTCAAACAACCTCACAATTGCACTCGTCTTACACACTAGCAAACTAATGCTCAAAATTCTCCAAGCCAGGCTTCAACAGTACCTGCATGGAGAACTTCCAGATGTTCAAGCTGTATTTAGAAAAGGCAGAGGAACCAGAGATCAAATTGCCAACATCTGTTGGATCATTGAGAAAGCAGAAGAGTTCCAGAAAATAATCTACTTCTGCTTTAATGACTATGCCAAAACCTTTGACTGTGTGGATCACAACAAACTGTGGAAAATTCTGAAAGAGATGGGAATACCAGACCACCTGACCTGCCTCCTGAGAAATTTGTATGCAGGTCAGGAAGTAACAGTTAGAACTGGACATGGAACAACAGACTGGTTCCAAATAGGAAAAGGAGTACGTCAAGGCTGTTTATTGTCACCCTGCTTATTTAACTTCTATGCAGAGTATATCATATGAAATGCTGGGCTGGAGGAAGCACCAGCTGGAATCAAGATTGCCAGAAGAAATATCAATAGCCTCAGATATACAGATGACACCACCTTTATGGCAGAAAGCGAAGAACTTATGAGCCTATTGATGAAAGTTGTAAAGAATCTGCCTGCAACGCAGTGGACACAGGTTGGAACCTTGGTCCAGCAAGATCCCCTAGAGAAGGAAATGGCAACCCACTCCAGTATTCTTACCTGGGTAATTTGATGGACAGAGGAACCTGGTGGGCCCAGTCCATGGGGTTGCAAAAGAGCTGGACGTGACTTAGGGACTCAGCTCAACAGTGAAATTTCTACCAAATCAGTCTCTTTAAGAGTGATTTAAAAGTGGCTTATGCTAGAGAATTTAGTTTGTTTTTTTGTTTTTTAAATGAGAAGAAAGTGATAGGTACAGGCTTCTGTAACAGGCTTTAATAAAAAACTGCCACATGACTCTTAGGAGAAGTCTACGTCCTGGAATTTGATTGGGTAACTGGTATACACATCTACTACCTTTTGTACATCTACATAAAATTCAGGTCCAGTTATTGAGACATAAACCAAACCTAGATTGCAGCTGTTACTTATGAAAAGGATGAAGAATGGCCTGCTAAGTTTGTACTGGCTGGTACAAGTTTAATGGAAACATACCAACACTTGGTTGCCCCCAGAACCAGGCTGATGATGCTCTGGGTGCCCCTCATTGACTGGTCCAAGTCTGGTGTTCCTTCTACCAGCTTTGCACGGCCATCATGCATGAGAAGGGGACTTCTGACTAATGAACCCCAAGGAATCACCAGAACTCCATAATTCTATTTCCTATTCCTGATTCTCATTTTACCCAAGGAGACACCATATTTCCATGACTACTATTGTGGACTGTCTGTGCACTCTCTTACTCTCATCTCTTGTTTTGCTGTGTATTTTCTTCTGCCTGCTTGTCTTCGCCTCATTTCTTTTTCACCATTTGTTTCCTCTGTGCCTCTCAGCTTTGATGTTAGCAGGTTCTAACGGTGGCTGGTCAATGGCTTTAAGCTCATCATGTGTTGTCTTTCTGCTTTGGTTCTTCTCAGCTGCTTTTATGGCTGTTCCCTGCTCAGTGTTTGTACTCTCTTCAAAGTTATCTCAGATCAAAGCTGCCATGTATCTTGCTATAGATTGAAGTGCTTCTGTGTGTACACAAAAATGAATATAAAGACAATTACAAGTATACAGGCACTAACAAGTAGATACTCATGCAACTAGAAAACATAAACACGTGTGTACTCACAATTGTCCATCAGTTAGGTACGAGTTGGACATATTACAGAAGGCATAGTAGAGACAACAGGAAACGGAGTTTCAGTGTTCTCTTAATTGTCTTGTTCTAAGGTGGTGTATGGGGCTTCCCTGGTGGCTCAGAGGTTAAAGCGTCTGCCTGCAATGTGGGAGACCTGGGTTCAATCCCTNCATGCATGAGAAGGGCACTTCTGACTAATGAACCCCAAGGAATCACCAGAACTCCATAATTCTATTTCCTATTCCTGATTCTCATTTTACCCAAGGAGACACCATATTTCCATGACTACTATTGTGGACTGTCTGTGCACTCTCTTACTCTCATCTCTTGTTTTGCTGTGTATTTTCTTCTGCCTGCTTGTCTTCGCCTCATTTCTTTTTCACCATTTGTTTCCTCTGTGCCTCTCAGCTTTGATGTTAGCAGGTTCTAACGGTGGCTGGTCAATGGCTTTAAGCTCATCATGTGTTGTCTTTCTGCTTTGGTTCTTCTCAGCTGCTTTTATGGCTGTTCCCTGCTCAGTGTTTGTACTCTCTTCAAAGTTATCTCAGATCAAAGCTGCCATGTATCTTGCTATAGATTGAAGTGCTTCTGTGTGTACACAAAAATGAATATAAAGACAATTACAAGTATACAGGCACTAACAAGTAGATACTCATGCAACTAGAAAACATAAACACGTGTGTACTCACAATTGTCCATCAGTTAGGTACGAGTTGGACATATTACAGAAGGCATAGTAGAGACAACAGGAAACGGTGTTTCAGTGTTCTCTTAATTGTCTTGTTCTAAGGTGGTGTATGGGGCTTCCCTGGTGGCTCAGAGGTTAAAGCGTCTGCCTGCAATGTGGGAGACCTGGGTTCAATCCCTGGGTTGGGAAGATCCCCTAGAGAAGGAAATGGCAACCCACTCCAGTATTCTGGCCTGGAGAATCCCATGGACGGAGAAGCCTGGTGGGCTACAGTCCACGGGGTCACAAAGGGTTGGACACGACTGAGCGACTTCACTTTCACTTTCAAGGTAGTGTACCAAGGGCAAAGCAGGGATCTGAAGCTTAACATACACTAGGAAACACCAACCACAGTTTGCCTTTTAATATTTGCCAGCCTGATAGCACTATATATGCCATCTTACTTGCAGCATGATTCCTAATACATTTGCATTATCAGTTTACTCCGTGGAAATACATGCAATTTTTTTTTTTTTCTAAAGTTCACAGCACAAGATCTCTAAACAATAATCTAGAGACATTTACTTTAATCCAGAAGATTGCATCTACTTAAAAAGCCATATCAAACTGTGGTAAATTACCTATCCCTTCACTGTCATTTCCAACATCCCAAGCTGTTGAGGACATAATGAAGACAAAGTCTTTCAGTCAGTCTGATCCAGAAGACCACCATTTCAATTTCAGTTCACCTAAAACTGTATCTCCAATTGGCCATGTGGTTTTCCTTCATATACATACAACTATCGATACCATTTTTCAATAAGGATACCATTATCACAAGAGTATTTACCAGAAGGCTGGCGGTGTGATATACACACCATGTGTCTGAGACACAGCTCAGCTCAGCCACACAATGTGGGTACCATTCACCTGCCTTACAGATAAGCAGCTGAGACCCAATGAGAATGAGCAACTTGCCCAAGAGACACTGGCCAGGAGTGGAACTTAGGTCTTTCTGACTCAAAACCATATCCTTCTATTACATCTTACTACTTTTCATTTTACTAGTGATGGATTAGGGGAACAAGACTAATGAAGCTAGGAATCCATTATATTTGACATGATTGCCTTAGCTGATCTGTTCTCATGAGAATCCCAAGGAGATGATTAATGACAACCTACCATGACCCCTTGTGCCAAGAATGATCAATAGCAGTCTCTATCTTCCAGGAGAATCAAATAAGAAGGGCACAACACAGGCAAAACTTGACTTAAAACTCTGCAATACCTGTAGTAGTGAGTGTGGCATCTCCCCGTGAAGAGCCTTAAAAATAAGGCAGAAATTCAGCATCTTGGATTCTAAGTATAATGATACTTAAACGGCAGGGCTGATCTGGGGATAGGTGTCTGTGTGTGTCTTCCAACAATCTCCTCATTGGACCCATTCATTCATTCCGTGAAAAAGGGTAGGATAATCACTCAGTGCTACACTGTTCTCAGGGCTGAGGATCCAGGCAGAGTCCTATGCTAAATGAAGGTGAAGGTGAAGTCACTCAGTCGTGTCCGACTCTTTGCGACCCCATGGACTGTAGCCTACTAGGCTTCTCTGTCCTTGGGATTCTCTAGGCAAGAATACTGGAGTGGGTTACCATTTCCTTCTCCAGGGGATCTTCCCGACCCAGGGATTGAACCCGGGTCTCCCGCATTGGAGGCAGACGCTTTAACCTCTGAGCCACCAGGGAAGCCCCATGCCAAACGAAGCTTATGCTTTAATGGAGCACACAGACATACGTAAGAAGTGATGCTGTTATAAAGACTAGAAAGTGATGAGTGCTGTGAAAGATCTAGAGACTGGAGAAAGGGCTCATCTGGGCTGGTTGTTTCACCCTCTTTTATTCAGTGCAAGAGAGGAGATGATGATGCGGCCCTGAAGTTAATACCTGGATACCCAGGGTACCCAATACTCTGGCACTGCCTGTTGGGTTTCAGTTTCTGACAACCCCCTGAAGCCACTTTTTAACGATCAAAGTAACCAGTTTTTATTGAGCACTTGTAACTGGCCGCGTCATTCATTGCTGCATACGCTTTATCTCACTGACAGTTCATGACAACCATAAGCGGTAGGTATTATCCACACTTTAATGTGGTATATCTAGGCCTCAGATATGAAACTGAGGCCTAAAGAGGTTAAAACAATGAAGGACATCACACAACTAGAAAATCCCAAAGACTAGATTTGAAGCCGGGTCACTTGATTCCAAAGCCTGCATATCTTCTCAAACAAAGACCTCAGAGCAGGCTTTGCCAATTCCTTGCATCTTTAAAACATCACCTTCTGCAGTCTGTATCTGTCTGAAATATGAGGTAGGAAAAACAAAACCAAAAAAATCTTCTAAAATACAGTCAATGTCACCTTGGGGCCAGTAGTAGTTCTGGGTAACTGCTAATGCGAATAATGTTTCAGCCAAGACTGGGGCCTCTCAGAAACAAGAGGGTTGGTTAGAGCCCACTGCTCTGGGTCCTTCACTGAGGAAAGAAAAAGATTTTCTGTACACCTGGGCATTGCCTGGATGATATGCAAATCCTATGCCAAATCATATGTAAATTATTTTTATTAAGTAACAGAACCATACCAATGTCAAGTAAGAACTGAACTGTGCCACACAGGCTCATAAACCACCCCTCACTACACACACACAAATGCAGCTTCAGTCTAAAAGTACCATTGCAAAAAAAGAAAAGGGTCCAGGTAAGACTCTGTGCTTCCACTGCAGGCAGCATGCGTTCAGTCCCTGGTCAGAGAACTAAAATTCCACATGATGCACAGTCAGTTCAGTCGCCCAGTCGTGTCCGACTTTTTGCGACCCCATGGACTGCAGCACGCCAGGCCTCCCTGTCCATCACCAACTCCCGGAGCTCGCACAAACTCATGTCCATTGAGTCGGTGATGCCATCCAACCATCTCATCCTCTGTCACCCCTTTTCCTCCCCCCTTCAATCTTTCCCAGCATCAGGGGCTTTTCCAATGAGTCAGTTCTTCACATCAGGTGGCCAAAGTATTAGAGCTTCAGCTTCAGCATCAGTCCTTCCAAAGAATATTCAGGATTGATTTCCTTTAGGATGGACTGGTTGGATCTCCTTGCAGTCCAAGGGACTCTCAAGAGTCTTCTCCAACACCACAGTTCAAAAGCATCAATTCTTCGGCACTCAGCTTTCTTTATAGTCCAACTCTCACATCCATACATGACTACTGGAAAAACCATTGCTTTGACTAGATGGACCTTTCTTGGCAAAGTAATGTCTCTGCTTTTTAATATGCTGTCTAAGTTGGTCATAGCTTTTCTTCCAAGGAGTAAGCATCTTTTAATTTCATGGCTACAGTCACCATCTGCAGTGATTTTGTGGGTGGCCAAAAAACAAAGTATTATTGCAGAACAGATGACTACTATTCTCAGAGGCTCAAACTCTAAAAATAAGATGGACACACACATACACACACACACGGCTTAATGGAAGTTTAAAACAAACACAAAAGAATTACATAAAGATACATAAAAGTTATGAATGAAGCCCCAGGGTAGTGATTAAGTATCTCTGAGTTTTCTTTCCTTTACATGGGCATGCCCTAGTGACCACCCCAAAGGGTTGCTATTACTGACCAATATTGACAAGAGGAAAACTGCACTGCGTGGGTATTTCTCAAATAGTTTTCTACTGAATACTGATATCCTACAAGATGACAGGTGTTCTATGGGGAAAATAACGAGCTTTCAACAATCATCCCATCCCCCGAGCAAACATATAGGAAGTCCTCCACACCACAGCCCTTCTTTGGAGAAGGAAATGGCAACCCCCTCCAGTATTCTTGCCTAGAAAATCCTATGGACAGAGGAGCCTGGCGAGGTACAGTCCATGGGGTCACAAAAGAGTTGGACACGATTTAGTGACTAAACAAGTACCCTTCTTAGAGTTTCAGAGTAAATATTTGATTGTTAAAGGTGTTTAAGCTTATTTGATTACAAGGGTCTTTTTGTTTTTTTTAATCACAAGGCTCTTTTAAGGAATGATATCCCATATTGCTTTTATAGGAGTTCAGTGCTCTCTAGAATATTTTATTTTTAGGCACACTGAATAAATAGACAATGGTGCTGCTGATGCCAGGTCAGCTAGGAGAGTGACAGAACCCTGTAGCTTCCTGGGCTCCATATCTTATCACTCTCTCTAGTGCATAAAGTGGGCAGGGTCTGTATTATATGCTCCTCAGGTATACAGATAACACTCTATGCGAAATACCTACAATAATAACGATACTTGTAATAACGACAGTGACTAACTTTTACTAAGGACCTGCTACATGCTGGTCTCAGTTCTGTGTGTGCACCTGGCTGACCTCGTGGAAATTCCCGATCATCTGGCCAGACACATATGGGCAACACCCCTTGCACCCACGGGAACACCCTGCCCTCTTCCTCCACTCACAGCCCCTGACTCAGGGGTCAAAAGCAGAGAGTCTGTCTGAGCAAATGCTTTTTCAGAATTATTCTGGTTGACGGCTCTGTTCTCTCTGAGTCATCTGCATTCATGAGCTCCCCAGCATCCTCATGGTGGGAGGCGTCTCTGGCAGAGAGCAGCGGCCTCAGAGGCTCCACGGAGATGGCATCTTCGCACCAGCACCCAAACAGCTTGCAAGGCTGGCTTGGGCTCCTGAGCTTCACTGCCACACTCCCAACTCTCTCTCTCTGTGAGCCCGCACCCACCCAGCCAGGCCACCATCTGGAGGTACAGAGCATCAGTCTGCTGTGCTGGATGACCAGAGGCAGCAAGCAGGCAGTCCCAGTGCAGCCTGAGGCTCCCGTTCAGTGTGGGTGCTCTGGGGTGTCCACCCCCCAGACCCGAATGCACAGATGGTCAGAGGTCGTCAGCCACCTGTGCTGGGGACCAGCTCTCTCTTCTCGCTCCCAGCACACAGATGCACGCAAACCAGCATCTGCACATACTGCTGTCCGGTACCCGCATCTTCCAGAAATGAAACAGACAGGACTGTCACCAGGCTCACCATCTTTTTTCCTTTTTAAAGCAAAAAGCTGAAAGTTTCCTTCAAATAGGACAGAGAGCTACTGCCCTTGTATTCTCAGGATCTTCCCAACCCAGGGATCAAACCCAGGTCTCCCACATTGCAGGTGGGTGGATTCGGTACTCTCTGAGCCACCAGGGAAGTCCCTGTTCTTCTTACAAGTTTCTTTAAAAAACCCAGGGACGTAGCCAGCATCCTGTGAGCAGATGCTGTGGTGCCCAATGACAAGGATGAGGCTTCTGACCAAGAAGAAGATATGGCCTGTGAGATATAGTCCAGAAGGAGTTACTTTGGTTTATAGCAGTCAGTTGGTTCCACCCACGACCTGGGGAGACTATGCGTACTACCCACAGCAGCAAAAGGACAGGGAAAGTGTGAGACTCTCACTGTTGGGGCTAGGCAGCATCCTCCTGAACAGAAGGCCGTGCTGGAACCGAAGTCCAGCCAAATTACTGATCAGCTCATTCAGCTAATGATATTGAAGTACAATCAGGGACAGGAGACAAAGGAGGAGGAGGTTAACCTTTATCAACTAATTTAATCCTCCCACCAATTCCGAGAAGCAGATATAACCATCACTGCTTTACAGGGAGACCTGAGCAGAGCAGCAGGACAGAGCCAGGATTTCTATCCAGACCTACTTGTCTCTGCATCCGAGTGGCTCCTCTCTCTCCACTCCCCCTCCTCCCCATCTCACCTGGCCTCCTTGATGCAATTTATTCATTTCCGAAAACTATATTTGTTTAGTGCCAAACAGTATTAAGGTCAGGTGTCACAGGTGGGGCTGGCCACTTTTGCCAAATGCGAACCACCAAACACACGAACAAAACAATACCAAAAGCAAAACAGTACCCATTAGCCTACCCACAAAGAGAAGGAAACATAAGCACGTTTAAAAATAGAGAGGCTATATCTGGTAACAGCACTCTGAAGTCTCTCAGCTCCTTTTCCCTCTTACCCAACCAAAGCAGTCTCCCTCACCTTTCTACCTTTTCTTTTCCCATAGTTCTTGGCTTATGGCACCTACCTGTTTGTCTGCTCATGTTTCCAGAAAGCCACATACCTGTCAACTGAAATCCTCCAGCAAGCCCGATTTAAATGTACCTGTGCGAGAGCATCTGAGAGCCGCGTGCAGGCACCTGTGAGGCCAGGTGAGGTAACTCGCTTTAACAGAATGAATACTGCCTTCACTTCCTAGGGCTGCCCTAGCCAAGCACCATGCCCTGGGGAGCTGAAAGCAATAGAAATGTGAATTCTCGCACAGCCTGACTCTGAGGTGTTAACAGGGTTGGCACCCTTCTGAGGTTGAATCTGTCCAGACCTCTCTCCTAGCTTCTGGTAATAGGTGCAGGCCTTGGCTTGCAGCTCTCACCCCAGTCTCTGCCTGCACCAGGACAGAGACTTTCTTTGCTCTCTACCCCTGTGTGCCCTCTCCTATTTTGTAAGGACACTTGTCAAAATGGATGAGGTCCCACCCTACTGCAGTGTGACCTCATCTTAATTATATCTGCAGCAATCCTACTTCTGAATAAGTCATATCTGGGAGTCATGGGGGTGAGGACCTCAGCGTATTTGGGGGGTACACAATTGACCCCATAATAGCTACTGTACGCCAGACATGGGTTCCAGGCCACTTCATTTGGTTCTGATACTCTGTGAAGTAGATCAGTGGCTCCCTACCCACTGTGTGTGACAGAACATAACATCAGCTGTAGAGTTTGTTTTTAAAATACTCACGTCTTGTGCTCGCTTCGGCAGCACATATACTAAGAAAAAATAAATAAATAAAATAAATAAATAAAATACTCATGTCTGGTCCCACTCTCCAGAAATCCTGATGTGGTAGATCTAGGCAGGGAACCAACCATTTTACAAAGTAAAATTAAGAAGTAAAGTTTCAAAAGGAATGACAATGCTCATCCAGGAATAAGAATCATTGGGGTCCATCTTAACAATACAATAAATCAGGAAATGGGGGCAAAAAGGAAGTGAAACGCTATGTCCAAAATTCACTCAGTACCTGGATGAAACAAAAGGTTTTCCAACCCAGGTCAGTTTCACTCAGAACCTCCATCCTTTCCACTACCCAGGTGTGACCATGGTTGTCTGCACCTCTACATAGTGATACAGGCAGTATTTTTAGGTGTAAAAATAAGTGTGCACATCTATGTCCTCTGTGGATTCTTAGTGAAGGCATGAGTGTCTTTGGGATCAAGTATGTATTTGGCTGAACATCCGATCAGCCACACACCAGAATGACTTTTACAGAGTGTCCCGACTAAGTCATGACGTTGTCACTTACAATTAACTGCTACCTGTCACTCAACTCAGTCTGAAGTTTCTAGTACAGGGTACTCATCTCATAAATATTTGTAGAACAAATGAATAAATAAACATCCATTTAAGGAAATATCATGAAATAAAAGTGATCCTTGCTGGAATTTTTTTTTAGTTTTTCCCCTTATAATCATGATGGGAAACCATGATCCTTCTGCCCCAATTTCATTACT
Source organism: Oreotragus oreotragus (assembly GCA_006410675.1). Classification (NCBI taxonomy): domain Eukaryota; kingdom Metazoa; phylum Chordata; class Mammalia; order Artiodactyla; family Bovidae; genus Oreotragus; species Oreotragus oreotragus. The sequence continues at coordinate 454,822 of SJYX01017635.1, read as the reverse complement.
TCTGCTTCCTTTTCTTCTCTCCAGATGAGAAAAAGAAGCCATTACTAGCTTGGGGACTGTCGCTGATTTGGGAACAACTTTAATCCCATTAAATATCTACTCACAGACATTCTACAGTATTAAATGTTGTCACTGGAGGAAATAAGAAAGGAAGACGTTTAATGGTAATTTGGTTCAGCCCTGAGATTCTGGAGCAAATGCTCCGATAACAGTCTTCATGTCCTAGATCGTCTTTGCCTCACTTGCAGTGTCCTCCAATATCAGCCCCCCAGGTCCATGTATGGCAGAAAGAGGCCTGAATTTGCAGGACGGCTTTGGTTTTAAATAAATAATGGCACTGTCCCCATAAGCTGGGGTGACAGTTTCACAGCAGTCAGTTTCACACTCAGGTCCGTCCTGCTTTAGACAGTATGGCCAGGCCCCATCAGCACACAGCCATTTTCACAACATGCACTCTGAGTTACAGTCGAGAAAATGTAAACAGACACCCCCACCCATCCTGATTTCCATTCTTACCTAACACATGCCCTTTGCTGTGTTCATGGTGTCTCGTGACTGTCTCCTCCCTCGTACAAAGCCTCTTCCTGCCTTTGAGTCTTCCCATGTTCCTCCCCCTGCCTGAAAAGTTCTTCCCCACTCTACTTACGTAAGTCTAACCCATCTTTCAATACTGCCTTCAAGCCCCATTTCCATGAAGCCTCCTCTGTCTACTCAGCCCACACTGATTCCTCCTTTCTCTTAACTTACACCCGTGACATTTGCTTTGCTAAATTAGGGTATGAAGTGAGAAGCACCTCTTCAGTGATGGATTCACTCCTCCTCCATGCTCTGCCTGGACTTTGTTTAGAAGCCTGCAGGTAGCACCTGGTTATGGTAATTTGATACTAAACCCGACAGGTTGGCTTTCTTCAAAGGTGGCTCTTTAAAAGAAATGAGAATACATAATTTGCTTACACATGCTTTTATTTTTTTTCCTTTCAAAACTGCCGCTCAATTCTAAGAGAGCTTCAAATAGAATATTTAAACTGGAGCCTCTTTTGGAGATCTCCTTGCCTAAACTCTTACTCAAAGCAGAGGTACACCCCACTGTAGCATCCTTGAAAGATGGCCACTAACTTACTCATAAACACCCTCTTTGAGCCCATCTCTCCAGGCACCTGTGCTCTTGCTGGTTGTCCCGAAAGCTCTGATGGTTAAAGTTCTTCCTTCAGTTCAGTTCAGTCGCTCAGTCATGTCCGACTCTTTGTGACCCCATGAATCGCAGCATGCCAGGCCTCCCTGTCCATCACCAACTCCTGGAGTTCACTCAGACTCACGTCCATCGAGTCCGTGATGCCATCCAGCCATCTCATCCTCTGTTGTCCCCTTCTCCTCCTGCCCCCAATCCCTCCCAGCATCAGACTCTTTTCCAACGAGTCAACTATTTGCATGAGGTGGCCCATGTACTGGAGTTTCAGCCTTAGCATCATTCCTTCCAAAGAAATCCCAGGGCTGATCTCTTTCAGAATGGACTGGTTGGATGTCCTTGCAGTCCAAGGGACTCTCAAGAGTCTTCTCCAACACCACAGTTCAAAAGCATCAATTCTTCGGCACTCAGCCTTCTTCACAGTCCAACTCTCACATCCATACATGACCACAGGAAAAACCATAGCCTTGACTAGATGGATCTTAGTCAGCAAAGTAATGTCTCTGCTTTTGAATATGCTATCTAGGTTGGTCATAACTTTCCTTCCAAGGAGCAAGCATCTTTTCATTTCATGGCTGCAGTCACCATCTGCAGTGATTTTGGAGCCCCCAAAAATAAAGTCTGACACTGTTTCCACTGTTTCCCCATCTATTTCCCATGAAGTGATGGGACCGGATGCCATGATCTTC
>SJYX01017635.1:428940-449609 GCA_006410675.1 Oreotragus oreotragus | reverse complement strand
TTGTTTTCCTCCTCTTTTTTTTTTTTTTTTTGCATTGATCACTGAGGAAGGCTTTCTTATCTCTTCTTGCTATACTTTGGAACTCTGCATTCAGATGCTTTTATCTTTCCTCTTCTCCTTTGCTTTTCACCTCTCTCCTTTTCACAGCTATTTGTAAGGCCTCCCCAGACAGCCATTTTGCTTTTTTGCATTTCTTTTCCATGGGGATGGTCTTCCTTATAGTACATTATTTGTCAAAGTTAAGTCTGTGGCCCATCTATACCATAATTATTTGAGGTGCTTGTTGAAAATTGCACGTTCCCAAGTCTAACTCCAGACATACTGAATCAGCATTTGGAATAAGGATTTTAAAAAGTAATTTATGTTGTTAACAGGTTTCCCAGGTGATGTTTATTATACCAAAGTGTAAGATCCACTCTTAGAGTCAGTGGATTCTATATCTAGAACTCAGTTCTACCTTTCTAACAGTGGAGAGCAAGACACTTCCCTTTTCTTCTCAGTGTTCACTGCGGCACTATTTACAATAGCCAAGATAAGAAACCCATGTCCGTTGACAGAGGAATAAAGAAGATGTGGTGCTTATATACAATGGGATTCACTGTTGCTGTTTAGTTGCTAAGTCGTGTCTGACTCTTTGCAACCTCATGGACTGTAGCCTGTAAGGCTCCTCTGTCCCTGGGATTTCCCAGGCAAAAATACTGGCGTGTGTTGCCATTTCCTTCTCCAGGGGATCTCCTCAACCCAGGGATTGAACCCAGGTCTGCTTAGCAGGTAGATTCTTTACCACTGAACCGCCTGGGATGCCCCTACAATGGAATATTACTCAGCCATAAAAAAGAATGAAATAATGCCATTTGCAGCAAAATGGATGAACTTAGAGATTATCACACTAAGTGAAGGAAGCCAGACAGAGAAAGACAAGACAAATATCATACAATATCACTTATACGTGTAGTCTAGAGAAAATGATACACATGAATCTATTTACAAAACAAAACAGATTCATGGACTTTGAAAACAAATTCATGGTCACCAAAGGGAAAACTCAGAAATGAAGCCCTTAAGCATCAAACCTTGCAACCTGGAGATTTCACCTATTGGAAAAGACACCTGGAAAGCTCCCTCTCAGATCCCAACAGAAAGAGACGTACTTTACATCTCTGGCAGGAAGCAACACTGCCTTACTATCACCATAAAGAGAAAGAAAGTTTTTTTTTTTTTTTCTCTTTACCTGACAACAGCTCAGCCAATGAAAAACCACTATACTTCAAACTGTCCGATTCCTTCAATGGACTTTTTGTTGATAATAGCCCCTCCCAACTTCCCCACCGCTTCTATAGGAGCGTTTCCTCTCCTTCTACTACCAAGTTTCCTACACTGTCCTGGGTCTTCTCTTTGTCAATGTCCTTCCTAAAACATGATGCCAAAATGAGGTAGAGAGAGCAAGCTGGAGAGAGCAAGCTCCAATGCTTTTATTATGAATACATATGGACAGTTTCGATAGTGAGAAACCCAGTTTTGTTCCAAACTAGCCAGCAAGGTAGTATCATTCTGAAATCTTTGTTAACAGACACATGATGTTGACTCTTCATAGTTGTTTTACTTTGGGTGGCTTTATGATTAGTTGTTCCTTTGTAAATTATCTGCTCTTCTCCTTTGTAGGTTTTTTTTCTCCTCTTTTAATTCATTATGTCTGTCTGGCAACTAAGCTGATTCAATGCATTATCTTACCTAATCCTCAAAACAACATTTCCCTTACTTTGCAGGTAAAGAAACTGAGCCTTCAGAACATGATATGAGGAAATACAGTTAGATCTTCAGCTTCCTCACCAACTTATGCCTTCATTTAATTAATGTTTTTGGGAGGAGAGATCTTTATCTTCTAGACATTTTGGAAAGTGAGCTAAGAGAGCCAAGTATTTGGGATGCAAGCATAAGGAAGGTTCAAAAGAACATTAGAAACTCTCATAACTCCATTATTTACTTACATCTCCCTAAAACTTCCTTTTTTTAATTACTTTCCTGGCCTAGAGGTAATAGTGACCAAGTTATAATCAATTAGTGCTATTTACTGAAACAAAGGTTAAGGAAGATATAGGTACCTGTTCATATTTTTGTCAAGAGAGGTAACGTATGGCTGACCCTAAAAGACCATCAGAAAAAGATCAAAGAGTAATCTAGAAATAAGGCAGAACCCTATAAAATTACGGTCTATTAGTTGGCAGCAACACCAGTAGATAACAGTTCAAAAGTACACATGCAGGAAGAATTGCTTTTATTTTTTCCATTTTCCATTATCAAGACCAGTATTTACGCAATTAACTAAGATCCAAATGCTAATTCATCATTTATATCATTTTAGTCCAAGCAGCTGAGCTTCTCTTGGTTTTGGTTAATTTAATCGAATTCCCGCAATTATACTTTAATTGAAAATGCATATGCATAACGTTGAAATGACGTTTAAATCAACTGAATTTACAGCTACACAAAAGAAACGCAAACAACAAAGTACAGATCCGAGCTGGAAACAAAATTAATTTAATCCTTTTCCATTTTTCTACCTTGAAGGTGGCCAACACCCAAAGGTCAGGCGTTCTCGGCGTCACACAACCAGTGGTAACACTGAGACTCAAATCCAGGTTTCCTGACTTTGGATTGAGAGCCTGTACAGCTGGGTCTTTAACTGATAATTAACTGTTCCATCCTCACTCAAACAAACCTTGGTCCTCCAAACTCTCATAAAGTTTTTCAAACAAAACCTATAAACTAGGTATCAAAACAGCTAATGTAATTTTAAAGATCTTTGTTCCCCAGCTTTGTGATTCCAGGCAGCCTAATAAAAGTCCCTGGGGTCTATATTCTTCCAGAAACTTTGGCAGAAACTCAATTTCTTCCTTCTTCATTATTCACAGAAACATAGTCATTCGCAATTTCTAGGTTCTACATTTTGCCCCAATCTTTCTTTCACATAATAAACAAGCATAATCAAAAAGAAAAAAATTATTAGGTCAATTGTGATGCCAATTTCCCCCAAATAAGAAATAATACATCTTTTCTTTCTTTCTTTTTTTTTTTTTTAACTACTCAAAGTTTCCTATTACTTTCTTTTTGGACCCATCATTTGAAACCATACAAAAATTTTAAGTTCACTTTCTTAATACGAAAATTTTAGTTCCTCCCAACTTACTGCCTGGCAACCATGCTCTTTTCACAGAACATAAAGAGGATTTAACATTCAAACACTTAAAAGCCACATATACTCTTAATGTAATTGACTGTCATTCACAGATATATTAATAGTTCCTAGAATTTTATCATCTGGAGCCTAGTCTTAATTATTTGTGAGCCTGCACCCACCAGCAGACCAAGGTCTGTACTCATCTCCAGCTTTGCCCAAGAGTAGTGCCCTCCACCACACAGGCTACGAGGGAGAGCCCCCTCCCACAGAGACCCTTCCTCCACACACAGGTCTCTCCCCACAAGACACCCCACCCCCNTACAGCTACACAAAAGAAATGCAAACAACAAAGTACAGATCCGAGCTGGAAACAAAATTAATTTAATCCTTTTCCATTTTTCTACCTTGAAGGTGGCCAACACCCAAAGGTCAGGCGTTCTCGGCGTCACACAACCAGTGGTAACACTGAGACTCAAATCCAGGTTTCCTGACTTTGGATTGAGAGCCTGTACAGCTGGGTCTTTAACTGATAATTAACTGTTCCATCCTCACTCAAACAAACCTTGGTCCTCCAAACTCTCATAAAGTTTTTCAAACAAAACCTATAAACTAGGTATCAAAACAGCTAATGTAATTTTAAAGATCTTTGTTCCCCAGCTTTGTGATTCCAGGCAGCCTAATAAAAGTCCCTGGGGTCTATATTCTTCCAGAAACTTTGGCAGAAACTCAATTTCTTCCTTCTTCATTATTCACAGAAACATAGTCATTCGCAATTTCTAGGTTCTACATTTTGCCCCAATCTTTCTTTCACATAATAAACAAGCATAATCAAAAAGAAAAAAATTATTAGGTCAATTGTGATGCCAATTTCCCCCAAATAAGAAATAATACATCTTTTCTTTCTTTCTTTTTTTTTTTTTTAACTACTCAAAGTTTCCTATTACTTTCTTTTTGGACCCATCATTTGAAACCATACAAAAATTTTAAGTTCACTTTCTTAATACGAAAATTTTAGTTCCTCCCAACTTACTGCCTGGCAACCATGCTCTTTTCACAGAACATAAAGAGGATTTAACATTCAAACACTTAAAAGCCACATATACTCTTAATGTAATTGACTGTCATTCACAGATATATTAATAGTTCCTAGAATTTTATCATCTGGAGCCTAGTCTTAATTATTTGTGAGCCTGCACCCACCAGCAGACCAAGGTCTGTACTCATCTCCAGCTTTGCCCAAGAGTAGTGCCCTCCACCACACAGGCTACGAGGGAGAGCCCCCTCCCACAGAGACCCTTCCTCCACACACAGGTCTCTCCCCACAAGACACCCCACCCCCAGACACGAACAAATACCCACCCCGTATCATCACAAAGTAGCACCTTACTCCAGGGTCCCACCTGGAGTCAAGAAAAACACCTAAAACCATTCAAATGAGCCCTTAAATGCCATGCTAATTTGATAAACCCTGTCGGCTGTCTCACAGGGACGGCTCTTTCAAACCTCTCCTTGGAAATTCAGGCAAGGTGACCCCAGCTACCTTCAGATTCAATTACTCACAAGGCTCCCCCACAAAGGCCAGACCACAGGGGAGCCGGGCGCACACTCACTGCAAATCTGACTTGGCAGCTCTCCTCTCCCAGGTAGCACAGGTCTCCCGAGACGTTGGTCTCCAGCCACAGGTGCTCTCCGTTCACGGCATTTTCCTGGAGAGAAGACACACCTGACTTCAATTTTCTTTTCAGGCATAAGTGGGGGCAGCGGGGTGTGGGGGAGAATGGATCTTAAATTTAGATTTTTGGAAGAACACTAGTGAATCCCAGCAGTCTAAAGACTTCTCATTTTATTCCTGACAATACTGCTGGAGTTGGTCCTACTGACATTCTAGAAATGGGAAAAGTGTTCGAAAAAATTTTGAGCGATAATGAAGATGTTAGCTTCAAAGATGCTTTAACCATGCCGGTGGTCATCGTTGAAATATATAGTAAATAAGGGGGAAAAACCCTCAAGTTATTCAACCTAAAGTCTTATTCATCCAGGGCCACTGCAGAGTCCACAACAACTGAAACCAGAATTCTATTAAAAGTTGATTCTTTTTAACAAGTTAGCTACGGAGGGTAGTACTATCAAAGTATTTTAAAGACGTCTTGAAAACACACTTATATTTGTAATGGGTAAATTATGCTTCTAAACCAGAAGCTTCTTGAAAGTTAGTTTTAAGTCACTGTATAGACAAAACATAACAAGTTTCTACCAATTTAAACCCACTACCTGTTCAATAGGGCCTTCACCCAATTCTAAGTTCTCCAAGTTGAATGATTTCCTTGCTTCTAAAAATATTTTCATACTTCCAGTAGCAGAGAATAGCTGTAGGTTTGGGACCCCATGGGCTTCCCTTGTGGCTCAGCTGGTAAAGAATCTGTCCGCAATGCGGGAGACCTGGGTTCAATCCCTGGGTTGGGAAGATCCCCTGGAGAAGGGAAAGGCTACCCACTCCAATATTCTGGCCTGGAGAATTCCACAGACTGTATAGTCCATGGTGTCACAAAGAGTCAGACATGACTGGGCAACTTTCACTTCACTTGGAACCCTAAAAGTTCTCAGATAGTGATGGATGAAAACAATACAAAAAATTAATTAAAAGGAAATGCTCTGCCAGTTATCCTAAATAAATCAAGCTCAACAAACCAAAATATTCTACAACTTGGAATTTAGTATCCAGCTGTAACTTATAATCATCTGTAGAATTTCTTTCCATTGTTTTATTCTTCAATTCATTTAGTAAGCATTTTTCCACACCCCTGGTGCCAGGCACTGGGTTGTGTGCCAAGTTGCATCAGTCATATCTGAGTCTTTGCAATCCCGTGGACTGTAGCCTACCAGGCTCCTCTAGGATTCTCCAGGCAAGAATACTGGAGTGGGTTTGCCGTTTCATTCTCCAGGGCATCTTCCCCACCCAAGGACTGAACCTGCATCTCTTGTGTCTCCTGTATACTGGAATGGGTTTGCCGTTTCCTTCTCCAGGGCATCTTCCCCACCCAAGGACTGAACCTGCATCTCTTATGTCTCCTGCATTGCCAGGCGGCTTGTTTACTACTCGCACCATCTGGGAAGCCCAGGCACGGAATTAGTGTATAATAAAACCTACCAACGGACATGGAAACCAGACAAATAATTACAGCAGCAAATACTAGGAATACTTACTACAGCAGAAATCCCACCAACTCTTTTAAAAAGTGAAGTATAAAACGTTGCAGTGGGGGAAAGGTAAAAAATCCTTGACAATACCAATCTAGGCAGGCCAGCAATTAAGTCCTGGTAGGTCAAGGAAGCTGGGTAGGAGCAGGCAAGACCTGGGAGTCAGAGAGACAGAGGTAACTTCTCCCAGGCGGAGGGACAGACAATTGGGGACATGTTTACCATGTTTACCTGCCATCATTTATCCCGGATGGCAATTATTCATTCATCGGCATGACTATTTCATTCATGTTTCCTTCTTATGCTAGATTCTAACCTTCACATGGACATTAAGAGTCCAGCACCTGGCACCTTGCAAACAGTAAATGATGAATAAATTTAGGGAACTGAAAAGATGAGACCAAGAATCAATGAATGAACCACATTCTTGTTATATAAGGTTCCAAGGAGTAGAAAGGATGCTTTTTTACCTTTCCATTAGCTCACCAGGCTGGGAGGCTTCATTCACGCTAGGCCAGTTGGTATGTTCCTGCACTAAAGACCACCCCCGACCCCCGCAAGCATTCAGGGGCTTGCTCATCACTATCCATGCACAGCAAGGACTGCTACTGCTAAGATGAACTAGCTTCACTCCTCAGTGGGGAACCTGATTAGAAAGCCCGACATTTGTAAGAGAAGAAGGAAAGAAAAAGGTGCTGGATCAAACACGCTGCTTCTCAAACCTGATTGCTCATTAAAATGACCTGTTGAGCTTTGACGAATACCTGACTATCATCCCATCCCCAGAGAGTTTGCTTTCACTAGTCTGAAGTTTTTAGCAAATACTTGCAGTTGTAAGAATGGGAACACCATTTACTGAGCATTAAGGGAGAAGACTAGAGTAAGAGCAGATTTAGGGAGTAAGTCAAGAGTTCAGGTTCTTCTTTTATTCTATTTTCAATTGTGTTATAATTAACATTCAATATATTAGGTTCAGGTGTATAATATAGTGTTTGATATTTTAATACATTATGAAATGATCACTGCAATCAGAGTTCAGTTTTGAGGATGTGAAATTCCGAGATGCTTATTAGACCTTCCAGTGAAGATGTTGAGGAGGCTGTTTTCTATGAGTCTGAAGTTGAAAGAAGAGGTTTGTACTGTATGAATAATTTGGGAGGCAATTGTTAACTGATCTAAAGCTAAGAATGGAAAACCCTAAGGACTGGATGTGGACGGAAAGCTCTGATTTCTGAACCGTGGAACGTCCCAGCATTTAAGAGTTTGAGAACATAGGAAAGATCCAGCAAAGGAGACTGGGATGGAGTGGTCACTGAAGTACAAGGGAAAAAAAAAAAAAAAGAGTAAGGTTTCCAGGAAGAAAGTGCCCCTGGAAGGTCTGCGTCAAAGGCTGAAGGCTGAGAACTGGCCATTGGGTTCTCCATATGAATATGTTAAGTCACTGATGATCCTGACAAAAGTAGAGACAGTGGAACAAGAAGAAGAAAGCCTGACGGAACTGGGTTCGGGAAATAATGTTACTGACTTTAGTTTCAAAATGTATATGAAAGCCAATTAATGCTCACCACGTCTACTGCTACCACCTGATCCTCCATCGCCCTGGCTTGGAATACTCCCGAGAGCCCCCCGACTCGTGTCCCTGCCCCGCTCGTGTCTTCCTTTCCCTTCCAGTCACCTCATCTTCTAGCTTTCTCCCTCTCAGTCACTGACGTGCAGTCACGCTGGTCTCCTCGTATTTCCCAGGCAGACTAAGCAACATCTCATCCCAGGTCCACTGAATTTGATGCTTTCTTAACTAAAAATTGTTTCACCGTATATTGTTTACTGTATCCAAATTATTTCTGCCTCTCCATCCTGACTTATGTAGTTAATTTCTATTTACCCTTTGATCACCAAATCGAGCGTTACTTTCTCAAGTCAACACGGACCCTCAAATTGAAGTCATTTTGTTAGTTGCTCTCATAAAACCATGTTTAACTCCCATCATTTATCCCAGATGGCAGTTATTCATTCATCGGCATGACTATTTGATTCACTTTTCCTTCTTATGCTAGATTCTAACCTTCATATGGACATTAAGTGTCCAGCACTTGGCACCTTGCAAACAGTAGATGATGAATAAATTTAGGGAACTGAAAAGATGAGACCAAGAATCAACGAATGAATCACATTCTTGTTATATAAGGTCCCAAAGAGTAGAAAGGATAATTACTTTTTTACCTGTCCATTAGCTCAGAGTCATACACCATGAGAAGTAAACATGGATGCCTGAGAGACTTGACATTCATCTTTCAAAATCCCGACAGAAACAGAAGCATGCAAGACAAAGCCAGTCGTGCAAGGAAAATATGAAGCATGCCTTTCTTAGACTATATTTTCCCTGTCTCATCCTTTTCTTGTACATCTGGCTTGTCCAATGCATCAGAAAGAAGTAACTTTACCCAAAGAGAGGTTTGGCCTTTGCCCTCAACTACAGGATGGTAATTAAAGTGCCTGGGATGTCTTGCCTGATAACAGCATCTTTGTTTACCTGGGGACCCTGGGTTATACTAGATGTATTAAAACAGCACTGACTTATGGTAGGGTATATATCAACTCAACCTCCAGAGGGTCAAGTGGCTAAGGTCAGCCATGCAGGTGGTCAACCATGTCCATATGACTAAGCCCCAATTAAACTCTGGTCACCAAGGTTCAGATGAGCTTCCTTGGTGGCAATACACCATACATACATTCCCACCATGGCCGCTGGGAGAAGTTAGCTCTGTCACAAATTTACTGGGAGAGAACAGTAGGAAGCTCCTTGTATAGGAATATCCTGGACTCTGCACCATGCACCTTTTCTCTAGGCTGATTTGAACCTGTGTCCTTTCACTGTCTTGGGATTCCTTGGTGACTCATACATAAAGAATCTGCCTGCAATGTGGGAAATCTGGGTTCGATATCTGGGTTGTGATGATCCCCTGGAGAAGAGAATGGCTACTCACTTAGCATTCCTGCCTGGAGAATTCCATGGACTGAGGAGCCTGGCAAACTACAGTCCATGGGGTTGCAAAGAGTAGGACATGACTAAGTGACTAACACTTTCACTTTCCTTTTACTGTAAAAGGTCATAAATGTGAGTAAAACAGCCTTCAGTAAATTCTGAGTCCTAATGAATGACTGAAAGTAAGTGTGGTCTTACTTACTGAAAGTAAGTGTGGATTTGAATTCCAGAAGCTGCAAGTGAGGGTGACCTTGGGAATGCCTGAATTCTGTATAAAGGTATCCAGCTGGGTGGCATTCACCCATAAAAAGAGTAGACAAATAAAATATTGTTTTATTCTTACATTTCTGGTAAATCTTAATCCACTTCAGTATCGGGAAACATAAGCTTTGGAGTCAGGTAGACTTGCTACCAACTAGCTCTATGACCTAGGGTCCCTCTAAATTTGCTAGACCTCAGTTCACTCCCCACTGAAGTTGCAATAATGATTTTACTTCTCTCACAAAATCACAAAGATGTTTAAATATGAAAATGAATAACATTCAATGCCTTGCCCACAGTGAGAAGTTAATACGAGTTCAATGTAATTCTTACTATTATCACTGTGGTTGGTCTCCAGTTTTCCTTGCCTGTCTTCCTAATCCATAGATATTGGTATCATCCAAATTTCTCTCCTGGGCCTCTGTAGTCAAGACTGCTAACCATTCACCAAACTAATTCTCCTCTTCTTCCTGAACACACAGTTGGAGTTTGCTACCCAGTGTGGCCACATGACCCAGTTCCAACCATGAACAAGAGTGATGTATACTGTTTTCAGACTTGGTCCATTAAGCCTCTCATGTACATTCCTCAATACTCTGTTCTCATACTGGGAACCTGCGAAGTGGGTCTTTGGGATGATTTAAAAGTCTTCTGATGAAGTTATAAGACTAACTGTCAGTCTGGGTCACTGAATAACTGTAAGGAACAGAGCCCACCCCCAACCCAACCGGGAACAGTCCTGGTTTGCTCTTGGGTGTATTTCCTTCCCACGTAGGTCACCACTGAGTGTTGAGTAGAGTTCTCTGTGCTATAGAGGAGGCTCTCGTCGTTGTTGTTTAGCTGCTAAGTCACGTCTGACTCTTTTGCAACCCCATGGACTGTAACCCAGCAGGCTCCTCTGTCCATGGGATTTCTCAGGCAATAATACTGGAGTAGGTTGTCATTTCCTTCTCCAGGGAATCTTCCAACCCAGGGATGGAACCCGCGTCTCCTGCATTGGCAGGTGGATTCTTTAGTTATCTATTTTATACACAGTAGTGTATATATGTCAATTCCAATCTCCCAATTCATCCCTCCCTCCCCACCCTTGGCACTCATACATTTGTACGTCTGTGTCTCCATCCCTGCGCTGCAAATAGGTTCATCAGCACCATTTTTCTAGAGTCCACATAAATGCGTTAATATACAGTATTTGTTTTTCTCTTTCTGATTTACTTCACTTGTATGACAGTTTCTAGGTCCATCCACATCTCCTCTCTGATATTTTACACTGCTATAAAATTAACTTCCTAAAAACACAGCTGTGATTATGACTCTCTCTTGCTCAGGATGCTAAAAAAAATTCTCTATTATTTATAAAACAAACTCCAAACTTAATCCCACATACTAGACCTTCCATTAATGGTACCAGGCTGTCTTCCTTATTCACCTTCACACACAGTTTCATAGAATGTATGAGGCTATGCATCTCAACATAGTCATATTTTCCTTTTCTGTGTCATGCTTTTTATTTACCCCATTCTCCACACCCAGGGACCGCTTTCTCTTCTCTACACATGCATCTTGAAATTCCATCTCAAACACTATACATCTCAGAGTACCCATCTGTGCCAGACAGAAACATTAGCTCTATTTCTAAATGAAGATAGCATTTCTTCTGTAGTAGTGGTGAAAAAGTTGGCTTAAAGCTCAACATTCAGAAAATGAAGATCATGACATCTGGTCCCATCACTTCATGGGAAATAGATGGGGAAACAGTGGAAACAGTATCAGACTTTATTTTTTGGGGCTCCAAAATCACTGCAGATGGTGATTGCAGCCATGAAATTAAAAGACGCTTACTCCTTGGAAGGAAAGTTGTGACCAGCCTAGATAGCATATTGAAAAGCAGAGACATTACTTTGCCAACAAAGGTCCGTCTAGTCAAGGCTATGGTTTTTCCAATGGTCATGTATGGATGTGAGAGTTGGACTGTGAAGAAAGCTGAGCACCGAATAATTGATGCTTTTGAACTGTGGTGTTGAGAGTCCCTTGGACTGCAAGGAGATCCAACCACTCCATTCTAAAGGAGATCAGTCCTGGGTGTTCTTTGGAAAGAATGATACTAAAGCTGAAACTCTAATACTTTGGCCACCTCTTACGAAGAGTTGACCCACTGGAAAAGACTCTGATGCTGGGAGGGATTGGGGGCAGGAGGAAAGGGGGACGACAGAGGATGAGATGGCTGGATGGCATCACCAACTCGATCAATGTGAGTCTCAGTGAACTCCAGGAGATGGTGATGGGCAGGGAGGCCTGACATGCTGCGATTCATGGGGTCACAAAGAGTCAGACAAGACTGAGCAATTGAACTGAACTCAACTGAACTGCTGCTGCTGCTGCTGCTAAGTTGCTTCAGTCATGTCTGACTCTGTGCGACCCCATAGACGGCAGACCACCAGACTTTGCCGTCCCTGGGATTCCCCAGGCAAGAACACTGGAGTGGGTTGCCATTTCCTTCCCCAATGCATGAAAGTGAAAAGTGAAAGTGAAGTCGCTCAGTCATGTCCAACTCTTCACGATCCCATGGACTGCAGCCTACCAGGCTCCTCCATCCATGGGGTTTTCCAGGCAAGAGTACTGGAGTGGTGTGTCATTGCCTTCTCCGGAAATGAACTGAGTGAGTGTTAAAACAATGTATCCATAGATATATAGAGTATCTGTATAGATATACACAGTATCTCTATAGATATACATAGATTTATATAGATCAACCTATCTATGGGTAGATCCAGTTACCTAAGAGTAGAGACCCACCTAGGTAAATAGAGATATGATTCCTTGCCTTCAAGTTCTACCTGAACTCTTAGTAGTAATTAGCTACAGGTAAAAAGATGCAAGTTGTGAATGAATGACACAAACAGGATACACTGACACCAGAAGCAAACAATCCACCCAAAATGAAGACATTTACTGGCTAAAAAAAAAAGTTCGAAAACAATAAGAAAATTATAAGTATGTATCAAATACAAATATCCTTACAAATTCAGAAGTGGAAAAAATCTGGATTGCCTCCCCCTAAAAATCTTTAAGGTAGTAATAGGTAAAATCTGTCTTGGATGGTTTAGATCTGTGCTGTCCAATAAGCAAATGGCGATTCAACATTAGAAATGTGATAAGCACTAATTGAGATGTGCTGTCAGTATAAAATAAAATAAACGGCAGACTTTGAAGATTGGCTTTCTGTAAAAAGTGAATTCTCTCATTGATCATTTGATCAATTGATCATTGATCATCATAGTAATATTTTTGATATATTTGGGCAAATAAAATATAATACTCAAATTACTTTTAGGGGCTTCCCTGGTGGCTCGGTTGGTAAAGAATCCATCTGCAATGGAGGATACTGCCTCCAATACAGGAGACCCGGGTTTGATCCCCGGGTCAGGAAGATCCCCTGGAAAAGGAAATCATAACCCATTCCAGTATTTTTTCCTGAAAAGATCCCATGGACAGAGACGCCTGGCAGGCTATGGTTCATAGGGTCACAGAGAGTCAGCTATGATTGAGCACAATGTTCTGTCTTCCTGTCTGGTGGTCCAGTGGCTAAGACTCTGCACCTTCAGTGCAGGGGGTCCAGGTTTGATCCCTGGTCAAGGAACTAGATCTCACACACCACAACTAAAGTTTGCATGCCACAACCAAAGACCCTGCATGCCACAATTAAAACCCGGTGCAGCCAAATTTAATTAATTTTTTTTAAAGCTACCTCTGTCCTTTAAAGTCTTTTTAGAAAACAGAATTAATTTTACCTATGTCTTTTTGCCTTTTAATGTGGCCACTATAAAACGAGGCTTACTTTACGGCTCACCTTTATTAGTTTATAATCACTTACTAAGAGGCAAAAGATTAGACCTAGTTACTTCTCAGTGAGCTGTGAAGCTGTACAATTCTGTGATTTCTCCCAGCAGCCAATGTGATATCATTTAAAATTTCTATAATTTTAGAAAATAAAAGACTAGTGAAGGTGCCTGAATCATGCTAGATCTGTCCACTATTAAGATAACTGGTCACGGCCAGGACCTTCACTAATTCATAGATGGTTAGCTCCTCCTGCTTGGCTCAGCAATCTGATATCTTGATTAATCTGACAATGTTTTTCCAAAAGAGGGATGGAAGTGAAGAAAAATACCAAGCTGTGTCACTATGGGTGATGACACCCAAGCCTGAAGTTAAAGAGCAAAAGCCTGGAGCTTGTAAAGAAGGCACAGGTCTGTGAGGACCTCCCACTGTAAACAAGGCTAAATGAGAGCATACGCATGTGCATGTGGGTACACACACACACACACACACACACACACACACACCTGCCTCTTCCTGCCTTTCCATTCAAGGTTTCCAAAGATAAAATGACCTAGTTCCATAACCCAGTATAACCAATCCCACATGAAGACTCTGTTTCCCTAATCTTATCTCTAAACCAAACTGTGAGGTGAGTGTACCCACTGTTCCATGTTCTACCTGCCTAAAAGAACTCCTTTTCAAGCGTCATCATCCAGAGGACAGGAAAGGTGGTCGGGATATAAAGTCTGGGTTTGTTTGCATTGAGGCTGTTTTCCACAGCCTTCAGCATTGGAGGAACTTTTCCAATGAGGAAAAAGAAAATGAACAGAAATCAAAGATGCCAGATTGAAAACCAATATAGTTTTTTAAAAGAAAGATTTTGGTGGATTTTTCACCATTGCTTGGAGAACTGTTTCAGGCAGTGTGATGAGCAAAAGCAAATTACAGAATAGAGGAGACAGAGTGAAGACTGACATCCTATGTTTTCAGCTTTAAGAATTAAAAACAAGGAAGAAACCTCCATGTCCTAAATAAGTCTCCATCCCACAAAAGGCATGTGACATTTAAGAGAAGATATGCATTATCTATGCAATAGACTTACTTCAAAATGGATTAACTCCCCCTAAACTGGAAGCTTGGATTCCAGCCCAGGAGATGGGACTATTTTTCCCTTTTAGAGCATTACTCCCTTCCTTTCTAGCAGTTTAGCCTGTTTCCCCCAAAACTGGCTTGGCTGATGTTCATGGCATGGTGTCAAAGGGAGCAGCCCTGTAGGTTCTCACCATGAAAGGGGAGAAAGGATGCCATTGGGATGAATGGGAAGATTAAAAACTGTGCAAGCTTTAAGTCTTAACACAATGTACTGGATTAGGAAGGAAATTTTAAAAGAGTTACTTGGAACTCAATAGCATAAACTCATTGACGTTTCAAACAGGCTTTTGACTTTTATCTTCCAATGCCCTTCTGGAACTGGAGATCATCTGACTGCCCACCGGCTCCCAGAGATGTGTCCCTTTCTTGCTGACTGAACAGAAAAGCTGTAATCAATTCATCCCTGACATCCACCAGATAGTTACTAGGCCAATGATGCTGTGCAGTCCACTGTGAAGAAGATACATATTTCTGCTTGTTAGCAGAGAACACTGCTCCTCCCTTCAAAGTGCCTCAAATCGAACTATGACCTAGAATAAGTCAACCCAAAACACTAATTTGGCTGTAATCTCACCTGGGTCTCAGGCACTCAACAAGCAGGCCACTCCTCAAAGTCCTTTGCAAGAGGATGTTTAGGAAACAGTTGTGCCCCTTCTGAAGTCTTTGGTACATACTAGAGTCAGAACGGGACTTCCCAGGTGCAATGCAGGAATCCTATGTTCAGTCCCTGGGTCAGGAAGATTTCCTGGAGAAGGGAATGGCAACCCACTCCAGTATTCTTGCCTGGAGAATCCTACGGATAGAGGAGCCTGGCAGGCTAGGGTCCACAGGGTCACAAAGAATCATACATGACTGGGGCAACTGAACATGCACACACACAGTCAGAATGGGGCCCTCTGAGATTTCTACAGTAAGTAGAAACTTGGGGCTAAGATTGAAATTCCAGGTTCACCCTGATTTGTCTTCAACTTCAGATGTAGCACAGACAGCTTTTGCATCTGTTTTCTCACTGGTGAAAGGAGGAGAGGGGAGGTGACATAAGTTAGGGGTCATCGTACTACAGGTTTTTGAGATGACTTTCCACCTCTGACCCTCTGAGGCAAAGAGAATCTCAATGTATGAATCAAGGGGGTTGGATGCAGAACAAGGTGAATTTCCACAGCCCCACTCCACCCCTGTTAAGCTGGAAGCATCCTCAGCTCTACTGGGGACTCTTATCTCATCCAAGACAAGAAATTGAAGTTCTTCCTTTTTTACCTTTATTTTGACATTTTTGCCACTCTTCTTCTCATTTGAGAAACTCTTAATAAGAGGCTCCAACCCAAATCAGCACTCAACAATCAGTAACAACAAAATGATTGATCATTTTAATGCATTTCGTTCAGAAGAGGGAGCTGATAGGAGAGAGGTGGTCACACTGCTTTTTTGCAGGGAAGCAGACGAGGAGGAGGAATAAGGCAATCGTGGTAGGTCAAGACTAGTAGGACTACTTTTATATTTTAAAGTTTAGAACAAAGAAAATCCTGGTTTAGCTTTCTGCACAAGCAGGCAAACCAAAGTGGCATAAATGAAGTTGGTGTAAAGCAGTTTGGTTAGTAAAAGCCAAAAAATTGGAAGCAAGGGAAGTCTCAGCAAAAAAAAAAAAAAAAGGCATTTAAATGTTTTTAACAATCTGCTTCTTCCTCTCTTGTGAGAAAAATCTTTTAGGTAACTGTAATAAGAACGTGCAGGGTTGGTTGCTGTCTGGCTTCAGCAATATTAGCTCACAATTATGGGGTTTTTCAGAGTCACATCTTATAACTCCTTCCATATAAGATCTCTAAATAAGCCCTGAGATAAGGGTGTCTTCAGGGAAGGCTCTCAATTTTCCCTCTACTGTTAAACATCCCCAGAGTGTTTCCTGTCACCGTGACAATTCATCAAGCCACCAAGATGAAGTGACCGCAACCGAAGGGGCTGAAAGACGAAGGATCAGCTACACACGACGCAGCCTTATCCTACTCACTCTTTCCAAAACGTGCACTGCAGCCTCCCACCAGCAGCCAAAAATACCATTTTGATGAAATATTAGACCTCTTTACAGTAATCTGGAAAATAACACCTCCTAGTCAAGCTTTGGTTCAGGAAGGAAACTTCTAAAAGCGTTTTCCTGGTAACTCTTTCCAGCATCAGACAGGGATGGAGTGTCCTTCCTCACACGCCCATGGCGCTCTTTGAACCCCACTATGCTTGGTGTCACTGCCCATATTTTGGTGTCAATGTCTTTTCTGCATTCTAAGCTTCTTGAAAGCAGAAACCATATCTTCCTCACCCAGAATCCCAAGGAACCAAACAGGTTCCAGAACAAAGCAGCTACTCAACAAATGGTGATAGATCAGTGAATTCATCAGTGACTTAATTTCTGAATAAATAAACCTACCGGTTATACAGTTTACAAGAACTTCTACACTCATAGCCCCATTTGATCTTAACAACAGCCCTGAAGTCCCCCTGAGGGACAAGTCACGCCTGTTCCCATCTATAGACGAGGGCACTGCGGCTGAAAGAAATCAAGTGACTTGACCAATGTCACACGAGGGGCAGGGAAATGATTTAAAGGATCTGTGTGTGCCCACTCAGTCATGTCTGACTCTTTTGTGACCCCAAGGACTGTAGCCCACCAGGCTCCTCTGTCCATGGGATTCTCCAGGCAGGAATACCGGAGTCGGGTGCCGTTTCTGATTCCAGGGGATCTTCCTGATCTGAGGATCAAATCCACGTCTCCTGCACTGAAGGCAGAATCTTTACCAATGAGCCACCTGGGAAGCCTGATTTAATGGATGTTTCTATCTAAATGACGTAAACTCTCATTAGAATCTTGCACCTCAAATAGAATACTATGAGTTTGGATCAGGGGATCTGGAACATCATGGAAATAAACTAACATTTTTGGGTCCCTGATTCTTAGCACATCCTCATCATTGGTCCGTGTATATCCCTTTCTAAATTTAACTTGTGTTTGTTTATGTATTTAATTCTTTTAAATTACGTAAGCACTGGTGTCAATATATTCTACATTCTAACCTTTTAAGGGTTTATGAAATGACTGTCCTGGAATAAAGGGAAACTTACAGGAGGGCAAGAGTCTTCCCAAATACCGACTCAACATACACAGGTGTGACCTGCACACTCTAACTGACTTAAATTCAGATTGCAATCTTCAAGTTAACAGCTTTTGTAGATGTCTTTTAGATAAAACATTAAAATCAGCTAATACATATAGCAGACTTCATTAAGGAAGAAAGTTCCATTTCATTTAGATTCAGTCTTTTGTCAGGTACTTCATGTATTGCATACATTGGTGTGTGTCCAGAATATAAAATAAGGATGTTAGTGTGTTCTTGGGGAAGAGGGAGAAATATTACAGAAATATTAAGTTATGGCATATGTGCCCAAAACAGAATTTAGTTTACAAAGTCCTTTCCTCTCTGGCACCCTGCCATGATCTTTCTTATGGGAGGAAGAGAACATGGATTATTCCTTGTCAGGTACTTCATGTATTGCATACATTGGTGTGTGTCCAGAATATAAAATAAGGATGTTAGTGTGTTCTTGGGGAAGAGGGAGAAATATTACAGAAATATTAAGTTATGGCATATGTGCCAAAAACAGAATTTAGTTTACAAAGTCCTTTCCTCTCTGGCACCCTGCCATGATCTTTCTTATGGGACGAAGAGAACATGGATTATTCCCTCTGTTCAACTCAACCAAAAAGGCTAGACAAGATTCATCAGGACCAGACTGGGATAATCTCAGAGCAGCCTCCTCTGGCTTCATATTGTTTCTTACATTGCTTCAGGAAGGGACAGGCCTTTCAGTCCATAGCTAGACATGTCTTCAACCAAGAACTTGACTCATCGAAGACTCTCAACAAATATATTCTAATTGACTTAAGAAATTCACACTGCAATCTTCAACTTAACAGTTTTTATAGATGTCTCTTAGATAAAACATTAAAATCAGTTAATATACAGCAGATGCAAACTATTATTTAAAAGAATAGATAAACAACAAGGTTCTACTGTATAGCACTGGGAACTATATTCAATATCCTGTGAAAAACTGTAACGGAAAAGAATATGAAAGAGAATATATACACATGTATAACTGAGTCACTTTGCCATACAGTAGTAACTGGGCTTCCCCAGTGGCTCAGTGGTAGAGATTCCACCTGCCAATGCAGGAGACACAGGTTCAGTCCCTGGGTCAGGAAGATCCCCTGGAAAGGGAAACGGCCACCCACTCCAGCGTTCTTGCCTGGGAAATCCCATGGACAGAGGAGCCTGGCAGGCTACAGTCCTGGGGGTTGCAAAGAGTCAGACAAGGCTCAGTGACAACAGTAACAACAACAGTAGAAATGAACACAACACTGTAAACAAACTAGACTTCACTAGAATAAATTTTTAAAAAATCAGCTAATATACCTACCCCACTGATACAAGACCCATTACCTTTGCGTTAGGAGAGGAAACATAGCGAACAGAAGGACAGGGAGTGCCTGGAATGTAAGCGAGGTCATCCTCTCTCAGGAAAAATGAAAAAGGAAAGAAAAGCACCAAAAAAGAAAAAGGCAGCTTGAGCTAAGGAAATCAAACTTGGACTTTTCGACTTAGTCTCTAAGAGTAAACTCGATTCATCGCCAACTTGGCAGGCAGGGACAATGAAGCATGTGCACAGAAGGACTTTTTACTTCACAGCTGCAATCCCAGGCAAATAGTGCTTAAAAGGATTCCTGAAGTTTTTAGCCTAGTCTTCAATATGTTTGACTTCATAAAAGGAGCTACGTTCCTGGAAATCTGAAAATGGAGCCGGGGCTTAGATACTCAAAGATGGGTCAGTGAACAATACTGAAAATGATCAAGTCTTGTCGGGAGCTACAGGAATCCCGAGAGTGAGAAAGACACACATGCAGTGAAATGACGTTTACATGAAAACGCCGACACCTACGCTCCAGTCCAGAGTCGCTCTGGGCTCCTTCGCTGGACCGTTTGCAACAGGAAGGCTGAGGGGATGCGCAGGAGCCAAGTGCTGCAGGCCTGCCCGAGAGATTGCTTTCCTGCAGCAAGAAGGGAAAAAAAAACAAAAAACACAAAAACCAACATCAGAAGGTAATACAGAGCTGAAAATTTCCCGTGGGGTAGAAACGATGCCTGAGTTAGTCTTGCATGTGTGAAAACCTTTGCAAATGTACTGGAATCTCTAAAGTGCATGGTGAGAGACAGCAGAATGCAGGTCTCTGCTTGCAGAAAAAGACCTAAGGCTGAGGTGGTCACAGTCCTTGGACAATTTTAAAGCTGCCAGAGACTAAAAGCAAGTAAAGCAGGCTTGTGAGGTCTTTGATTAAAATTCCTCCATTTCCCAGCAAAGAGCTCTCCAAGCTGGTTAGCACCCCCAAGTTCACTGTTACACATCTCAAGAACATCCTCCCTTGTCCTTGCAGAGGATGTCTACAGTTGACTTGAGGTTCTAAGTGGGAAAAGACTGATTCATATCCTGGAAATCACACAATGCAAGTCTGGGGTAAGAAAATTCCAAAACACGTTGGTAGGATTTTAGGTTTGTTGAGTGGAACATCACAGAATTCAGGTCAGAAAGGAGGGATGGAATCAGGAGAGGTTGAGAAAGTCAAGACTGACCTAGGCAAAGATAAGACATAAGAGGAGTTGCTTTAGCAAGCAAACATGCCTATTGCTGAGCAAAGGGGAGGGAGGAGATAAGGGCAGAGTGGAGAGAATGAGGAGAGCAAGATAAAGGAAGAAAGCAGGGATCACCCACGGAGAGCTTATGGTTCCATCATGAATAATAGAAGGCCAATTTCTGAACAGCTCCATCAGAAATGTCAGACAATGGTCTTGAGCTTAAACAGGAGTGCTGATCTGTGGCTTAACTAAGTGGCTCCCTGGAAGGGAGAGGAGCAGTCCTCTCTGCGAGTGTCCATGTGTGCTCTGAGAACAACCTGAACTAGAATAAGGGGTGCCTTGTGATGCTGCAGCTCTGAATCTTGAATCTGGGGTGGGCTTGGGGCGGGGGTGGGGA
>SJYX01017635.1:397911-428580 GCA_006410675.1 Oreotragus oreotragus | reverse complement strand
TGGGCTTGGGGCGGGGGTGGGGAGGGCAGGAATCCGAGCTTCCATATGCTTCCCAGGTGCTTCTTTCTGTCTCTAAAGGCTTCATGCTGCTCTACAGGAGTGTGGAAGGATTTTAATCTAAAATGGATCTAGACACTATGAAACGGAGAATCTCCCACATGTGCCCTCAGGCAAACAAAACATAAGCGCTAAGAGACTGATTTCCAGTAAATGCCTGATTTTCAGGAGACAGAAGCTTATCCCTCCAACGCAGAATATCTGCCAAGCATCTCTCCCCATCCTCCAGCCGATGAACCTGCTGCTTAGAGTCTGTCTGGACTCTCACCACTTTACTCTTTGACCACAAGGACACTGCATCCCAAACTATCAGGAGACTTGCCCACAGCTCACTATAGTCTGCACGTCCCACACTGCACTTCCTCTGCTGCGTGCGCGTGTGCACGGTTACTTCCGTTGTGTCCAACTCTTTGCGACCCTATGAACTGTAGCCCCCCAGGCTCCTCTGCCCATGGGATTCTCCAGGCAAGAATACTGGAGTGGGTTGCTGTGCGCCCTCTTCAGGGGATCTTCTGACCCGAGGATGGAACCCGTGCCTCCTGCATCTCCTGTTGTATTGCAGGCGGATTCTTTACCACTGAGCCACCCGGGGAAGCCCCACTTCTTCTGCTATTCCTGTATAAACTCAATATCTGGTCATTCAAGCTCATCTCAGTTCACTTCCTTATTTAGGTGGATAGAACAAGTATCTTGGGCAGGTGAGGGGCACTGAGTACCCCAGGCCTATCCAGGAGGAGGAAATCAGCAACCACTTCATTGCCCACTTGACCGCCCATAGCTCCCTGCAGCCTGTCTCACGAGACGTGAACAAGACTGAAGAACCTGCCCCCTCTGACACTGGACCTGCAGATGCACGAAGTCCCCAGGGAGGCCCAGATCCTCATATGGAGGAGCAAGGCGACACACCGACAGTAAGATGGGATCCCATCAAAGCCCAGCAGAATCTTGCTAATGACAGATGATCTCCCTGTACTGTTCCCTGACCTCTGCAAGCTCCACCCGGTCATGTCATTTGTAAAGGCGAGCAAGGTGAACAGCAGCCCCCAAACCCAAGGAAAGGCTGTGCAGGCTCCAGAAAAGAAGCCAGTCAGTCATCAAGGATCAAGTATGTCTGAGAGTTCAGCCAGTGTCCAGCCTTCCTCACCCATCCTTCTTCATCTCCTTCTTCCCCTCACTCCATTATATATTCCGTTTTGTTGAGCCATAAGAAAAGAACACTGGAAGATTCTTCTTCTCCTTTCCCTTCCCCCTCCTCCTCCTCCCTTCCTTCCTCTCTTTCTCTTATATTCCTACACAGCAAGTCCCAGAACACTGGACAGGTCTTCAGTAGTTGAAAGTGATCATATCAAGCTTGCCAGCAGCCTACAGAAGCTCCCAGTGGGCAGCAAGGAATGTACTTGGTTTACATAAGCCCCCAAAACAGTCATCACACATATGTAGGCCTTTAAAGACAGTCCAATGACACAATATTTTTCCCCTCACTTTCATCAAGACAAAAAAGGAATAACATTAATTTTGGCCCCTGACTCCAAAGTATATCCCATTTTCTTGAGCCAGAAGAAAAGAATACTAGAAGATTCTTACATGGTGAGCCTTCACTTCCTCCCCCAAGGCATTTTTTCCTCCAGCTGAGTTCAAAGAACTTCTTTAGCATTTTTCATTAGGACTTTTCTCTGATTTACCCTGTATGGTGATTCTGAGTCACAGTTTTTAATCACAAGAAAGTCAGATCTCTGTGGAGTCAACATCTACAGGTTCCACTTTTGATTCCCTAACAGTTATCACAATCTAAATTTAAGTGTTCTAGCCAAAAAAAAAAAAAAAAAAAGGTGCCTAAACACAAAGTCTTAGGACAGCTGAAGAATTCCTGAATTTCAGGTGAAGAGAAAAACACAGATCCTTCATTTTTTCATGAATAGCCACAGAGAGTTGTGATCAGAAAATAGAAGAGTTTAACTCATCAGAAGCTGGAGACTGACCCCCAAAACCTGATTATTCTTGCTAATGAGGACTGCCAGCAAATTGCTCAGAGAGTGAAATTAGGATGCAAGGATTACATATGTCTCTAGAAGAGCAATGTGGTTATAAGGCAAGAGACATACTAACATTTAACTCTGGACGCGTGGATGCACGTCTGCTCACTCATGTCTGACTCTTTGCAACCCCATGGACTGTAGACCACCAGGGTCCCCTATCCATGGGATTTCCCAGGCAAGAATACTGGCATGGGTTGGCATTTCCTTCTCCAGGGGGTTTTCCGGACCCAGGGATCGAACCCCCGTCTCCTGCACTGGCAGGCAGATTCTTTACTACTGTGCCACCTGGGAAGCCCTAAGCCTGGATAAGCCCAGCAATGAAACCTCAGTCAAATCACACTTTCACCCAGCCTCTGAATACAAATGATTAAGGGCTTTTGTTGATTATTCCCCATTGTGGATGCAAATTTAAGGTTGGCTTTTTTGTAACATTAATAGAAGAAAATTGTATATCTACCACACATAAAAACATTAATTAGGGGGGAAATAAATAAGAAACTTCAAAGTGGCTGCCAGTTTGTAACTGTAAATGGGCCTCACAAAAGGATATTACATAAGAGAGAGAACAGGAAAAATATATAGAGGTAATAAAGGGGGTGGGAGGTAACTTCTGATTATAGCTTCCCATTCTTCCAAATAACCATGGGAGAAAAAGCCTTTTTTTCCAATAGTTCATACATGTATACACACTTTGTTTCAAAATAAGAAAGCAATTTCATTATTTCTCAGACCTCAAATAACATTAGTATAAGTTATTTTTCTATTTGCATTCATCTTGGTTGCAAAAGATGACATTTAAGAATCTGATAGAATTTGATGTGTGTTGAGGGGGTTTATGCTGCAGTTTACTACAATTAAAAAAAAAAAAAAAACACCAAACTCAATGGAGTTTCAACTTTCATTCTTTCCTCCTGCTCAGAATCCTCCCAAACCCACAGTAAGTAAAACCATGAAATGCCAATAATTCTTTCTATTAGCTTTACAACAATATTTTGTCAAGTGATGACTATAATGGCAAAAGAGTCTTTGAAAAGGGGAAGCGTGATATTAATGGTGAAACAAATACAAAACCAAAATGTTCTAAAATGCAGTTTTAGGCACACAAAGTCACAGTTGATGTCAATTATCTGCCATGAAAGACCGTGAACATACTTAAAGTACAAAAGCCATCATACATTTTAAATAGCATTCTATTATTTCCTTCACTTCATTCAATAAGACTATAAACTCCTAAAGGACAGGGCTCAATTCATCTACTAATCTTATTATGTTCTAGCCCGGGGTAGACACAGCATATATTCAATAAATGCTTTCTGAGTTAATGAATGAACTTGACCAAGAAGCTAAGCCAAACAGCTTGCTGATTAGATCAAGGGTTGAGAAATCTGATTAGGATGATTTGAATTATATCTCAGGCCTTCCATTTCCATGATATTCTTTCCTGAGAAAGCCAAAAATCCCTCAAAGAAGCTCTTTAAAGATAAAGGCAACGAGAGGGAGAATGCAGTGTTAAGAAGCCTAAGAGACCTCGAAACGGCTTTGTGATCAACATTAAAATGGAATCTTTTGCCACAGCATTTGTAAAGGGCATATGATAGTCAATACTTTCTTAATGCAAATTATTGAAATAAACATGTAGCATGTTCTCTTCATAAAGAGAAAGGATCTTTTTATTAATTTATGGGAAAACATGTAAGTGGTTACTGGGCTAGAATCCTTTCTAATTATCCATTCTGCAAATTTCTCTTGGTTCAGGTTGGTTCTCCTGTTCTTCCAGGTTGATGTGGCTCCCAGAATTGATCCATCCCCCTCTTTCAAACTCCCTCTCCGAGTGATGCTACCTGCGGGGACAGAATGAGGAGCCCAACTGCTGGGAGGAGAAGCGCCAAAGAGTTAGGAGCTCTCCTTAGCCAGGAAGTCTCTTAAGACAGGCAACTTTCACACTTGAGATCGGTGGACTCATGTCCTGGTTCTAGAAAAGGAACCAGCTGCCTCAAAAGTTATTCTGTACCTTGGTTTAATTCCCCAAGTACCTCAGGCAAAATCTTAATTATGGTACCTGTTGGTGTTTTTCCCTCCATTGATTGCACTGACTTGGCCTATGTTCACAGCAGCCCACAGTGCTTCTTGGTTGATCCAGACACACTGCCTGTCATGTTAAGGGGAGTCTACTCAATAAAAAAAAAAAATTTGTCTCAAACCCACAAAAATTTCAAACATCTTACCAGAGATTTATATAGAGGAAAAAAACTGAGTAATTATTTGAGCCTAAACCTTAATTCATTTTAATATAAAAACAGAGTATTTTTTGACCATCTTAACACCAATTAACATTTTTAAGGAATATAATTATTACTGAAACAAAGGTTGGGTTTAAGTACCTAAGGGTTGAAAGGCATTCAGAAAATCACCACTGGTGTTGAATCTTCACCATGTTATACATGGATGACTCTACACTGGTATCTGTTACTTTCACAGTGATTCTCAATCTTTGCCTATGATGGGACTTGGAGACTCAGTCTACTTAAAGGCCTTCCAGGTATTTCTACGGGAAAGGCAATGGCACCCCACCCCAGTACTCTTGCCTGGAAAATCCAATGGACGGAGTAGCCTGGTGGGCTGCAGTCCATGGGGTCGCTAACAGTCGGACAGACTGAGCGACTTCACTTTCACTTTTCTCTTTCATGCACTGGAGAAGGAAATGGCAACCCACTCCAGTGTTCTTGCCTGGAGAATCCCAGGGACGGGGAAGCCTGGTGGGCTGCCGTCTATGGGGTCACACAGAGTCGGACATGACTGAAGTGACTTAGCAGCAGCAGCAGCAGGTATTTCTAACATGAATTGTGAGCTGAGAACTACTGTTTTATACAAAGGTGCATGCATCTGACCACTTCATTATGTCTGCTAATGTGACTAAGCCCTAGCATTTATATACTGAAATACATTTATTCATTCACCAATGTATTTACTACTGAATGTCTATTTCATACCAACCACTGTTCTACATGTTTAAGATACACGAATGAAATAAGCACGCATAAACTGTTGCCTTTGTGAACGTTCTAGCAGGAAATATATTTTGCCAGGCACTGCTTCATTTCACATTCCTTATATATCCCTCATGAGGTAGGTACTTTTATTATCCCCTAATTTACAATTAAAAAAATTATAGCACAGAATGGTTAAGCTGTGTGTCCAAGATCACACAGATGGGAAGAGGTTCAAGTGAGATTTGAATCCAGGCATCTTACTTAACCATGTACATACTTAACCATTACCCAAACCCACGCTTATATGAAATGGTAACAGCGCACACTTACACAGCAAAAGAGACATATGACACAATCAGCCTCTTGCCATGCTACTTCTGTCATTGTTGCAATTATAAGTGTCTGATCTCTACAACAAGAGTGCAAGCTTTCAGAGAGAGGCCGATGAGAGAGGCATTCGATCACACGGGTTGAGAACACACCCTACCTCACCCGTCACCAAGTTGCGTGACCTCTCTTAGCTTTTCCTTGTATTTCAAATCAGAACAATGTTATCCAACTCAGAGAGTAGCTCTGGCCGTTTTCTTAAACATGTGCAGGATGGCTGGCACATGACAAGCACAATAAATAGTCACGGCTATTAGTGGTCTCGCACATGCATCAGCCGTCCTCACAAGCATCCAGACAAGACGAGGTATATGGTAAATCTCTGAATAAATATGTGCTTTTTATTCGATTGCTCTCAAATATTCCAAGTTCCCTGGACACTGCTGTTCCTTCGATAAACATTTAACAAGCTTCCATTATGTGTCAGGCAGTTCAAAGGGGTTATTCAAACAGATTCTTCTTTCAGTCATCGTAAATAACTCCACGGTTGCCAAAGGAATGAATCACTTTTCTTCCCTGACTTGCCTAACTGCCTAGAGCAAAATTAAGAAGCAGCACTCACTCCCCTCAGACAAATTTACCAACATATTAAAAAAAAATGCAATCCAAATGACATTGGAAGTATTTAATGATATTCATGTAAATGATTGCAATACCAAAAAGGCAACTGTTTGTTTAATCTGTAAAGCAGACTGGCTGCTAAATGCCCCTGGGAACTTGGGAACCCACTGTTAGGATTTATTTCCCCAGCCTAGTTCATCATCAGCACATTCCTAGAGCAGTGCTGGCATGGGATTGGTGTGCAATACGGCAATGATGTAGACATGAGGCAACATTTCTTAACTGGGATTCTCTCAGGAGTTAATGACATTCTTCTCCTTAAGATATCAGTTGAGGTAATCCCTGGGGATGGATAAAAAGTAATCATACTATTTGGGGTTGAATTGTGTTCCTACATCAAATTCATCTGATGAAGGCCTAATCCCCAGGACACACCAGAATGAGACTTTAATTGGAGAGAAGCAATAATCAAGTTAAAAGAGGGAATTAGAGTGGGCCCTAATCCAATACGACTAGGGTCCTTATGGAAGAGACGATCTGGATAGATACACACATAAGGAGAACACCATGTGAAAATAAAGGCAGAGATCCAGGGATGTGTGTATGAGCCAAAGAAGGCCAAGAACTGCCAGAAAACCACAACACCTAGAGGAGCGAGGCCTAGACTACATCCTCCCTCACAGNCTGGATAGATACACACATAAGGAGAACACCATGTGAAAATAAAGGCAGAGATCCAGGGATGTGTGTATGAGCCAAAGAAGGCCAAGAACTGCCAGAAAACCACAACACCTAGAGGAGCGAGGCCTAGACTACATCCTCCCTCACAGCGTCAGAAGGAATTGGCAGCTGATCTTAAACTTTCAGCCTGCAGAACTGTGAAACAATGAATTCCTATTGTTTAAAACAGTATTTGGTACTTTGTTAATGACAACTCTAGCAAACATACACGCTTTAATAGCAAATATACTTCAAAGCTAGATCTACAATCATGATTTAGTATAACAAGGTTTTTCAGTTCAGTTCAGTCGCTCAGTCGTGTCCAACTGTTTGAGACCCCATGGACTGCAGCACGCCAGGCTTCCCTGTCCATCTCCAATTTCAGGAGTTTACTCAAACTCATGTCCATTGAGTCAGTGATGCCATCCAAGAATCTCATCCTCTGTTGTCTCCTTCTCCTCCTGCCTTCAGCTCTTCACATCAGGTGGCCAAAGTACTGGAGTTTCAGCTTCAACATCAGTCCTTCCAATGAACACTGTGTGTATGAGCCAAAGAAGGCCAAGAACTGCCAGAAAACCACAACACCTAGAGGAGCGAGGCCTAGACCACATTCTCCCTCACAGCGTCAGAAGGAATTGGCAGCTGATCTTAAACTTTCAGCCTCCAGAACTGTGAAACAATGAATTCTTATTGTTTAAAACAGTATTTGGTACTTTGTTAATGACAACTCTAGCAAATATACACGCTTTAATAGCAAATATACTTCAAAGCTAGATCCACAATCATGATTTAGTATAACAAGGTTTTTCAGTTCAGTTCAGTCGCTCAGCCGTGTCCAACTGTTTGAGACCCCATGGACTGCAGCACGCCAGGCTTCCCTGTCCATCTCCAATTCCAGGAGTTTACTCAAACTCATGTCCATTGAGTCAGTGATGCCATCCAAGAATCTCATCCTCTGTTGTTTCCTTCTCCTCCTGCCTTCAATCTTTCCCGGCATCAGGGTCTTTTCAAATGAGTCAGCTCTTCATATCAGGTGGCCAAAGTACTGGAGTTTCAGCTTCAACATCAGTCCTTCCAATGAACACCCAGGACTGATCTCCTTTAGGATGGACTGGTTGGATCTCCTTGTAGTCCAAGGGACTCTCAAGAGTCTTCTCCAACATCACAGTTCAAAAGCATCTATTCTTTGGTGCTCGGCTTTCTTTATAGTCCAACTTTCATATCCATACATGACTACTGGAAAAACCATAGCCTTGACTAGACGGACTTTTGTTGGCAAAGTAATGTCTCTGCTTTGTAATATACTGTTTAGGTTGGTCATAACTTTCCTTCCAAGGAGTAAGCATCTTTNCTCAGCTTTCTTTATAGTCCAACTCTCACATCCATACATGACTACTGGAAAAACCATAGCCTTGACTAGACGGACTTTTGTTGGCAAAGTAATGTCTCTGCTTTGTAATATACTGTTTAGGTTGGTCATAACTTTCCTTCCAAGGAGTAAGCATCTTTTAATTTCATGGCTACAGTCACCATATGCAATGATTTTGGAGACCCCAAAAACAGTCTGTCACTGTTTCCACTGTTTCCCCATCTAATTGCCATGAAGTGATGGGACCAGATGCCATGATCTTAGTTTTCTGAACACTGAGCTTTAAGCCAACTTTTTCACTCTCCTCTTTCAGTTTCATCAAGAGACTTTTGAGTTCCTCTTCCCTTTCTGCCATAAGGGTGGTATCATCTGTGTATCTGAGGTTATTGATATTTCTCCCGGCAATCTTGATTCTAGCTTGTACTTCTTCCAGTCCAGCGTTTCTCATGATGTACTCTGCATATAACTTAAATAAGCGGGGTGACAATATACAGCCTTGACATACTCCTTTCCGGATTTGGAACCAGTCTGTTATTCCATGTCCAGTTCTAACTGTTGCTCCCTGACCTGCAAACAGATTTCTCAGGTGGTTTGGTATTCCCATCTCTTTCAGAATTTTCCACAGTTTATTGTGATCCACATAGTCAAAGGCTTTGGAGAAGTCAACTCTAAAATGTTGACTTCTGTCCCCATGAAATGCTGGGTACGTTTCAATCATGATTCTACCCTTCAGAAACTAATAATACTTCAGAAACACACTCCTATGAAAAATCAGTGTTAAGAACAACAGTCTCACACAGATAGTGAGCATCTGATAAAGTTCTATTTGATTCAACAATGAAGTAACAAACAGAGGAGACAAATGCAAAAACCAAAGTCTGTATAAGAAACTGGGTATGACAAACTGATTATTTTTAATAATCAGGAAGAAAGTACCTAAAAAGACTTCTAACTCTGCTATAACAATTGATAACTTTCTACCAGTTAATATCTGATAAAGTTCTATTTGATTCAACAATGAAGTAACAAACAGAGGAGACAAATGCAAAAACCAAAGTCTGTATAAGAAACCGGGTATGACAAACTGATTATTTTTAATAATCAGGAAGAAAGCACCTAAAAAGACTTCTAACTCTGCTATAACAATAGATAACTTTCTACCAGTTAATAAGACCTTAGCCCCTGTGACATTAACCTCTCTTTGGTCTATAAAATCCTGACACATCAGCCTTTCACAGGTCAACCTCTAGCTTTTTATGGGGATATAAACTGCCAGCACCTCTATTATTTGTGGATAATTAATCAAATATACAGAGACAACAAAAATATAGTAGCTAAGAATATCAGGTAAGAGTCACATTACTAAGAAGCAAGGTTCTACTTCTTCTGGAGCAGGCTAATTAGAATATATATGCTCTAGTAAAAGAACATTAAAAAAAATCAAACAATAACCTTTTCCATTGTCAGAATTTAGGATAATTTTATATTCCCTACTTATGGTTAAAACTACAAATTAGAATTTGTTGTGTTGCTATTGTTGGTATTTCCCTGGTGGCTCAGTGGTAAAGAATCTGGCTGCAGTGCAGGAGACGTGAGTTCAATCCCTGGATCAGGAAGATCCCCTGGAGAAGGAAACAGTAGCCCACTTCAGTATTCTTGCCTGGGAAATCCCATGGAGAGAGGAGCCTGGCAGGCTACTCATGGTTTAAACTGTTAATTAGAATTTGCTGTGTAGCTTTATATATTTCTAGAATATTTTGAAAAAATCTCATAAAACATATGATCTTACTCTCCAAATAACAATAATGATAGCAATCTGCTAGATATCCAGTATTCCTTGGACATTATTTTAACGGTTTTCTCTGAGGCTAGAAGCAGATGTTTGCAAGTTTACTAGAGAGCTTGTTGGGGGTGAGGGGAGCAGGACTGCCAAAGTAAGAAGCTGAACTGTGATTCAATTAGAGACTTCAGTTGATCCCACATAACAATCTGGAGCTGGAATGCCCTTCAGAGCTGTCCCAATTTCAGGCTGAGACGTGACTTTGAACCTCCACATCAATCAGTTGTTGGGTGCAGGCAGCCCCCTGGCCAAGCATAACATGGTCAAGAGACTCTCTTACATTGAGGCAATGCCTGGGAGGGGCTCAGCTGCAGACTCTCAGCAGCCAGTGCTCTTGGAAGCTGAAAAAAATAAGCACCTTGGTCCTGAGAAGGCATGTGGGCAGCAACCCACAAAATCTACCACATACCTCTCTAATACTCATGACAAACTAGGAAATGGATCATTTTATTGTGCCCATTTTACTGATGGAACAACTAACACGAGAAAGTTTAAGCAAATTATAAAAGCCATCCAGCTCAGAAGTAATGAGGCCAAGACTAAAGCCCAGATGTCTGGCTCCAAAGGCTCCACCCATCTGCATTCCTTCTGAACGGGAGGAGGGAAGGGAAGGAAACGCATAGAAGGAAAGAGAAGGATGGACAAGATGGTACAGGGGCTGGGCAGACAGTGGCTTGAAGTGACCCATGAGACGCTCTGGTGCGTGGAGGGCAGAAGGGCATTTTAAGGACACAGTCTAACGTCCAACTGGAAGTTGAGCTGCTGTCGTGGAAATGCCCCTCTTCTCTATTTCCCTCCTGCTCTTATGTCTTCAGGAAAGCCTACTTCTGGCTTAAAGGCAGTTGGGTTTTATGAATGTGAAAACTGAAGAAGAGGCTGAATTTTACATCTAGGTCAATGAATATAGAATAGACTGCCTACTGGGATAGAAAGATAATCCGAACTTGAACAAATTTAGAAAAAGCATGAGACTGGGAACAGAAATAACCTTACGAACGTAAGCCCTTTGGGAAACCACAGAATTTAGGGGAAAGAATGTAGATTTCCATAGGGTTGTTCCCAGTAAAACTGGCAACAGGAATCATTTATCTTTAGAGCCTCGCCTTCCCTGCTTCCAGGCTAGGACGCTCTCCGACTGCCTTCAGTTTCTCGTCACCCCCGGCACCTTTGCTGCTTCCACCACAATCTTGTTCAGCTGGCAATGTCACCGAGGAGATAACTGAACACAGCTTTGTCAACTGAAAACAGTTTAGGACATGTCCCTAAGAAGGGTGTCGACAAGAGACCCATCTTGTCAAGGCTATGGTTTTTCCAGTGGTCATGTATGGATGCGCAAGTTGGACCATTAAGAAAACTGAGCACTGAAGAATTGATGCTTTTGAACTGCGGTGTTGGAGAAGACTCTTGAGAGTCCCTTGGACTGCAAGGAGATCAAACCAGTCCATCCTAAAGGAAATCAGTCCCGAATATTCATTGGAAGGACTGATGTTGAAGCTGAAGCTCCAACACTTTGGCCACCTGATGTGAAGAGCTGACTCACTGGAAAAGACCCTGATGCTGGGAAAGTCAAGGGCAGGAGAAGGGGGTGATAGAGGATGAGACAGTTGGATGGCATCATGGACTCAATGGACATGAGTTTGAGCAAACTCTGGGAGATAGTGAAGGACAGGGAAGCCTGGTGTACTAAAGTTCACGGCAAAGAGTTGGACATGACTGAGCAACTGAACTGAACTGAAGAGACTCATGAAAATGCAAAAACCTTCATGATCCAAAGGAATGGAGTCAAATGATATTCAAAGTGGTCAAAATAATTTCCCTAAGCTACAACCCAAAATACTGCAAAATGGATGGGTGGAGGGTGGGGTTAGAGGCAGCGACCTACTGCTTACTTTGAGACCAGTCCTAGGATGATGCTAGGTTTACAGAGAGGCTTAAGAACGTAGATATGTCTTCTCAACTGGTATCAGTGAGAGAAGGTTCCTGGTCGTAAAGAAAGCTCACTTCAGATAATTCAGACAAAAAGACTTTCATAAAGGAATTATTTTAAAGTAAGATTACGGGGACTTCTCTGGTGACGCATGGTTAAGAATCTGCCTTCTAATGCAGAGAACACAGGTTCAGTCCTTGATCAAAGAATTAAGACCCCACATGCTGTAAAGCAACGAAGCCCATGTGCCACAGTCACTAAAGCCTTTGCACTCTGGAGCCGTGCAACACAACTAGAGAGCTCTTGTGCCACGACGAAAGATCCCAAGTGCTGCAACCGAGAACCAGTGCAGCCAAATAAATAGATGTTTTAAAAGGAAGGTTAAACCACTCCCTGAACTCAAGACTTACAATAAAGCTCAAGAACTCAGAGCATGTGGTATTGAAGAAAAGAAATGTCAAGGTACCAAGAGACTAGATGGCAGGTGAATGTTTGAATGGTGCAATAAACCACAATCAGTAGCAAGTCAGTGTATATCTCAGCCTTCCCTTTAGCAGACAAAGGAAGTCCAGGATCATCGATCTCGTCTCACATTTCTTATCTTCAAATCTTTTCATCACATTTGCAACTCTACCAGGCTTTCTGAAATCGACTTGGCTCTTTACTGCAACTCTGGGTCCAATGTAGAGAGCAAAGTACCTCATTTGAGGTCAAATAACTAGTCAGTGGTGGAGCCAGGAACAGAAATCAGGCCTCACCTCAGCCCAGCCAACCTACATTATCACTGTATGGCTGTCACCCATCCCACCCAGTTTGGCTTGCATGTGTACATGTTCTTTACATTTTTCCTGCCCAACACACCCAGCAACTAATTCATCACCACCCAGATCTTCATGCTTCATATGTGTCCCTTGGGACTAACAAAAAAGAAAAAAGTGAAAGTGTTAGTCACTCACTTCCAACTCTTTGCGACCCCATGGACTATAGCCCACTAGGCTCCTCTGTCCATGGGATTCTGCGGACAAGAATACTGAAGTGGGTAGCCATTTCCTCCTCCAGGGTATCTTCCCAACCTGGGGATTGAACCAGGGTTTTCCAAATTGCAGGTACATTCTTTACCATCTGAGCCACACAGGGAAGCCCCAATAACAACAAAAAAATCATGACTAAAATTTTCAGTAAGCTAGAAAGAGAAAGAAAGTCTTCAATATGATAAAAAAGTTGTCTGAAAAATCTACAAATAATATTATACATAAGATTTTCTCCCTAATATTGAAACAAAGTTCATCTACTTTCCCACTTCTGTTCAACATTGTTTTAGAAGTCCTAGCCAGTGGAGTAAAAGAGAAAAATAAGTAAAGAAAAAAAATATTGGGAAGGAAAAAGTAAAATTTTAATTTGCAGATGACTTAATTGTGTAAAATCCCAAGTAATCTACCAAAATCTACCAGAATTAATATGTGAGTTTGCAGTCATAGTGTTCAGAAGCCATATACAAAAATCTCCTGTGTTATTACATATATGCAACTACAAATTGAAAAATAAAATATTTAAAATATCATTAAAAATGACATTCAAAAAATGAACTATGAAGGTATATATTTAAGAAAATATGTATATGACCTACACTGAAAACTACAAAACTTTACTGAGAGAAATTAAAGAAATTGTTAATGAATGATCATTTTTGTGTATTGAAAGACTCAACACTGTTAAGATGTCAAATCTTCTGAAACCCAACTGATATTTAAATGTTTATATATATATATATATATATAATACATAAAATAGTCAAAAACCTTGAAAAACAACAAAAAGTTGAAGGAATTTCACTGCTCAGTTTAAGACTTACTATAATGACAAATCAAGAGCATGCGATATCAAAGAAAGAATGGATAATTAGGTCAATGGAAAAGAATAAGAGAATTCAAAAATAGACTTACACATGTATGACTTCAAAAGAGGCACTTAAATCAATGGGGGAAAGAATACCCTTTTAACATATAACCTTGAAAAAAAAAGGTTATTCATACTGGTGAAAAAGGTTAAAAAATTTAACCTTGA
Organism: Oreotragus oreotragus; assembly: GCA_006410675.1. NCBI lineage: Eukaryota > Metazoa > Chordata > Mammalia > Artiodactyla > Bovidae > Oreotragus > Oreotragus oreotragus. The sequence continues at coordinate 414,629 of SJYX01017635.1, read as the reverse complement.
TCCCTATCACACACTGTATATAAACGATGTTACAAGAGGAATCAATCACAGACACAAACCTAAATGGTAAAACTATTAAGTTTCTAGAAGAAAACATGACCTTGGAGTAGACAATGATTTTTTTTTTTAGATGGGATGCAAAAAGTTCTAACCACACAAGAAGAAACTGACAAATAGGAAATCATCAAAATTTAAAACTCCTACTTATCCAAAAACATATCAAAAGATACTTCTTACCCCACTATTTTCATTCCTGTGCCAACAGTAAAAAAGGTTGTGTCAAAACTTCTGAAAAACTTCTCCTTCATAAATAGCAATGAGAACACTTGCAAAATCATCAAAATCATTATTTTTGAGAACTCTGGAAATTACCAATTGATCAGATGAGGCTGGCAGCAGCGCCCTTGGTTAGCTACTAGGGCAGGCTGAGCTCCTCGTCTTACGCCAATGGTAGCTTCAATCTGCCCCACTGACCAGGGGAGCGGCCCACTCAGGAGTCAAAGCCCACTCTGTCGGCACTGACCATCCCGCTCAAGGTTTCAGCTTCTCATCCACCCAATGGCAGGATGGAGCGCATCAGCCTGCAGTCTTCTAACGTCCAGGATTTGCTGTGGATGTTTGCCTCCAACTCACCCGGGACTGTGATGACACTGCTAAGACTGCACTTGTCCTTCACCTCCAGCCCCAAATTTCAACCACCTGTTCTTGAGAGCCTGAGTGAGGTCAATTTTCTGAAATTTCAGGGAACCAAGAACTTGAAAGGACCCCAACATTTGCTCCATTTTGTCTGGCCAATCCCCACCAAGTCATCTGTTCGTGATTTTGTTTCCTCTGCTGGGATGGCCCAGCAGCCAAGTCCATGGACTAAGCAAATGCCCCATGGGCACTGTCTGTCAGGCCTTTGTGCAGACACCCTTAACTTGCAGGACTATTCTCTCTGAGCCCTCCCCCTCAACCCCTAGTGGCAGCTAGAGAATGAAAGAAATCATGAAACTTTCTTTATTAACACCGTAGTCTGAATAAAGCACCATGTTCCCGCCTATCCTCTGTGTTTACTGATTTACAGGAATGGAAAGAAGGACTGGGTGGGACAGTTTTCTAGCCCTCTCAATAGGCAGCTCTGGCAGCATTGCAACTTTAGAATGAGTCCTCCTTAGTGTGTTTGTAGTCTTCAGCTTTGACACTCGACCATAAGTCCAAGGTAACAGGAAAAGCCCTCCACTCAAGATTGCCGGGAGAAATATCAATAACCTCAGATATGCAGATGACACCACCCTCATGGCAGAAAGTTCAGAGGGACTAAAAAGCCTCTTGATGAAAGTGAAAGAGGAGAGCGAAAAAGTTGGCTTAAAGCTCAACATTCAGAAAACAAAGATCACGGCATCCAGTCCCATCACTTCATGGGAAATAGATGGGGAAACAGTGGAAACAGTGTCAGACTTTATTTTGGGGGGCTCCAAAATCACTGCAGATGGTGATTGCAGCCATGAAATTGAAAGACACTTACTCCTTGGAAGAAAAGTTATGACCAATCTAGATAGTATATTCAAAAGCAGAGACATTACTTTGCCAGCTAAAGTCCGCCTAGTCAAGGCTATGGTTTTTCCTGTGGTCATGTATGGATGTGAGAGTTGGACTGTGAAGAAGGCAGAGTGCCGAAGAATTGATGTCTCGATGGACGTGAGTCTGAGTGAACTCTGGGAGTTGGTGATGGACAGGGAGGCCTGGCGTGCTGCACTCCATGGGGTCGCAAAGAGTCAGACACGACTGAGCGACTGAACTGAACTGAACTGAATGATTTTTCAGAAAGGGACAGTTTATATTTAGGAAAAATAAAATGAGTTTCAGAATCAGACTTTTAGACACTCAATACTTATATTCATAGTAGTACATGCCCATATGTACTACAGAGCAGTGCAATGAATTGCTGGCTGTACAGAAGAACAGCACTTATGATCCCTCCCATTGTTAAGCAACAGATAATAAATAATAAATACATGAATTATTGCTGAGCGATACAACTGTTATAAAGGGGATGATAGGAACAAGCGGTGTAGAATGGGAATGATAGTGATGAGGGACCCGACCAGGAGGAGGTGACAGAAGCAGGATGTAAAGCAACCTGGAGTGGAAGTCCTGCTCTCCTACTTGCCAAATACACGACCTACCATGATTTAATGTCTCAGACTCAACTTCTTCGTCTGTAAAACAGGAAGAATAATTTACATCACATTGGGATTGTTGTTAAAATTTAATTAAGAATATCAAACACATCGTTTTCCTATTACTTTCCTAGAACACAATAAAGGTTTTTTAAAAAGGCATCTAAGGATTAACTTTATAACTCTAGACAAGCCATGTACAAGCTCCAAGCCTTCTTTTCCCTCAACTATAAAAGAGAGAAGGCAATATCTTACAGACTGTATGAGGCTATAAACTACCTTTCAAATAAAAATATTTCCTTGTAAAGTTCTAATGTCCTTGATATGATAAAGTAATGAATATACACTCTTAAGCATGGTTCGATTTATCATGAAACTACTGAAGTTTAAATTTTAGGGCCTCCTACTTGTATAGGCCACTGTGAATACCAGGAGTCACAGAACTTTGCATGTGGGAGTGTGAGATACAATATAGTGAGGAAGGATTTACATGTAAACATTCCTGGTGTATTGTCTAAAGAGAACGCAGGAAAAATAGGGGCTACATATCAAAGACTCCATTCATGGGTCTACAGAAAATATGTCTGTCTTGGATACTGGTACTCAATGATAGAAGGAAAAAAAACTCTTCCTTGAATATTAGGCTGTAAGCTAGCCCTTACATAGACTTGCTCCCTGAGTTGTCCTAAAGATTCAACCCAAATATTTAATATAAAGTAGTTATGGGTTAATAAATGTTCCCAGACCACCTGACCTGCCTCTTGAGAAACCCGTATGCAGGTCAGGAAGCAACAGTTAGAACTGGACATGGAACAACACATTGGTTCCAAATAGAAAAAGGAGTATGTCAAGGCTGTATATTGTCACCCTGCTTATTTAACTTATATGCAGAGTACATCATGAGAAACGCTGGACTGGAAGAAGCACAAGCTGGAATCAAGACTGCCAGGAGAAATATCAATAACCTCAGATATGCAGATGACACCATCCTTATGGCAGAAAGTGAAGAGGACCTAAAAAGACTCTTGATGAAAGTGAAGGAGGAGAGCGAAAAAGTTGGCTTAAATCTCAACATTCAGAAAACGAAGATCATGGCATCCGGTCCCATCACTTCATGGGAAATAGATGGGGAAACAGTGGAAACAGTGTCAGACTTTATTTTGGGGGGCTCCAAAATCACTGCAGATGGTGACTGCAGCCATGAAATTAAAAGACGCTTACTCCTTGGAAAGGAAGCTATGACCAACCTAGATAGCATATTCAAAAGCAGAGACATTACTTTGCCAACTAAGATCCCTCTAGTCAAGGTGATGGTTTTTCCAGTGGTCATGTATGGATGTGAAAGTTGGACTGTGAAGAAAGCTGAGTGCCGAAGAATTGATGCTTTTGAACTGTGGTGTTGGAGAAGACTCTTGAGAGTCNTTATTTTGGGGGGCTCCAAAATCACTGCAGATGGTTACTGCAGCCATGAAATTAAAAGACGCTTACTCCTTGGAAGAAAAATTATGACCAATCTAGATAGCATATTCAAAAGCAGAGACATTACTTTGCCGACTAAGGTCCGCCTAGTCAAGGCTATGGTTTTTCCTGTGGTCATGTATGGATGTGAAAGTTGGACTGTGAAGAAAGCTGAGCGCCGAAGAATTGATGCTTTTGAACTGTGGTGTTGGAGAATACTCTTGAGAGTCCCTTGGACTGCACGGAGATCCAACCAGTCCATTCTGAAGGAGATCAACCCTGGGATTCCTTTGGAAGGAATGATACTAAAGCTGAAACTCCAGTACTTTGGCCTCCTCATGCGAAAAGTTGACTCATTGGAAAAGACTCTGATGCTGGGAGGGATTGGGGGCAGGAGGAGAAGGGACGATAGAGAATGAGATGGCTGGACGGCATCACTGACTCTATGGACGTGAGTCTGAGTGAACTCCAGGAGTTGGTGATGGACAGGGAGGCCTGGCGTGCTGTGATTCATGGGGTCACAAAGAGTCGGACACGACTGAGTGACTGAACTAACTGATGGCATCGAAATTATACCTCAATAAAGATCACTTTAAAAAACAGTGTACACACTGCTATATTTAAAATGGATACCAACAAGGACCTACTGTATGGCCTGGGGAACTGCTCAATGTTATGTGGCAGCCTGGGTAAAAGGAGTTTTGGGGAGAATGAATACATGTGTATGTATGGCTGTGTCCCTTTCCTATCTACCTGAAATGCAACATTGTTAATCAGCTATACTCCGATATAAAATGAAAATTAAAAAAAAAAAAAAGGGTATGTTGCGCTGTGCTTAGTTGCCCAGTCTTGTCCAACTCTTTGTGACACTGTGGACTACAGCCCACCAGGTTCCTATGTACCTGGGGATTCTCCAGGCAAGAATACTGGAGTGAGTTGGTATGGTATGGCTTTCTTCAGGGATAAAAGGATGTACAAAGTATTCATGCATACAGCTCCTTTTGACAGGCTAAAAATTTAAAACTGTCTTTACATGAAAGAAGCATAGTTTTTCAGAATGTAATGGAAAGCGTCATTGACAAAACTTACAATATTTAAAGATAGTCACTGTGTCTAGAAGTGAGAACAAAAAATTGAGTCATGTGAAACAGAAGCAAGTCTCAGAAAATTAGCTCAGTGTAGAACCCTGGGAAGGGCTTCCTCTTTTGTAAAATTTGACTCAATAATTTCTCTCTAAGATTACAGTAAGATTTTGTGTTTCTACGAGAATTCTATTATCAATACATTGTAAATATATATTTATATATGTATTTATCTACTGAATTAATAAAAGGCTAAACGGACAGTTTACGTAATCTTTTACAAGTCAATATTCATTAAAATTCAATATCAATGATTCCACAGAATAAAGAATATTTTCACTGGTATAACCTGGTATATCAGTTCTCCAGATGTGTTTTCAAGAATCTATAAGGGGCATTTTTTGGTGACCTCTGTTAGAATTCTGGATATGAGGTCACAGAATTTGTTATTGTATCCTTGAAATTTGCTAAGAATTTGTTAAGAGTAGAGCTTAAGGGTTTTCCACCTCCCCTCACAATGTGATAGATATGTTAATTAACTTGACTGGAGGAAATACTTTACTGTATATTCACAAAATAGTGTACATACTTAAAGTGTATACTTTTTTTTTTTTTTTTGGGCCAATAGTACCTCAATAAATCTGGAAAAATGGAATTCATGATGGGAGTGATAACAATTCTGGGTCATGTCTCCCAGCTGACCCTCAGACCAAGACAAAAAGAGCAAGGTGACTCAATAACCACATATGGATGGCACAACAGCAGGGAGAGGCTGAAGAGAGTGATAAATGTGGCAAACAGAATGCATCTCACAGTCAGATAAAACACTTTTAACGATTAGGAACAAAAGCTATAGCTAAATCAAGCTAGTTACAAATGATAACCTAAGATGATATTGGAGGTAGTGACAAAACAATAAATCATTTAAACAAGAAAATGAGCTGATTGAAGGCAATCTATTCACTCTAAGTCAGAGTAAGCAAGGCAGAAAGATAGAAAAAAGTTCAATGTCACAGAATACAAGTAGCATCAAAATGTTAAAGCAAAGATCACAGCATCAGATGTTATAGAGACCTAGGAAGATGAAGAATTATTCACATAGATGTGTGAATGCACACACCCCATACCTCTGTACTTCTTTCCACCAGGAGTCATATACTTTGTGCTTTAAAGAAAGCATCCCAGTATTATTAAACAGAAGTCAGATGTAAAGGTGTTTGTAGGTGAAGTGGAAGCAGGGAGTATAAAGTACATTTTTGAGAAATGTGATAGTATAATATGAACTACAGATGGTAGACTTGAGGGAATATTTTTAGTGTGTGCAGAGATGAGCATTTTTGTGATCTGACTGAAACAACAGACAGAGGAAAATTGAGAATGAAGGATGTGTGTAAAGATGTCACTGGGAAAAGTAAGAAAATAAAAGGATAGTTAAGAAAAATAGAGGATAAAGACTAATTTATTCACTGTTATGTGGCAACTCCAGAGGACTCGTCAATAGGGAACTAATAGAGACTGGTTATTGATTCAGGAGAGCATGGATGGTGTTTGTTAAGGAGTGGAATAGTCACAAGAAGAATTGAATTTGGGAAGAGAAAGGATGGATGGAGGAATATACGTTTATATGTACATGTTTGAAATATGCTTGGAAGCTATGAATAATAGAAGCAGGCTGCTGGGGGATAGATGAGGACATGCTAAATAAGTGGCACTGGTAAGGAAAGTGAACCATGTACCTAAAGGATTATCCGTGTTTAACACATCCCAAGTTCCAGTGGGATTATTAGCATGATGCTATAAGACCAAGTCAAGTTGCTTGGTGGTAAAGCAGGCAGGTAACAGAAAGGCTGCTGGAAGCTCTGCATTAATATTAACAGCCAATGCTTCCTGAGAATTACTAAGTGGCAGACACTCTTCTAAGAAAACTGCAGAGCTTGACTTATTTATTATTCATACAAGATAGGAGCTATTAATATCATCTTTTTTTCTTTTTTTGCCCGAGAGGCACAGAGAATTCAAGTAACTTGGTCAAGATTTCACAGCTTGTAAATGGCAAAGTGAGGTATAGAACCCGGGTTCCTGACTCTTGAAATCATGCTGTCAATCACATCATCATTCTGCCTCCCATATTAGGAAATTCAATGGGCTGCAAAGCGAGAGTTCTACTTTTTATCGGTTTCTCTTCAAAGGAAGTTTCAGGCCTGCAGAAGAGTGGATGCCTCTCAAAGGTCTGGATAAACTTGCCCTGTTGACCATCCAGAGGAAGCCTTACACTTTCTGTTGGGTACAGAAACTCACTCGTGCTCCTTTTTGTCTCCATTGTTGCCATGTTCACATTTTCTGCCTTATGGTAGCCTTACTGGGTATTGGGTATTGACTCAGGCAAGAGNCGGTTTCTCTTCAAAGGAAGTTTCAGGCCTGCAGAAGAGTGGATGCCTCTCAAAGGTCTGGATAAACTTGCCCTGTTGACCATCCAGAGGAAGCCTTACACTTTCTGTTGGGTACAGAAACTCACTCGTGCTCCTTTTTGTCTCCATTGTTGCCATGTTCACATTTTCTGCCTTATGGTAGCCTTACTGGGTATTGGGTATTGACTCAGGCAAGAGTGGACCATGTTTGTCAATGAGTAGAATAGAGTCACATAGAGATCTGAATTTGGGAAAAATAGGATCAATCTCATTTATTTATTTTTTTCATAAACACTCAATTACTTCCCAGAATAGTGTAAGATTAGAAAGGCCACTGAAGACAATGAGGCTTGTTTCTGTTACCTATTGCTGTGTAAAAGACCACCTCAAAACTTAGTGCCATGAAAGGACAACCATTTGTTATTTCTTATGCTTATGCAGTCTTGGAAATGGTTGGCTTTCCTTAAGTGACAGGTAATAATAGGTACTGGTGTTTATTATCACCATCAGCAGCAATAGCATAATATAAACAATCTACAACCTGTTAATGGAGAACTTATATCTCTTCTCTTTCTGCCCAGTACCTTAGAGTCAGGGATGTAAAATGTGAGGAAGCTCACAAACTGCTGTGGGTGACTTCAAGACTGTTTCAAAACTCAGCATAGTATGTAAAAAGAACTTTGGATAAAACATAAGAAGACTTGNAGGATGAGATGTCTGGATGGCATCACCGACTCGATGGACATGAGTTTGGGTGGACTCTGGGAGCTGGTGATGGACAGGGAGGCCTGGCGTGCTGCAGTTCATGGGGTCGCAAAGAGTCGGACACGACTGAGTGAGTGAACTGAACCGAACAGAAGTGTCCAAGGAGTAAATACAAGCCCTCCCTAGAAAAACCAATTCTTTAAATCTAGGTCTCAAAGAATTCCAAGAAAGTACCAAAACACATGAGATCTCTTATCAAAAATCACAAACACAGAAGAATCAATGAGTACAAGCCAGCAAAAGCAAAAGACTCTTGAATACTAAAATTGTCATGACTAGAATATAAAACCATGTTTAGTGTCCGTAAAGAAATAAACAAGGGGAATAAAATTAAAATTGATAAGAGACTATTACAGTTAAAATAAAGAAAAAATTTTTAAAGACTATAGATAACTTTTAATAAGGAAAACTAATTAAAAGCAAATAATAAATGAGCACATATTATATAGAAGCAACAGAAAAGTTAGCAAACCATAGTGAAGATTTAGAAATTATCCAGAATGCATAATAGAGACAGAAAATTGGAAATGAAAGGAAAATTAGAAGCAAAAATCAGTGAGAAAGTAGATCTAACATATGTCTATTAGAGTTTCAGAAAGAGCAAAGAGAGAACTGCCCAGAGGCAAACTTAAGGACATATTAGAAAGCAATCAAAACACGCAAATAAAAGATCTTTGTCTATATGGTGGAAGACTTTTTAAAGATGTCAGTTCTCCCCTGAATGATCTGCTGCTGCTGCTGCTGCTACTAAGTCGATTCAGTCGTGTCCGACTCTGTGCAACCCCATAGACGGCAGCCCACCAGGCTCCCCTGTCCCTGGGATTCTCCAGGCAAGAACACTGGAGTGAGTTGCCATTTCCTTCTCCAATGCATGAAAGTGAAAAGTGAAAGTGAAGTCATTCAGTGGTGTCCGACTCTTCACGACCCCATGGACTGCAGCCCACCAGGCTCCTCCGCCCATGGGATTTTCCAGGCAAGAGTACTGGAGTGGGTTGTCATTGCCTTCTCTGCCCCTGAATGATTTAAGGACTCATAAAATTCCAATCAAAATTCCCATAGGCTTTTGGGTGAACTTGACTTACCCATTCTAAAATTTACATAGGAGAGCAAAGAACAAGAGTAGCCAAGGTTCCAGAAAAAACCCTGGAAGTAGGGTTACCATTAACAGATATCAAGACTTCCTATAACATGTTGACAAATAATACAGTGTGGTTTTGACACAAGAATAGACAAGCTGACCAATGAAACAAAAAATATGATTCAGTAACAAACCAAAAAGTATATGGAAACTTGATTTATGACAGAACTGGCACTGCTGAAAAGTGAGAAAAAGAAACATTTTTCAATAAATGATCCCATAAAAAATTATTATCCAGACAGAAAAAAAGAAATTAGACCCTACATCAAAGGATGCATGAAAATTGATCCCAAGCAGATTAAAGATGGAAAAGTAAACCAAAAAATCAGGTAACATTCATAAAATAATATAGGACAGCATCCTTTTTATCAAAGTGGAGGGAAGCATTTACTAAATAAACATACACAAAAATGCAGATATCCTAAAATGCTTTACAAGTTTAATTAAGTCATTGTGTTTATCAAAAACACTATGAAGAGAGTGAATAACAAACCGCAAAATAAAAAAGATGTCTTCCACAAATGTAATTGACAAAGCATTAGTAGAAATCCATAACAAAAAGGACCCCTCCCCCCACGGATAAAATAGAAAAAACGCGGAGAAAGAGGGAAGGAAGGAAGAGAGGGAAGCAGGGAAGGGGAAAAGAGAAGAAAAGGAAGTGGGAATTCGTATCCTTCCCTATTCATCCTCTTCTCTACCGTTCAAAACCACTTTGTACACATTGGCAGAATTTTTAAAGTTTATTTCTAATATTAACTCTTGGAAAGATTAACCATTGGAGAGAGAGGGAACTTATAAAGTGTTAAAACGTGTACAATACAGCACAATCACTTTGAGAAACACCTGGCATTACCTAGGACATGGAAGGTGTATGTGCATGTGTGCGTGCTGTGCTAAGTCGCTTCAGCAGTGTCTGACTCTCTGCAACCCTATGGACTGAAGCCCGCCAGGTTACTCTACCCATGGGGATTCTCCAGGCCAGAATACTGGCGTGGGTTGCCATGCCCTCCTCCAGGGGAGTTTCCTGACCCAGGGATCAAACCTGCGTCTCTTAAGTAACCTGTGTTGGCAAGTGGGTTCTTTACCACTAGTGCCACCTGGGAAGCCCCGGGAGGTAAACACAGCACAATATTTACCAATGACACGCCAAGGTACAGACCCCAGATATCTCTGGCACATACACACAAGTCTGTCAAAAATATTATACCAGTACTGTTTATTATAAAAAAAAAAATAGAGCACCCCAAACGTCCAATGAATGCAGAATGGATAAATACACTCATAATGAGAAATAACCCTCCATGGCAATGAAAATGAATGAGCTACAGCTCCACAGAATGAAACAGATGCAACTTGGGAAGAGTGATGATTGAATAACACCAATCCCAGATGTACAGTTGTGTCTACTTATACGACATTAAAAGAAAACTACAAATAGGACTACACTCTGTATTCTTGAGAGGTGGTGTGGTGTGGAGGGTGAGAGCACACAACGTGCAAACAGACCCTGGAGTCGAAACACAGGCCGCCACACTTAATGCTCACTCTAGGATTCCGTATACTTCATTGCCTCAACTGGACAATGGGTACCTCTGAGGATTGTCTTAGGATTAAATGAATATTTCACACCTCACATGTTTGCCATATAGAAATCACTATAAAGTTTTATGCTGCCACAATTAAAGATATCAATACTTGGTTAACAGAATAATGAAACACAGGGAATAATAAGTAAAAAATTCAGGTCACTTAAAGGAGGTGCAAGGATGGATTAAGGACATCAGAGGCTATGGCAGTACTCTTTGTTATTAAAATGGGTAGCAAATTCTCTGGTATTTTTTGTGTCATTACTCTTTATAACTTACAAACATTTGATAAATGTTTTGTTGCATTCTGTTTCCTCCTTCCACTGAAAAATAGTTTTAAATGTTGTAAAATTGGAAATAAAAGGGGTAGGGGAGTTCAAACAGTCAAGTTACTGCTGTCCATTCAAAGCCTAGAAAACACACACAAAAATCTCTCAGTAACAGATGGCATTCTCCTGAGATTCTAGTACCTTGTTCAAAATATTAGTGATTTTTCTTTTTTGGAAATGTCTCCAGAGCCTGCAGCCCTTCTTTTGAGCATTCTGAATGCTGACAGTTCTCATCCTTTGAGGGGAGATTTAATTTTTCTCCAAATAGCAGTAAGTGATTTGAAACCAACTTTGATAGATGAGATGGGTGATTTTGCTCTCTGACAGGTAAGTGAGGTAACAGTGTTTCATAAAACAGTGTCTCAAAGTAATTTCAAAACATAATGGACTTCCAGGCTTAGCAGAGTAATCAAATCCAACCTCCCTCACTACTAAGGAACTAGATCTGCCAGGACTCTGACAAATGGCTAGGCAGCTTTGACTCAGAATTTACAAATAACACAAAGTCAGACAGAACACCCTAGAAGATGGGTGTGATAAGCACCGATATCTACTCATTAATCTAATTGCCACATTTCCTAAGTAGGTAGCCTTCTGTTAGATTTCACTGGTCAATATTGGACCACTGTTTCCACTGACAGATATAAAAATCTGACATCTTAATATCAGGTGCATCAGTTCTTTTCCAGAGGAAAATCAGGTGGTAAATATTATTTATGATTCACCTAAGACACTGACGCAAGTAGCAACCAGATTATGACCAAGTGCAGAAATCCTGCTCAAACAGGACCTGGCCTCCAGTTTGGAAGTAATTAGTAATATTTGTGGAAGTGGTTTCCATCTTGACCATAGGGAAATCATGAAAAAGGATCACATGCATTGTTAAAAGTTAGATACAAGTTATCTATGGAATTTCCTAAATCTATTACTGTAATAATCCTACCCAATAAATGAAATGAGGCTAATTACATTATTTATATATATGTACATAATAGATATTTTATTTATTTATGTAATGTATGTAATATATATTTACATACATTTTATTTCATGCTAGTTCACTGTGATTTCCTTTTATAAGTCTACATAAAATATCTATTTAAGAACTCCAGGGAAGTTAATAGAGGTTGTCATTAAACTTATTAAGCTATAATTTCACCAGCACATTTTTGACCATGGAACCTTTTCTCATAACCAATCTTCCAGAAACGCTGCCATTTGCAATATTTCTCAGACATTATTGGTCCAAGGCTCTGTGATCAAATCTGCANTTGTCATTAAACTTATTAAGCTATAATTTCACCAGCACAATTTTGACCATGGAACCTTTTCTCATAACCAATCTTCCAGAAACACTGCCATTTGCAATATTTCTCAGACATTATTGGTCCAAGGCTCTGTGATCAAATCTGCAAGATCTCTCACTATCTGTGATACAATTTAGTTGAATATGGAAATCTTTCCTCTTCAAAGAAACTAGGTTGTTTTAAAATCTGTTCTTTTTGATTTTAGATTCTTTTCTAAATCATCAATATTTATTCATTTCTTCCAATTTGAAGGTAATTCTCCTTCATGGAATTACCTGAAGCAACATTAGGCAAAAATCCAATTTTAAATTTTCACAGATCTAAAATTCTAACATCATTTTCTTCTAAGATTCTTTGAAGGGTATATAAAAATGTTAAAAGCATCCAATACATACTTGCTTTTAAGTATACATTTTAAACAATGCAGAGTGTTTTAAAGCAATTTTCACCTTTAAGACTAGATGTCCGTAATTGTTACTTTTAAATTTTTCTTCTGTTTTGTTGCACCAATATGTAGACATTTACCCCAGAAAAAGGACAATGACATATCCAGAACTGGAAACAGAGGCTTAGAAAGGAAAAGAGAAACAAAGGTGGGGCAGGGGGGAGCAGCATGAGCTGCCCAAATTCCACATGAGACCCTGGTTCATGACACTGAACCCTGAAAATAAGAGGCAGCCAGTATACCACAACTACCACATGAACAGGCCCTGAACAAAATCCTTCCACACTACCGCTTATGCCAATCCACCTCGTTATAGACTGGATGTTTGTGTCCCCCCCGCCCAAATTTGAACTCCCAGTGTGATGGTATTTGGAGGCAGGAATCCTTCCACACTATCGCTTATGCCAATCCACCTCGTTATAAACTAGATGTTTGTGTCCCCCCCCGCCCAAATTTGAACTCCCAGTGTGATGGTATTTGGAGGCAGGGCCTCAGGAAGACAATGAGGTCATGACAGAGGGGCTCGCGTGATGAGATTTAGTGCCTTTATTTAAGAGGAGGAAGAGATCAGAGCTACACACACACACACACACACAACGTGAGGACACAGGGACATGATACAAAGATTGTCAGCAGAACCGAAAGAGGCCCTTTATCAGGAACCAAATCAATGAGCACCATGGCCTCGGACTTCCCAGCCTCCGGAACTGTAAGAAATATACCCCGATGCTTAAGCCACCCAGTCTATGTCTGTTTGTTGCTGTTGTTGTCTTTCTAAAGCCCAAGCTAAGACACACCATAAGCACAGTAAGAAGGCATCTTTCTGAACTTAAATGCTGACTCTAAAATCACTCCCTTGCTGAAGAAGAGAGAGGCACAGAGTGTGGACATGGACACGTGGGTGAAGGGGCGGGTGGGATGAACTGGGAGAGCAGCACTGACATACACACACTACAGTGTGTTAGTTTCTCAGGTTCCAAAATCCCTGCGGATGGTGACCACCGCCATGAAATGGAAAGACACTTGCTCCTTGGAAGAAAGGCTATGACAAACCTAAGCAGCGTATTAGAAAGGAGAGACATTGACTTTGCTAACGTAAAAGTCCATATAATCACAGCTATGGCTTTTCCAGTAGTCACGTACAGAAGTGAGAGTCGGACCATAAAGAATGTTGAGCACCAAAGAACTGATGCTTTCGAACCGTGGTGCTGGAGAAGACTCTTGAGCGTCCCTTGGACTGCAAGGAGCTCAAACCGGTCAGTCCTAAAGGAAATCAACCCAGAATATTCACTGGAAGGACTGACACTGAAGCTGAAGCTCCAGTACTTTGGCCACCTGGTGTGAAGTGCCGACTCACTAGAAAAGACCCTGATGCTGGGAAAGATTGAGGGCGAGAGAAGGGGGTAACAGAGGATGAGATGGTTGGATGGCATCATGGACTCAATGGACATGAGTTTGAGCAATCTCTGGGAGATAGTGAAGGACGGGGAAGCCTGGTGTGCTGCAGTCCATGGGGTCGAAAAGAGTTGGACGTGACTGAGTGACTGAATCATGTGTAAAACAGATGGCTAGTAGGAAGCTGCTGTGTAACACAGCAAGTTCAGCTTGGAGCTCTGTGATGACCCAGGGGGTGAAACAGGGGAAGGTGGGAGGGAGGCTCAAAGGGGAGGGGAGGGACATAGGTATACACAGAGCTGATTGATGCTGTTGTACAGCAGAAACCAACACAACATTGTAAAGCAATTATACTGCAATAAAAAAAAAAAGAACAAAATCAAATGACTTTCCTACTTCGAAACGAAGCAACTCCTTGCTCTCCTCAATATTAAACCCACATCCTCACCCTAAAGTTGAGACGCCCCACCTTCCCTGTGTCCAGTCATGCAAGTCTACCTCATTAATCCACACAGGCAGTCTTTCCATCAACTAAAGTAAATTGCTCATTTCCGTGCCTTCACAAATATGAATTCTTCCACCTGAAATGGCCTTGCCCGTCCTTTCTGGCTGTTTATATTGTTCTCCTTCATGCCTCCCTCCTCATCAGAAAACACAAAAAGAAATAACCACCATAAAAACTAATAAATACAAGCCTTCTCTGCAATTTCCCACAGAAGAATCAGCCAACGCTGCCCTGCTCCCTTTCGCATCTTGCTTCCTGGTGAAAGGCAGGCGCACAAGAGCTTAGATCAGCGGTTGGTGTTACAGATTCTGTGTCAAATGGTGCGGGTAGGACCCGGGCCTTGATATTTGGAAAACCTCCCTGGGGGACTGAATGTGCATCCAGGAATGAAAGCCACCTCATGGTCTAGCTGTGCACAGAGTCTCAGGCCAAGCTCTGGAAACATTATCTTAATTAGGAGTCAGTGAACAGACCTACCGAATTAGATGCTTGGAGGCTGAGGCATTTGTATTATTAAACAGCTCTTGACAAACCTAGGCCCAAACAGTACATTAGCCTGATGGTGGAGCAGGACAGAAGGTGCTCAGGCCCACTGCCCTCTTTCTTCCTGTTTTGAAAGTCCCTCAAAGTGTAGCAGCAATGCCCCTTTTAGCATCATCCAAAACATCACTTGGGTATTCTATGATGCCCTAGAGGTGGGCCATAATGAAAGCCCCAGCTTCACCTAGGGCGTGTCTGTAGTATAATAGGCCCAACAACAAACAAGTGTGGACACCTGCAACAGTGGCCTGTTTTTGTGCAGAAGAAAAAAAAGGAGGAATATGCAAATATGCAAAGCAACAAGGAAAAGCATGTTACTCAGAAATACTCTGTGCGCCGTGAACACCAATCACACAATGAAGAAACAGCCCACAACTCATTATCTCAACGGTAGAGCCAGTCTGCAAGGAGCACAGAAAAGGGAGTGAATTTTGCCTAGAAGAGGGTACAGGTAAAGCTTCACCAAGGAGGTGGCACTTAAGCTCAGTATGAGAAGGATTTAACCAGATGAAGAATTAGATTCAAAGCGTGCTGGGAAGACGGTGCAGCAGAGCAGAGGCCTAGACCTGCGACAGAGACAGAGACAGTCTTGTGCTGGTACCAAGAATCAGCACTGTGCTTACATGGAAGGAATACAAAGGAGAGAGCCAGCGCGAAGCCGGATGACCGAGGGCAAGAGCACGAAGCCTTGAATGGCCGCCTAAAGAGGTCACATCGCCAAAGCTCTTATATCAGAGAGTCCATTACCACTCTGGCCTCTGCCAAATATTGCTTATTTTCAGCTTTAATAGAACCTCAATAGCAGGTTCAACATGATAGTTCTCTGGAAACCGTGAAACCTTTCTACAACTGTCTCATCATAATTTTGTTTAACATCTTCAGACAATCTGAACATTCATGAAAAGGTTCACTATCAGAATAAAAACCACAAGAAAGATCTTTAAATGACTGCAAAATTTCCTAAGAAAAGCTTGCAGACTCTTCAGGCTCACGAGCAATCCCCACAGGTATCCCCAACTGCTACTGCATTCAGTTGCTATAACAACCTGCCACTCATTCCGACTTTACACCAATAAACCAAAGACAGCTGGATCCAGAATAGGTTAACTCAAACATAAAGCAGAAGATGCCAGTGGAGAAAAACTCAGCAGGGAGGTAATTAAAAATGAAATCACTATTCTCTTAATGATCTTTAAAAGCAAATGATAATGTAGACCCTTGAACACCAGCAGCGTGTGTTGAAAGACTGAAAGGGATGGCAGGAGGGAACATCTTACCACTGACCAAGAAAGGGCCCCTTTTCCCAACTTCATTTCCATCCCTGCCCTCTCTGGAAGAGACGATGCAAATTCCCAAAGGTCAAAGCGGGTACTTCCTTAGCCTTTCACTCCTCAATGTTTTTTAAATTGGGGTACAGTTGCTTTCTAATTCTGTGTTGGTTTCTGCTGTACAACAAAGTGAATCAGCTATATGTGTACATATATATATTGTTACTTAGTCATGTCCGACTCTTTGTCACCCCATGGACTGTAGCCCACTAGGCTCCTCTGTCCATGGGATTTCCCTGGCAAGCCTGCTGGAGTGGAATGCCATTTCCT
>SJYX01017635.1:377992-397766 GCA_006410675.1 Oreotragus oreotragus | reverse complement strand
AAGCATGTTACTCAGAAATACTCTGTGCGCCGTGAACACCAATCACACAATGAAGAAACAGCCCACAACTCATTATCTCAACGGTAGAGCCAGTCTGCAAGGAGCACAGAAAAGGGAGTGAATTTTGCCTAGAAGAGGGTACAGGTAAAGCTTCACCAAGGAGGTGGCACTTAAGCTCAGTATGAGAAGGATTTAACCAGATGAAGAATTAGATTCAAAGCGTGCTGGGAAGACGGTGCAGCAGAGCAGAGGCCTAGACCTGCGACAGAGACAGAGACAGTCTTGTGCTGGTACCAAGAATCAGCACTGTGCTTACATGGAAGGAATACAAAGGAGAGAGCCAGCGCGAAGCCGGATGACCGAGGGCAAGAGCACGAAGCCTTGAATGGCCGCCTAAAGAGGTCACATCGCCAAAGCTCTTATATCAGAGAGTCCATTACCACTCTGGCCTCTGCCAAATATTGCTTATTTTCAGCTTTAATAGAACCTCAATAGCAGGTTCAACATGATAGTTCTCTGGAAACCGTGAAACCTTTCTACAACTGTCTCATCATAATTTTGTTTAACATCTTCAGACAATCTGAACATTCATGAAAAGGTTCACTATCAGAATAAAAACCACAAGAAAGATCTTTAAATGACTGCAAAATTTCCTAAGAAAAGCTTGCAGACTCTTCAGGCTCACGAGCAATCCCCACAGGTATCCCCAACTGCTACTGCATTCAGTTGCTATAACAACCTGCCACTCATTCCGACTTTACACCAATAACCCAAAGACAGCTGGATCCAGAATAGGTTAACTCAAACATAAAGCAGAAGATGCCAGTGGAGAAAAACTCAGCAGGGAGGTAATTAAAAATGAAATCACTATTCTCTTAATGATCTTTAAAAGCAAATAATAATGTAGACCCTTGAACACCAGCAGCGTGTGTTGAAAGACTGAAAGGGACGCCAGGAGGGAACATCTTACCACTGACCAAGAAAGGGCCCCTTTTCCCAACTTCATTTCCATCCCTGCCCTCTCTGGAAAAGACGATGCAAATTCCCAAAGGTCAAAGCGGGTACTTCCTTGGCCTTTCACTCCTCAACGTTTTTTAAATTGGGGTACAGTTGCTTTCTAATTCTGTGTTGGTTTCTGCTGTACAACAAAGTGAATCAGCTATATGTGTACATATATATATTGTTACTTAGTCATGTCCAACTCTTTGTCACCCCATGGACTGTAGCCCACTAGGCTCCTCTGTCCATGGGATTTCCCTGGCAAGCCTGCTGGAGTGGAATGCCATTTCCTTCTCCAGAGGATCTTCCCAAAACAGGGATCGAACTCTCATCTCCTGCACTGGATTATCACTGAGCCACCTGGGAAGCCGATACACACACACACACACACCGTCCCTCCCTCTTGAACCTCTCTCTCCCCTACTCCCCATCTTGCCTCTCTAGGTCATCACAGAGCACCGAGCTGAGCATCCCGTGTTATTCAGCAGGTTCCCACTAGCTATCGGCTTTACACATGTTAGTGTATATATGTCAGCCCCAATCTCCCAATTCATTTCCCTCCTTCCACCTGCCATGTTCATATGTCCATTCTCAGCCTCTGCATCTCTATTCTTGCTCTGCAAATAGATTCATCCATACCATTTTTCTAGATTTCACATATATGGATTAATATACGATATTTGTTTTGCTCTTTCTGACTTACTTCACTCGGTATGACATCTTCTAGTTTAAACAAGTTCTATTACTGACCTACTCCTTTTCCTCTCCTTCTGAAAAAACTCTCAGCCTAAGCAAATTTCCCCAATGTTGATTTTATTCTGCCTGTTTCTTGCACAATGCTGTATCAACAACGTTTTGCTCACTGATAACTGCACACTCTCCTTCCAGACCAGCTCTTATCTTATGAAACTTGTCCTATTCCACTTGTCCCATAAGGTCAGTTCATCTTGCTAACCTTTATTAAATTCTAGAACACTAGGGCACAGGGACTGTGTTTTATTTAGGACCATACCATACCAGCAAATAGTAGGTAGCCAGTATTCTTTCACGTGATTGGAACTGAAGGAAGAAATTTCACCCCATACACAGAAAAATTCCAAAAAGATTGCTTTCTTCAATCTGTTGGTTTGAACCTGTGAGATATGAAAGATCCTATTATTTAATCCTGGTCAGAAACGGCTTTGACATGCTTTTCTTGGCTTTCAAGAAGGAAACAAATGAAAGACTGTGGTGGTTGTTTTTTTTTTTTTCCTTCTCTTTCTGTAACTTAGAAGAAACCAACATTCTATTTAAAATAATTAGTTGGCATTTTGGCTGTAGGGAACATTTCTCAGGAAGATGGTAAACAAAATAAAATCTAAGAGTAGACAAGCACATTTTAAGTGACATCAGTATTTTCTAAGATGCGGTGGAACCTCTCTAAGGCTTAATGGTGGGTCTTGTTTGTTCATTTACAGGAAATGCAGGCACAGCTCAGTAACACTCTATATGAGTGTGTGTGTGTGGACACACACTTGCACAGAATTCTTTTTTTTTTAACTTTGATTTTACTTTGAACATTTTATCTGGATATTTGGAAGTGTTCAGACAAATTTCCATAAGAATTAATGAAAAGTGGGATATTACGTAGGTGGAAAGCAGGCATGAAAAAGGAAAACACGAAATTCTAACAAGGGAACAAGGGGGTTCACACTTCATCTTCTCCTGAAGACTTCTCATATAAAACCTGCTGCCCAGAATGGCCACTCCAGGCTGAAAAACATCTCAGCATGGACTTATCAAACCATTTCCACATACACTAGCCCTGACGGTATTAAATTCCCCCTTAGCGTCTTTAGTGCAAACTACCACTCCGTCTTACGGCTGCTGCGATCCACTAGGGAAGGAGAAATCATGAGCCCTGTTCTCTTCCACCAGAAGAGCAGTGCTTCTCAAAGACAGCCTTCTCAGAAGTGCTCAGAGTACAGGCCCACCTGGAATGGGAAGTGATAACTCACCAAGGGGTCCTGCCCACTCTCAGCGTCTCCAGTAAATGAAACAAGAACCAACAGGACTGGCCAATGGCTCCCAGCCTTGGCAGGAGAACATGATGAGCAGGAGGCTTTTGTTTTTTTAAAGCAAACACTGGGCTGTATGGTTAGTATTATTAGAGCAGTTCTGTGGATGACTATGATGAGGCCCAGAGAGGTTGCCTGGCTCAGATGACAAACAATCTGCTGCCAATCCAAGAGACCCAGATTTGATCCCTGGGTCAGGAAGGTCCCCTGGAGAAGGGAATGGCAACCTATTCCAGTATATTTGCCTGGAGAATCCTATGGACAGAGGAGTCTGGCAAGCTACAATCCATGGGTTCACAAAGAGTCGGACACAACTGAGCGGCTAACACTAAAATCACAAGTAAATCAGGGTTAGACTTGGGATTCAAATCCAAAGGACGGCCCCTTGGGAAAGAGATGCCCACCCTGCCAGGAGATGTGATGTGAGTGTTGACAGGGGAGGCTGAAGAATGAACCACAGTGAGGAAGAGGCTCTGTGGCTAAAAATGTAGGCCGGAGACTTCTTTCTGACGCAGGCCCAGTCTGTGGGACTCGAGAGCTTTCTCTGTAGGACACACAAGGTTCCAGCCAACACAACTCCAGTCACAGTGTGACTGCCTCAAAAGACTGTGAGACTTGCTCACAGCAGCAACACCCACACAGACACAGAGGGGACGCCCTCTGAAAACCCTAGAAGTCCAAGGAGGACTGCAGAAAGCATGGGAACATCACAGTCACAGGCAGCTTGTAATTCCTGAAAGTGAGCACAGGGATCTTTGAGACTCTGCCAGGGGATCTCCCAGCCTTGAGCAGTGACGGGGACAAGAAGCTCCTTTTGGGGGCATAAGTGACTCTGAGAGAACTGGGAAGCTTACTCTGCCATGTAAGGTAACAGCAGTCTGACATGAATAAAAACTGTCCATCTGGGGGATTTTCCTGGCAGTCCAGTGGTTGAGACTTCACCTTCCAGGGCAGGGGGTACAGGTTCAATCCCTACTTGGGGAACTAAGATCCCACAGCCAAAAAAAAAAAAAATCATTAAAAAAAAATAATCAGAAGCAATATTGTAACAAACTCTTATTCAAATAAAGACTTTTAAAATGGTCTGCACAGAAACAAGAAAAAAGCTATCCACGTCCATTCGGAGAGACTTGTAAATGTGATCACAATGAAAGTGGTCCCAAACTTTCAATGGGATGGATTCTGTATAAAATACACAAGGGACACTGTGTCCTTCACTTCGTTGATATATTGGTCAGCAGAAAGTCCTTGCCCCTGGTGCATAGTATTTTAACTTCTTGGACAGTTAAATTTTCTGCATCCGTTTGCTATTCTGTATCCACCTTTAAAAGATGCTGCTGAAACTTAAACAGAGCATAAAACCTGAATCCACTTGAAATCTGCCCTAAAATCACCTAAGTACTATCTGCAGCCCAGCTAGGATTCTGGGCTCAAATACAATGTTGAAATGTGTGTGCTCTCAGAGCCCTTGGGTGGACTCAGAGCTGCACAGGGTGAAGTAGGGGTGCCAGGGTCTCACAGCTGTCTCCTCGGCCAAGAATTAGTTACAGCTCCCGTAAGTATTTTAGGAACATCTCTTAAAGCCAGACGATTTTCTGGGTGAGCCCTGCTGCATTTGATCAATAAATCACAGGGTTTAAGAGCTGTATATCTCCATTTTCCCCTTGAACATGAGTCTATCATTTTCTAAGCTGCATTCATCAGGGATTCCCATGGAGCCACGCTCCTCCACAGGCCCCGTGCTGAATGGTACTGGAGGAAGAGGGGGCAAACGAGGCACTTAAAGGGTTCGTCAGAGGCTGGCTGGGGTGGCATCACCCCTCAGCACCAAGGTTCCCAAACCACTTCAATCAGAATCACCTGGGAAGCTTGTTCATCAAAAATTTCCAGCTCCTGGCGGGATTTCTGGTCCAGTGGTTTTGAGGAAGGGTACGGGGGCAGGGAGGCATAAATGTATATGTCCAATAAACTCCCCAGAAAGTTCTGAAGCTAGGCATCTATAAACCTCACTGAGCAGCATTCTATTTGGACTCACTGTCAAGATAAGAGGAAAGACCCTACACTCCATTTCTGCTTTACTCTGCAGTTACAACGGTGTAAATCAGCATCCTCTTCAGAGACAATTAAGCTGGGCTTTCCAACAAGGACATCACAATGCTAGCACTCTTGTCTCTGAGAGGATGATTAGAGAGGATTGATAATCAGACAATACAATGATCACTTTATACATATATATAAAGCTGAGCGCTGAAGAATTGATGCTTTTGAACTGTGGTGTTGGAGAAGACTTGAGAGTCCCTTGGACTGCAAGGAGATCAAACTAGACAATCCTAGAGCACATCAGTGCTGAATATTCATTGGAAGGACTGATGTTGAAGCTGAAGCTCCAGTACTTTGGCAACCTGATGCAAAAAACTGACTCATTGGAAAAGACCCTGATGCTGGGAAAGACTGAAGGCAGGAGGAGAAGGGGACGACAGATGGATGGCATCACTGACTTGATGGACGTGAGTGTGAGAAAACTCCAGGAGTTGTTGATGGACAGGGAAGCCTGGCATGCTGCAGTGCATGGGGTCACAAAGAGTTGGACACTACTGAACTGAACTGAAATATACTCTCAATTGTTTGAGTTACTGGTTTCCTACAGATAGGAAATATCTATCTTCTGGCTTCCCTCGTAGCTCAGTTGGTACTAAATCTGCCTGCAATGCAGGAGACCCCTGTTCTATACCTGAGCTGGGAAAATCCAATGGAGAAGGGAAAGGCTACCCGCTCCAGCATTCTTGGGCTTCCCTGGTAAGCCAGCTGGTAAATTCACCTGCAATGCAGGAGACCCCAGTTCAATTCCTGGGTGGGAAGATCCCCTGGAGAAGGGAAAGCTACCCACTCCAGTATTCTGGCCTGGGCAATTCCATGGACTGTATAGTTCACGGAGTCGCAGAGTCAGACATGACTGAACGACTTTCACTCCCACAGATAGAAAAGGAATGAGGAATAAAAGCATGCCCCACTTGGAATTTGCCTTTAATGTGTCATTCCTTTTCCTCAAGACTTATTTTTAAGGTTTTCTGACATCCAAATAATTTCAGTAGAGAATTTGATAACTGCAACCAGAAAAGTTCCAATCTCAAGCTCACCTAAAGCCCTGGCACAGTCTAAGGAAAGCCACCATGTGGCCCTGAAGCATTTTAGTGAGATGCACAGGTAAGCGAGGGCTGGTGAAGTCTGCCCCATCTCAAATGGCCTGAGTGACTTACAGAGTTAGAGTGGAGAGAAATCCAGGACAAACTCCATCTAATATTCTGGTCCTGCCTGTGAATCTTCTCAATCACACCGCATGTTCTTTATGCAGAGTGTTCTCATGTGCCCTGGTGGGAGGAGAAAATCCTGAGAGCTACCCCAGTGTTTCTGCACCTGCTATAGAACACGAAGCTCTTCACAGTTTTTAAGGAACTAATATTTTCTGAGAACTGGAAGTGTAATCTAAAACTCATCAGTCTTACAAATTTTCACATTTACCATCAAGTCCTTAGAGTAATTTGCAAAGTGAAATTTTTGGTAAAATTATTAGATATTTAAAGTTTCTGTGATGTATTTCTAAATCCAGATCTCTGCTTTCAAACCTTAATCCTACATGTGTGCATTAATTTCTAAGGTCAATTAGTGACATTCATACACTCTCCCTCCCCCACATACTATTTCAAATTCCACATTTATTATACTCCTATTTAATTTTGCCTTGGAATTTATACTTATGGTCTAAATCTTTATTGCTTAAGAGGTTTCTAAATGCTTATAAACCAGCATCATGCTTGCTTTATTCCCATTTGCTAATGAATTTAACTGTCTGCATTATCAAGTCTCCATGAATTATTTTTTTTAATTGTATTATCTTAAGGGCTAATACATAAAGATTTTAAAAATTAGCTTAAAAAAGATGTTTCCTTACTACTTTTAGCCTCCATTCCTCCAGTCTTTTTTCTAATTTTATGTAAAATATCAATACTTACATTAAAAGATTTTACGTATCTTTCCAGAACTGTGTTATGCCTTTACAAGTGTATATGTGTGTGTACAAATAGATTCTTATAACACAAAGCACAGCAGACTATTCACTGTTGTGAACCTTTTCCTTTTCACTTTGTAGTATGTCTTGGTAATCGTTCTGTCTTTATCAGTACTTGAGGCTTGCATCCTGCTTTTTCGCTGCTGCATCGCAGTTCATTGTGACTCAGTTGTTAGTTTACCAGCTGCACAAATCCAAGGAGCTCCTTCCACTGTCTCCTCCATGAGCAGCAGCTCTCAGGCTTCTGCAAGGCCCTGCACTATACTGTTTCTAGCTCTTCCACATACAGCCCCACAGTGAAGATCTTTGGAAACAAGGCCTGTGTATATGCCCCACTAACTAGTCCATCTGTAGACTGAAGCCTTAGAAGTGAAGTGACTGATTAACTGACCCCTCTAAATGAAGCAGTCTATACCTCCTGCTTCCTCTCCCGCATCGCTGAGTCCTTTGCACCTCAGATCTATAGTGCCTTCCCATCACTGCCACCCTGGACCAGGTCACCATCACCCCTTTGTTGGGCTATTGCAAGACCTTCTGAATTGGTCCCCCTGCCATCTGCCCGCCTGCCTTCCAGCTCATTCTCTACAGGGTCACCACTGTGACTGTTTAAAAGTATAAGTCTATGCACTTCAAGTTCCTGCTTCAAGCTGTTTCATGTTTCCCTTTACCTGAAGAAAGTCCAAATTCCTTTCACAGCCTCTCTGGCCCTTGGTAATGATCAGGCTCATCTCTTACGCTCTTACCTGCCCTCTATGCTCCAGCCACACTGAACCTCTGTCACGTCCTGAGGAACTGGTCATGATCTGACCCTTGGCACATCTGACTCCACTTGCCCCGAACACTCGCTCTTGCCTGATTCAGCCCCTCATCTAGCCAGCCACTCCGCTGCTCTCAGTCCTCAGCCTAAACACACAGCATAGTGGTTAACAGTACAGGCTCTACAAGTAGGCTGCTGGGTCCGCTTCTACCATTCATTAGCTGTATACTCCAGTTCATCTACTTCTCCATGCTTCATTTTCCCTATCTGTAAAATGGGACTAACAACAGTGTCAACCTCATGGATTTGCTGTGAGGATTAAACTGGTTCGTGTGCCTGAGGAACTAAACACAACAGATGGCTCATCGTAAATGCTCTGTAAGTGACAGGTATGATTACTTTTATGTACCCTCCTTTGAGGGGGGCTTCCCAGGTGGCGCTAGTGGTAAGACCTCAACTGCCAATGCAGGAGATGCTAAAGATGTGGGTTTGATCCCTGGGTGGGGAGGGATCCCTCCTGGAGGAGGGCATGGCAATCCACTTCAGTATTCTTGCCTGGAAAAATCCCATGGACAGAGGAGCCTGTTGGGCTACAGTCTATAGGGTCACAAAGAGTCGAACATGACTGAAGCAACTTAACACGCATGTACACACCATCCTTTGAGAGGTCTTCATGGACCCCTTAGACAAAGTTAGAGCCCTTCGCCATAGTAACTGCCATGTGAGTGGATCTAAAAAGTAGAGGAAGATATACTTGTGATTAACTTACTAATGTGGCTTCATCCATTCACTTAATCATTTATTCACTAACTCAATACATATTTATATGTGAAAATTCTGCTCCAGGCAACCATGCTGCACACCTGTGAGCACTGATCAGACTCACAGCCCTTCCCAGGGCTGCCAAAGTAAGGAACTGATCTCCCTGATTAATGATTTTACTAGTCAGTCAGTTAACATTTATGGAGCTAATAGCTATGCCTGTGGCCAGGCAATCTTCAGGATGAAAGACATAGAACAGGAAAGCCCAAGTCCCTCACTGAGAGCATTTACTGTGGAGTAGAGTCAGACAATAAAACAAAAACAGTTTTCAGTTCAGTTCAGTCGCTCAGTCGTGTCCAACTCTTTGCGACCCCATAAAGTTAAGCTGTGATGGACTGTTGAGAGTCCCTTGGACTGCAAGGAGATCAAACCAGTCAATCCTAAAGGAAATCAACCCTGAATATTCATTAGAAAGATTGACGCTGAAGTCAAAGCTCCAATACTTTGGCCACCTGATGCAGAGAGCTGACTCACTGGAAAAGACCCTGATGCTGGGAAAGATTGAAGGCAGGAGGAGAAGGGGATGACAGAGAATGAAATGGTTGGATGGCATCACCAACTCAGTGGACATGAGTTTGAGCAAATTCCAGGAGATGGTGAAGGACAGGGAAGCCTGGCATGTTTCAGCCCATGGGGTCGCAAGGAGTCAGACGCAACTGAGTGACTGAACAATAAAACTGTGATAGCAGAGATCACAAGAGAGGAGTAAGGGATGCTGTTCTAGAGAGGTGTTATAAAGTCCTCTTGGAGGAAGCAACATTTGGGCAGGCTGTTAGATGAAGTGAGAGAGCACCAAGGTCTGTTTGGTGAAAGAGAGCTCCAGACAGTGGTTATTCCAAGTAAAGAGTCTCTCGGAATTTTGTCTTATTCAGGGACAAGCAAGAATGTCAGTGAGGCTAGACCTCAATAAGTAAGGGTGAGAGTGACAGCAGAGGAGACCGGTGAGGCCTCGGGGGCCAGAACACACAATGCTTTCTAGGTCAGGAGGACTGTGCATTTTCTAAGTCTGAAAGAAAGCCATTAGAGGCTTTTGAGCCAAGAAATGGTCAGAACAAAATTACATTGCAAAGGATCACATTAGCTGGTACGTGGAGAACAGATCTGAATGTATGTGGAAAGGGCCAGGTATAATCAGAGAAACTATTTAGGAGGCTACTGAAGTAGTCCAGAAAACAGTGGCTTGGGTGAGAATAGGAACAGGGCTGGTGGTCAGAAGTGGTAAATTTGGGACTTCCCTGGTGGTCCAATAGTAAAGAATCTGTTTTCCAATGCAGGCGATGCAGGTTTGATCCCTGGTCAGGTAACTAAGATCCTGCATGCTGTAGGGCACGGCCAGAAAGAACAAGAAGTGGTCAGATTCAAGACACATCTTGAAAGCAGAGCCATCTGCTAATGGACTGAAGGAGGATTATGAGTAAAAAAAGAGAAGCTGAGGATGCCTCAAGGTTTTAGAACAAAATGGTGAGATGGGGATACTGAGGGAGGACCAAGTGTTGGAGGTGTGGAATCAAGTATCTAAACCAACATGTCAAGCAGGGAGTCTGGAGTTCAGGAGTGACAGCAGGACCGAGGTGATACTTGAGAGTCCTTAGCATACAAATGGTATTTAAAGTCATTGGGCCAGATGAGGTCCCAGTGGGGAGCAGCTGGGAAGAGAAAAGAAAGGAAGAGCTAGTCCTGCACCCTGGGGCTTTCAACAATGGCAAGTTGCAAAGGCAAGACTGTTCTAGCAAAGGAGGCTAAAAAGAAGCAGCTAGTGATGGAGGGGGAAATCAAATTCAAAAACAGAGTAACTATTTCAGTTGCTAAGTCATAGAGGGAAAAGGGGGTGGAAGGGAAAAAGGTACACAAAGGATTCCTGAAGAACTCATCACAAGTATCCTGCTGGCATCCCCCCTTTTATGAACAGCACACCCTCCCAGAGCCGGGGGTTTCTCTTCCATGCCTACTCCCCAGGCTTCTTTCCTGTCTGCATTTCTGCTGAAACAAATGTGTGTGCTTGTATGTGCTCGTATGTGCAACACTTGCATTAGGCAGCCAAGAAAAGAACTGGATAAAAGATATTCAGCCAAGAGGAGAAATACATCAGTGGAACTCTTGGGTCTTCTTGGTTTTGCTGCTTAAGAAGTCTTGGGATTGACATATACATACTACCATATAAAATAGATAACAAATAAGAACCTATGGCATAGCACAGGGAACTGTACTCAATACCCTGTAATAACCTATATGAGAACAGAATCTAAAAAAGAGTGATATATGTATAACTGATTCGGGCTTCCCAGGTGGGGCTAGTGGTAAAGAACCCTACTGATAATGCAGGAGACATGAGAGATGTGGGTTCGATCCCTGGGTTGGGAAGATCTCATGGAGGAGGGCATGGCAACCCACTCCAGTATTCTTGCCTGGAGAATCCCATGGACAGAGTAGCCTGTTGGGCTACAGTCCATAGGGTCTCAAAGAGGAGGACATGACTGAAGTGATTTAGCACACATGCACATAACTGACCCACTTTGCTACACAGAAGTCACTAACACAACATTGTAAATCAACTATACTGCAATAAAATTTAATAATAATTAAAAAAATCTCTACAGTTCAAGATCCCGGAAATATATTCTTCTGGGCAGAGATACAAGTCAAACCATTTTGACAAATGGTCAAAGTAGCCAAATTTCCTCTAGTCAAATCAAGCTTCTCTCAATTATTTAAAATTTCAGGCTTATAACATCCTCCTTTTCATTTTCTTTATTATGTCACTATGTCCCTGAGGTGACCTGGAGACAATCAAAGCCACATTAAATCCTGGACCTTGCTGGAAAGCTTCCCTTCAGCTTGAAAAAATAGACTCTAAACAGAGGGATTTCTATTTAAAATAACTTTTTAAATGTGGTGTAATTTTTGTGAAATGACTTTTGTGATATTTTTCTCATTATAAAACATAAATAGATGTAATTAGCCCTGGAAAATTAAAATTGGTGGTAAACTAATCTGTTTACTTTCTTCCCATACTTTTATATCCTGACTTCCGATAACAGCCTCTGTTTCCCTTTCAAGGATACATTTCCATGTAAATTAAACCACAAGAGAAAAAAGGGGGAAAGCTTTAAATTTCTCTCTGAGCCTAATTCTCTTATTATACTCTTTAAGTTTATTGACAGATTTTTATTGGCCCCAATCTAATGTCTTTCCTTTGTTCGGGGGATATTTTCAAATACATCATCTCTTTTTACATAACTGTAATACAGTACCTAAAATTAGTTATTAAATAAAATACCCAAATCCTCATCAAATGTTAACCACTGTAACGCGCCATATCCATAGTCCAACAGACTCTTTTAAGCCTCAACTCATGCTTCCTTGTTGTTCAGTCACTCAGTCATGTCTGACTTTTTGCGACCCCATGGATAGCAGCATGCCAGGCTTCCCTGTTCTTCACCATTCACCATCTCCCAGAGTTTGCTCAAACTCACATCCATCGAGTTGGTGATGCCATCCGGCCATCTCATCCTCTGCCGCCCCCTTCTCCTCCAGCCTTCAATCTTCCCCAGCACTGGGGTCTTTTCCAATGAGTTGACGCAGAGAGTCGAACATGACTGTGCGACTGAACTGAACTGACTCTTTGCATCAGGTGGCCAAAGTACTGGAGCTGCAGCTTCAGCATCAGTCCTTCCAATGGATATTCAGGGTTGATTTCCTTTAGGATTGACTGGTTTGATCCCCTGGAAGTCTAAGGGACTCTCAAGAGGCTTTTCCAGCATGACAGTTCAAAGGCATCAATTCTTTGGCACACAGCCTTTTTTACTGTCCAGCTCTCACATCTGTACATGACTACTGGGAAAGCCATAGCTTTAACTATATGGACCTTTGTAGATAAATTAACATCTCTGATTTGTAATATGCTGTGTAAGTTTGTCATAACTTTTCTTCCAAGGAGCAAGCATCTTTCAATTTCATGGCTGCAGTCACCATCTGCAGTGATTTTGGAGCCCAAGGAAATAATTCTGTCACTGTTTCCACTGTTTCCCCATCTATTTGCCATGAAGTGATGGGATGGGATGCTATGATCTTCATTTTTTGAATGCTGAATTTTAAGCTATGTTTCCTACTGCTTGCTTTATTTCTCACCTAGAAGATTCCTCATACCTACCATGCTTTAAACTGAAGGTCTGGTTCTTTCTTCATCCCAATCGTTCTTACTCCTGTGTGCTCAATCACTCAGTTGTGTCTGACTCTTTGAGACTCCAAGGACTGTAGCCATCCAGGCTAGAATGGTAGAGTGGGTTACCATTTCCTACTCCAGGGGATCTTCCTGACCCAGGGATCAAGCCATCACCTTTTGAGTCTCCTGTATTGGCAGGCAGTGCTTTACCACTCACACCACCTGGGAAGAACTCAATGGTTGTTTCATCCCCTCAGTTGCTGAGTCTTCCCTGTGGACTCCATCACCCTCAACCTCCACAACCAATTATCGCTAGATTCAGTCAAGTCCACTTCTACAACACTGCCTTTTTAAAATTTATTGTTGAAACAAAGTTTAACTTTTTTTAAAAAGCCTTTAGTGAATTTGTTACAATATATATTTTTAAATATTTTGTGTCTTTTTTGGCCACAAGGCATGTGGTATCCTAGCTGCTGAATGAGACATCAAATCTGTACCCCCTGCCTTGGAAGGTGAGGTCTTAACCACTGGACCACCAAAGAGGTCCCTACAGTATGTCATAAAGCTCTCCATTCACTGCATCTCCTCTGCTCCCACACCAACCCAAGGCATCCTCACCTACAATTATAGACTGCAAAAGCCTCCTATTTGGTCTCTCCTCTTCTATAATTTCCCCTTCCAATCCAAGCCCAATCTCAAAATATGTTTTGCATAGACATCATTCTGAAAAATAAAATCAGGTAAAATGATTCCCTGGTTATCAAAACAACCCTGTTTGACCAAAATTATTCATCAAAATACAATGATACTGAATTATGATGTCAGTTGCAAAAAGATCTGAGAGTTCCAAAAATCTAAGAAAAACGCAGCTCTTAATTTAATAATCCACACATGATGTGGTCATGAACTTTCTTCTTCTAACTCTGTATTCTTCCATGGAGGGATCAAGGATTCACACATGAGGCAAAAGCACCAACCTTTTTTTTTTTCCTGAAGAAGTCAGCTAAGGATGAGGAAAGAGTTTCTAAAGCTCTGTCCCTTTAAAAACTAGCTTTTGGGGTTCAAGAATTCTTGGTATATCACCACTGACCTCTTCTACAAACCACAGAGTTTTATGAAAGATGTTGACAGCATCATTTCCTGTTTTAATTTCCTCAAAAAAAAAAAAAAAGTCCTATTTTGTGCAAAGCGGTAAAGCTTTTATGACTTCTCCTGGGAGTCTATTCCCCACTCCTAAATGATCTTATTCTTGTTATTACAGCTCTGATAAAGACTCTGATGAAACACTTCTTATAAATTTCTATTTTATTTATCAAAGCATCTACTTATGCATGTTGTTAGTTAAGGGTGCTGTTGTTTTCAAGATGTACATGAGAAAACAAAATGCTATCTCATGAAGAGATGTTTAGCTCCCAAAGCTACTTCCTAATGCCATTTCCATGGAAACAGGACATTTTCCCTTAACTGCAATGACATTAATAATCAGGTGTCTAAAGTCATACAAAAGGGAGAAAAGAGGACAGAAATTACCAGCCAATCTTTCCTATGTCAATGGGGAACATGACAATCATGACCCTCATCTAAGACAAGAATAGATATTCAACAAGTTAATCTTTCATCTTATTTTTGTTTCTAGATACATCGTATGAAAACAACAACAAAAAAGTTGCCATCCAAAGAAAGGATTCCAAGGAAAACCACTCAAGCAACAATTGAAGAGCAGCTTAATCTCACTGTTCCTCTATGAAGCCTCTCCACACCCATCGTGTGCCACCCAGAGCCAAACACAGAGGGCATCTGATCAAACACAGAAGTAAAGGATTTGGGCAAAGATGTATTTCTTGTAATTTCTTTGTACAGACCTCTGTAGAGCTCTATTTACACAGTGACAAAGGAGTATATGGAAGAAGTAAAGGAAAAGCTCAAATAACTCAAATCAGAATGTTTATAAATTTATGAACATCTCCAACTATACATCCAACAATCAAACAACTACTTTTTTTCTTTCACTTTTCCCCAGGTGCTCACTGTCATGTCAGTAGCCTTGAGTCTCAAGAGTAAAATAATTTGCAAACCATGAGAAAAACTACATATAATTTTTCATAGCAAAAGCTTAAAACAGAACATATTGTTTGTGGCCAGAATTGGGAAGCTATGAAACTATCCTGCTATGATTAAAACTTTTTCTATCCACTTCTTTCAAGATATGCAAAACAAATAATCTATCAGACCAGAATTAAGGACAAAGAACTGGCTTGGAGTTTGTCTGTCATCACAGGATGATCCAAAATCATGTGAACAATTTTGTGAACAAAAAGTTTACAAAAGTTTGGAACTACTTCTTGTAAGACATTCACAAAGAATGTTGAACCGACTAAAAATTGCATGGTAAAAATGGCAAATGTTACTCTTCGACACAGTTTTCTAGAATATCTGGTCAATAAACATGCTATTAATTTGGCGTTCTCTTCAAAATGATAATTTGAGGAAATCTTTAAAGGAAAAATTATGGCATGTCACAATGTGGTCCAAAATAGTAGCAACACCACCTTCAGATATGTAGCCAGGAGTAAGACTGTTGGATCAACACCACCTTCAGATATGTAGCCAGGAGTAAGACTATTGGATCATATGGTAGTCCTATTTTTTTTTTTTTTTTGAAGAAACACCATATTGTTTTCCATTAGTGTCTGCACCAATTTATATTTGCATCAACAGTTTTGTGTGTTCATCTAACCAGTATCTTAGAGAGCTATCTGCACTCCTGTGTTCACTGCAGCATTATGTACAACTGCCAAGATATGGAAACAACCTGTGTCCTTTGATGGATGAGTCAAAAAAATAAAATGTGGTGTATATACACCATGGAATATTCAGTCATAAAAAGAAGAAATGTGCCATTTTCAGCAACATGTATGAACCTGGAGGGCATTTTGCAAGTGACATAAGCGGGAAAGAGAAAGACAATTACTGTATGGCATCAAGTACATGTGGAATCCTTTTTTTAAAAAATCAATTTCATAGAAACCGAGACTAGAATGGTGGTTGGTTGCCAGGGCCGAAGGGAGGAGAAAATGGTAATGGCAAGGAGTATAGATCAAAGGGTACCAATTTCACCTATAAGAAGCCTAAATATTGAGAATCTAATATACAGCATGGTCACTCTCGCTAATCACAGAGCACGGTGCATTTTAATGCTACAGAGAATAGATTTTAAGCAAATAGATATTTTAAAAAGAGTTAATTACGTGAGGTGATGAATGTGTTAATTATCTTGATCTTGGTAATCATTACAATGTGTATGAAATCATCCCACTGTGCACTTTAAATATACATAATCATATTTGTCAACTTTTCCTCAATAAAGCTGGAGAGGAAAAAAAGAAAAAAACAATGGCGACATCAAAGTCTGTTCCCATCTGGGGAAAGTCACAGATCAGTCTTGCTGGCTAGTATCAGAGAGGTGCAATCAACCCTCAACCCTGCAGGCTCAGATTTCAGACTTTGTCAGCACAGGCAGTGCTAATGGTAAAGAATCCATCTGCCAATGCAAGAGACACAAGAGACATAAGTTTGATCTCTGGGTTGGGATGATGCCCTGGAGAAGGGCATGGAAACCCACTCCAATATTCTTGCCTGGAGAATCCCATGGACAGAGGAGCCTGGGGGGGCTACAGTCCATGGGGTTGCAAAGAGCCAGACATGACTGAAATGACTTAGTACACACCCAGCACATCAAAGAATCCTTCTCCCATAGCTGAGACTGAAGATGAATCCAGGAAGCTAGTTTAGGAATTTCTACTGAGAAAAGATCCAAATAGTGACTTCAACTTTCAGTCTGTGTGAAAAACTGCATTTTACCCCCAGTACAATGGTGGTTTTCTCTTCCTTGGGAAAGAAGGAAAGAGAAAGAAAGAAGAAAGAAAGGAAAGAAGAAAGAAAAAAAAGAAGGAAGTAGGGTGGATAGAAATGAGGCGGTAACTGTAAGGGTTGACATTCGTCTCACACAGCCCAGCCTCCCTGATCCAATGCACCCATCTATGCTGTGCTCAGTCACTCAGTCGTGTCTGACTCCGTGGACGGTAGTGCACCAGGCTGCTCTGTCCAAGGGGATTCTCCAGGCAAGAATACTGGAGTGGGTTGCCGTGCTCTCATCCATGGGATTGAATCCAGGTCTCCCACACTGAAAGCAGATTCTTTACCATCTGAGCCACCAGAGAAGGTCAAGAATACTAGAGTGGGCAGTCTATCCCTTCCCCAGGGGATCTTCCCAAGTCAGGAATCGAACTGGAGTCTCCTGCATTGCAGGCGGATTCTTTACCAGCTGCGCTACCAGGGATGCCCAATGTACCCATTTTGTCTCTGCCAATGCAACCCAAGTGCCCAAAGGCATCCATTTATCAAGGTTCCCTCTCAGCAAACCAGGATTCAGAGAGGCACGTCTAGCTTTGCCCCAGCTTCTTCTCTGTTTTCCCATGGCTAATCAACCTCAGTGCTCAGCAACACATTCTTCCATTAGATATAGTAATACTTTTAATCACATTCAAATTAAGTCTGGTGGGGAGGGGAGCCATTCTGTATCTTTCAGGTGACTTTGTGCATTTCTCTATTACAACTGATTTTTAAGTTTAATTTCAGCAGATCATCTCATGTCTTTGATTTTCTCAAGTGCTCAGGGGTTACATCAACAGGTCTGTAACTACCAAGGACTAAGTAATCTCATGATTCCAGCTAGCTCACATTGTCCAGATTGACTCTGACCCAGAAAATATAAAGCTTTTTAAAAAAGATGGCTGTTTATGAGAAATTAAAATCATTAAGGGAAAATGAAATAACTGATAAGAGAGTTGTCAACTTATTTTGCTAAGAGCATTTAAAAGAAAAATATACCATCTACTGCTGCTGCTGCTAAGTCACTTCAGTCGTGTCCGACTCTGTGTGACCCCATAGACGGCAGCCCACCAGGCTTCCCCGTCCCTGGGATTCTCCAGGCAAGAATACTGGAGTGGGTTGCCATTTCCTTCTCCAATGCATGAAAGAGAAAAGTGAAAGTGAAGTCGCTCAGTCTGCCCGACTGTTAGCGACCCCATGGACTGCAGCCCACCAGGCTCCTCCGTCCATTGGATTTTCCAGGCAAGAGTACTGGGGTGGGGGGCCATTGCCTTCCCCGATACCATCTACTAATACTAAGTAAAGATTTGTTGTTATTATTCAGTCACTAAGTCATGTAAAAGTCTTTGCAATCCCATGACTGCAGCACACCAGGCTCCTCTGTCCTTCATTATCTCCAGGAGCTTGCTCAAATTCTTGTCCATGTAGTCGGTAATGCCATCTAACCATCTCATTCTCTGTCACCCCCTTTTTCTTTTGCCTTCAATTTTTCTCAACATCAGGATCTTTACCAATGAGTTGGACCATCTTCGTGTCAGATGGTCAAAGTGTTGGAGCTTCCAGCATCAGTCCTTCCAATAAATATTCAGGTTTAATTTCCTTTAGGATTGACTGGTTTGGTCTCCTTGAAGTCCAAGGGATTTGCAAGAGTCTCCTCCAGCACCACAATTTGAAAGTAAAGATGTTTCAACCCAAATATAAGGGAAAAGACAGTCTCAGGATAAAACAGCACCTTTAGGATGGTTCCCTTAGTTTCCCCACTTTTCTTCCCACCATGAGCACCTTATTTTATTCCAGCATTGTCAGGCCGGCATGCTCTGGCAGAATAGCATTTGGCAAACCATCCTCCACAGCTCCAACACTCAGAGAGTCTCCTCCTAGAGCTCAGGCAGGATGTGACCCAGAAATAAAGCGACCTGCCTCATGCTCCAAAGTCTCCTAACAAAGAGACTCCAAAGCTCTTTCTATATTTAAGAAACAAAAGTGAAAACCTACAAAAACTAATACAAGTCTTTGATTCTGGAAGAAATTTATAAAAATATAATAACATAGACTATTTCAATAAAATGCCTACTTCCTTCCTTCAGAGCTGAGCTTCTGGGAAGAACAGTCCTTGCGTGCATGCCTGGATCCACTCTCNAAGAAATTTATAAAAATATAATAACATAGCCTATTTCAATAAAATGCCTACTTCCTTCCTTCAGAGCTGAGCTTCTGGGAAGAACAGTCCTTGCGTGCATGCCTGGATCCACTCTCATCTGGCCTCTGCCCTCTCATGCTACCAAAATAGCCCTCAGCGGATCATTATTAACCTTCTAATGTCAGAATCCAATGAAAGTGTTTCAGTCCTTATAAGATTAAGGTCTATGCTGACTAATTCCTTTTTCTTAACATTTTCTTGGCTTCCAAGACACACTCCTTCATCTCCTTAATGGTTTCACATTCATGCCTTAAATTAGGGATGTTCACATGCCACAGGGCAACTAAGACCACGTGCTGCATTTACTGAGCCCACGTGCTCTAGAGCCCATGATCTGCAACTAGAGAAAGCCCTCACCCTGGAATAAAGAGCCCACATAACCAAAAAAATATAAATAAATACAAAAAATAAATAAATTTAAAAAAAAAAAGAAAAAGAAAAAAAAATAAAAAATAAAAATAAGTAAGGGATGGAAAGGAGAATTCATCTTCCTTGTTGACACTGATCTATTGCAGTGGGTTCTGAGACCACTAGCAGAAATCAACCTTGAATATTCATTGGAAAGACTGATGTTGAAGCTGAAGCTCCAATACTTCGGTCACCTGAAGCGAGGAGCCGACTCATTGGAAAAGACCTTGATGCTGGGAAAGATTAAAGGCAAAAGCAGAGGAGGGTGGCAGAGGATGAGATGGTGGGATGGGATCACCGACTTGATGGACATGAGCTTGAGCAAACTCTGGGAGATGTTGGAGGGCAGGGAAGCCTGGCATGCTGCAGGCCGCGGGATCGTAAGGAGGCAGACACTACTTAGCCTGTCTCT
>SJYX01017635.1:356199-375273 GCA_006410675.1 Oreotragus oreotragus | reverse complement strand
ACTCCAGGAGTTGGTGATGGACAAGGAGGCCTGGCATGCTGCGATTCATGGGGTCGCAAAGAGTTGGACACAACTGAGCGACTGAACTGAACTGAGTAATCCAACTGTTGGCCTTTCTAAGTAAATTAATTAGTTATATTGGTTATTTTAATGAAAACTTTTTATTCCTGGTTGAAAAGTTTAAATGAAAAAAAAAAATCCGTATGTTATATCTATGTCTGAGAAAAGTATTCCACATTGGACCATTCAATTCCTTTGTTCATGCTATAGGCCCTAACTGTATACATAATAGAAAAGGATTATTATCCTCTACAGTGCTAGATCTCCAAAGAAAAATGTGGGAAGTGATACCTAGAAGCCCATTTTTCCACTAGAATATTAAAATAAGTGTCTAATTTTCTCTGGAAATTATTATATGGGCTTGGTCAATAGATATCAAACTCATAGTACCTTCCCTAAACAACTGGCTTCCAATCAAAGAAAACTTTAAACAGTGCTACATAAGTGTCTTTCATTTTTACAACTGTTTTCATTAAAAACAATAACCACAGAAACATTGCATTTTAAAGTTTCATTGGCTATTTAGTGTACTGTTTATTTTATTTTCACATTAAATATTTCCTACAGTGCAAATTTAGGTAATCCCATGCTAGGGATTATAGCCTCTCAGTTGATTTTTGAAACAAAGCTGAAAGGATTCAAGTACATAAGAAAAGCTTTCAAGATCTCTTTTCTACAATAAAATTCAAGTCTTGTTTTCTTTGGGGACTGCCCTGTGTCATTCTTTTCATGTGGTTTCCTCTTGTACTGCTGTTTTACAAATAGCACACATTTTGTAACATTACATATCAATGAGAAACATAGTGGACTTTCCCCAAAACCTCTAAAGGCCAATTTAAAATATTTAATAAGGCATTTTAATACCAAGCAAATGTTCTCTGAGATTGCAAATCGTTATGCATGACTTGTCAGAGCTCACAGCTCTCAGTATTCTTGGGCTTCCCTTGTGGCTCAGCTGGTAAAGAATTCACCTGCAATGCGGGAGACCTGGGTTTGATCCCTGGGTTGAGAAGACCCCCTGGAGAAGGGAAAGGCTTCCCACTCCAGTATTCTGGCCCTGAGAATTTCAAGGACTGTATGTATAGTCCATGGGGTTGCAAACAGTCAGACACGACTGAGCAACTTTCACTTTCTTTCTTTTCTTTTACTATTAAACAGCAGCAACAAGACAAAGTATTAATACATATGCACATGGGAAACCATCACCACAGTCAAGATAATGAACACATTCTCTGCCTTCCAAGTTTCTTGCATCTCATTGTATTCCCTCCTACGCAGCCTGTACATGTGCTAAAATCAGGCCACTTGGGTAAAAACTTCATTCCAAAACTTCAAGACTGAGTTTGGGCAAGTCACTTAAGCTCTCTCTGTCTCAACTTCCCAATTAAAGTAAAAAGGGAATAATAATACTACCGATTTCATATATGTATGGTGAGGAAAATATAGCTAAAACTTCAGGATGCTAAGAGAAATGTCCAGTGGCTCCTATTTCACTAGACTAAGAGTTAGATCCTTTAAAATGACCACAAGAGAGACTGCATGATCTAGCTCTCAACTCCTACCACTCTGCTCTGCCACATCACTGTTCCTTGTATTAATAATACTTGCTGAGCAATTGCTGACCACAGAGACTTTATGCCCACTCTTCCCTCTGTCCAAAATATTCTCCCCCAAACTTGCCCATTCCAGTAGTCATATACAGATGGGACAGTTGAAGGCTGAGAGCCAAAGAATTGATGCTTTCAAATTATAGTGCTGGAGGAGATTTTTGAGAATCCCTTGGACAGCAAGGAGAGCAAACCAGTCCATCCTACATGAAATCAACCCTGAATATTCATGGGAAGGACTGATGCTGAAGCTGACGCTCTAATCCTTTGTCCACCTGGCATAAAGAGCCGACTCATTGGAAAATACCCTGACTCTGGGAAAGACTGAGGGCAGGAGGAGAAGGGGGTAACAGAGGATGAGATGATTGAATGGTATCACTGACTCAGTGGACATGAGTTTGAGCAAACTCCAGGAGATAGTGAAGGACAGGGAAGCCTGGCACTCTGCAATTCATGGGATGGCAAAGAGTCAGACATGAATAAGCAACTGAACAACAAATTTGCCCAGTTTTTTCTCATACTAATATTATATCTCTCTACAAAATGCCAAGCCTTTCCTGTGCAAATTTTTACCCATCCCTTTGCTGTTTATTCCATTTCTTCCACTTTCCAAAGTTCTTTTCACCCTCAAAATTTCTATATATTTGCTCATGTATTTATTGTCTCCCTCCACTATCCCCTAATGAAAACATTAGCTCCAAGAGAACAAAGATTTTGCCTATTTTGTTCATTGTTTCTCTAGCACTAGGTTCATACTAGATACTAAAAACACTTATTGAATTAACAGGGCCTCTGGCACACAGTGCAGACTCAACACATGGCAGCTATTATCAGTAATGTGATTGTCCTCACCACCATCACTGCACATGCCCTACCACCACCATACCCAGTGAACAACCTCTGCCTCTAAATGAAACTGTAGGCCAAACCCTTTCCTCCCCAAACCAGGCCCACATCTGCATTCTGAGGACAGTGCCACTGTGTCAACTCACATTTCTCCGAAGTCCTTGACCTTGCCTAACCTTGATTTCTGGAGCTAGCTGTTTCCCGTAATGTTTTCTTTCTCAGCTTCCTAAATCTGGCCTCACACTAAATAAACCACAGACTTTCCATTCAGAGCGTGGCCCATTTGACCCTCAAGAATCTGCTGAAATTAACCCCGTACTTTCTGATTCCCAAAGTAAAAATCCACACCATATGACACCCTAAGCTCTGCTTGATCAGGCCTTCTCTACAACTAACTGTTGATGCTCTAGTTGGACCAATAACTTTAAATGAATTATATATTTTTATGAAACAATCTTTAATTCATATAAGTACTTTTCTGTCTCAGTAAAAGCTTCCATCTTCCTACAATACTTTCACAGTTCTTGAGAAAAACCTGCAATTCCGTCATGTGTAATATCGATTTATTTGCCTAGATAACAAATGCTATGCTGATATGAGTACACAAATACTAACTAGCAAACGAAACAGTGATCTATCTCACAATATTATGTATAGTCACTTTTCAGTAGATATCTGTAAATATACATCTGTGGGTCTGTCATACCAGGGGGCTGCATAGGTATTCAATGAAGATATATTAAACTGAGTTTGCAGGTGTTGTAGAATCTGTGTGACAGGCCTCTGATACATAATCCTGGGTCATTTGACACCTTGCCTGATTTGCATTGCCTGAGTACTTTGCATATAACATATTTGTTATAGTCAAATATTCTAATTCAGAGGCTCTCAAAAATATAATACACTGAAAGACTGTTCATCGGCTGATTTCCTTCCATCAATGCCTTTCACTATGATAACTTCCCTAGAGCCTGCAATCCTAAATGCCCTAAATCACCGACCCCTCTCCATAGTTCGGCAGAGCTTAGTCTTAAAAGAAGTTTCTGGGATCGGACAGACACCAGACTAAATGATGCCAAATGGGTGTCATCCAAAGTCACTACAATGTCTGTTCCAAACCTGCCTATGTACTACATTTTTACCTATCTGGAAAGTTTCCGACATTGTTCTTATATACGAATGGACTTGCTTCAGTGTCCTTTCTCACTTCTCCCAACCCACCATTTGTATCATTATTTATTATTTAATAACTGTATCTCCAGATGACTCCCCACTGCACGGATTCTCTCCATAACACACACAAACATACACAGATTCACACTCGCACAACAACCACTACTCCTCCCAGCCTGAAGACATTCTCAAATCTCATTCATCCCTTATGAAGAAGGCTCCTGTAGTTTCATCTCTACAAGCTCTGGAAATGTTTCGTGCATGTGGTTAAATATACATAACATAAAATGTACCATCTAAGCCATTTTTAAGTGTGTCATTCTGTGGCATTAAGTAAACTCACTGTGTAGAACCCTCACCACCATCCACCTCCTTCCTCTTAGCTCTGGGCAACCACTATTCATTCCACTTTATGTCTCTGTGAATTTGATTACTCTAGGACTCTCATATAAAATCATATAATATCTGTCCTTTTGTGAGGAGCTTATTTTCATTTAGCATTATGTATTCAAGGGTCATCCACAGTACAGTATGTGTCAGAATTTCCTTGCCATTTAATACCGAATAACATTCCACTTGATATATGTACCACATCTTACTGATCCATCTGTGGACACTTGAGGTGCTCCCACCTTTTGGCCTGAGTATGTATCTTGAACACTTTTAACCTTTTCTCCATAACTGTTGAGAGACAAATAAACATTAGGTATTCAACTAAGCACTAAGGATAAATCAGGTACAAAATCACAAATTCTGCTTTCATGGAGTTTACGTTTTGATGGGAAGAGACAAACAATAAATAATAATTAGGTAGAGCATTAAAGAATGTGCTAATCATTGAACAATTGCACTCATCTCCCATGCTAGTAAGGTCATGCTTAAAATTTTGCATGCTAGGTTTCAGTATTATGTGAACCAAGAACTTCCAAATGTCCAAGCTGGGTTTAGAAAATGAAGAGGAACTGGAAATCAAATTGCCAACATTCACTGGATCATAGAGATAGCAAAGGAATTCCAGAAAAACATCTACCTCTGTTTCATCAACTATGCTAAAGTCTTTGACTGTATGGATCATAATAAACTGTGGAAAAGTTTTAAAGAGATGGGGATACAGACCAAATTTTACTGTCTCCTGAGAAGCCTGTATGTGAGTCAAGAAGCAAAGGTGAGAACCCTGTAGGGTTTCCTTGGTGGCTCAGATGGTAAAGAATTTGCCTGCAATGTGGGAGACCTGGGTTGGGAAAATTCCCTGGAGAAGGGAACAGCAACCCAATCCAGTATTCTTGCCTGGAGAATTCTATGGAAAGAGGAGTTTGACAGACTGTAGTCCACAAAGAGTCAGACATGACTGAGTCACTTTCACTTTTCACTTTCTTGGACCAACTGAGTACCAAAGAATAGCAAGAAGAGATAAGAAAGCCTTCTTCAGTGATCAATGCAAAGAAATAGAGGAAAAGAACAGAATGGGAAAGACTAGAAATCTCTTCAAGAAAATCAAAGATACCAAGGGAACATTTCATGCAAAGATGGGCTCGACAAAGGACAGAAATGGTAGGGAATTAACAGAAGCAGAAGATATTAAGAAGAGGTGGCAAGAATATACGGAAGAACTGTACAAAAAAGATCTTCACTACCCAGATAATCACAATGGTGTGATCACTCACCTAGAGCCAGACATCCTGAAATGTGAAGTCAAGTGGGCCTTAGAAAGCATCACTATGAACAAAGCTAGTGGAGGTGATGGAATTCCTATTGAGCTATTTCAATTCCTGAAAGATGATGCTGTGAAAGTGCTGCACTCAATATGCCAGCAAATTTGGAAAATTCAGCAGGGGCCACAGGACTGGAAAAGGTCAGTTTTCATTCCAATCCCAAAGAAAGGCAATGCCAAAGAATACTCAAACTACCGCACAATTACACTCATCTCACATGCTAGTAAAGTAATGCTCAAAATTCTCCAAGCCAGGCTTCAGCAATACATGAACCGTGAACTTCCAGATGTTCAAGCTGGTTTTAGAAAAGGCAGAGGAACCAGAGATCAAATTGCCAACATCCGCTGGATCATGGAAAAAGCAAGAGAGTTCCAGAAAAACATCTATTTCTGCTTTATTGACTATGCCAAAGCCTTTGACTGTGTGGATCACAATAAACTGTGGAAAATTCTGAAAGAGATGGGAATACCAGACCACCTGACCTGCCTCTTGAGAAATCTGTATGCAGGTCAGGAAGCAACAGTTAGAACTGGACATGGAACAACAGACTGGTTCCAAATAGGAAAAGGAGTACGTCAAGGCTGTATATTGTCACCCTGCTTATTTAACTTATATGCAGAGTACATCATGAGAAACGCTGGACTGGAAGAAACACAAGCTGGAATCAAGATTGCCGGGAGAAATATCAATAACCTCAGATATGCAGATGACACCACCCTTATGGCAGAAAGTGAAGAGGAGCTAAAAAGCCTCTTGATGAAAGTGAAAGAGGAGAGTGAAAAAGTTGGCTTAAAGCTCAACATTCAAAAAACGAAGATCATGGCATCCGGTCCCATCACTTCATGGGAAATAGATGGGGAAACAGTGGAAACATTGTCAGACTTTATTTTTTTGGGCTCCAAAATCACTGCAGATGATGATTGCAGCCATGAAATTAAAAGACACTTACTCCTTGGAAGAAAAGTTATGACCAACCTAGATAGCATATTGAAAAGCAAAGACATTACTTTGCCGACTAAGGTCCATCTAGCCAAGGCTATGGTTTTTCCTGTGGTCATGTATGGATGTGAGAGTTGGACTGTGAAGAAGGCAGAGTGCAAAAAATTGATGCTTTTGATCTGTGGTGTTGGAGAAGACTCTTGAGAGTCCCTTGGACTGCAAGGAGATCCAACCAGTCCATTCTAAAGGAGATCAGCCCTGGGGTTTCTTTGGAAGGAATGATGCTAAAGCTGAAACCCCAATGCTTTGACCACCTCATGCGAAGAGTTGACTCATTGGAAAAGACTCTGATGCTGGGAGGGATTGGGGGCAGGAGGAAAAGTGGACGACAGAGGATGAGATGGCTGGATGGCATCACTGACTCGATGGACGTGAGTCTGAGTGAACTCAGGGAGTTGGTAATGGACAGGGAGGCCTGGCGTGCTGCGATTCATGGGGTCGCAAAGAGTCGGACATGACTGAGCAACTGAACTGAACTGGACCAACTGATTGATTCAAGATTGAAAAAGGAGTACAACAGGGCTGTCTGCTGTCACCCTGTTTGTTTAATCTATACGCTGAGCACATCATAAGAAATGCCAGGGTGGATGAGTTATATCACAAGCTGGATAAGATAGGCAGGAAAAACATCAACAACCTCAAATATGCAGATGATACCACTTGAATGGCAGAAAGAAAAGAGGAACTAAAGAGCCTCTTGATGAGGGTGAAGGAGGAAAGTGAAAGAGCCAGCTCAAAACTAAGCATTAAGAAGCTAAGCTCATGGCATCTGGGCCCATTACTTCATGACAAACAGAGGGGAGAAAGTTAGAAGCAGTGACATATTTCCTCTTCTTGGGCTCTAAAATCACTGCGGCTAGTGGCTGCAGCCATGAAATCAGAAGACGTTTGCTTTTGGCAGGAAACCTATGACAAACCTAGACAGTGTGTTGAAAAGCAGAGACATTACTCTGCCAACAACTGTCTGTATAATCAAGACTATGGTCTTCCCTGTGGTCATGTATGGTTGTGAGAGCTGGACCGGAAAGAAGGCAGAGTGACAAAGAATTGATGCCTTCGAACTGTGGTGCTGGAGAGGACTCTTGAGAGTCCCTTGGACAGCAAGGAGACAAAACCAGTCAATCTTAATGAAATCAACCCTGAATAATTGTTCAGAGGACTGACACTGAAGCTGAGACTCCAGTATTTTGGCCATCTAATGCGAACAGCTGACTCATTGGAAAAGTCCCTGATGCTGGGAAAAATTGAGGGCAGAAGGAGAAGAGGGCATCAGAGGATGAGATGGCTGGATGGCATCACTGATGCAATGGACATGAACTTGGGAAAACTTTGGGAGATAGTGAGGGACAGAGAGGCCTGGCATTGTGCAGTCCATGGAGTCGCAAAGGGTCGGACATGACTGGGTGACTGAATAACAATAAAGCATTAACATGAAGGCTGAAATTTTAAATATACTGGTCAAGATAGACCTCACTGAAAGGGTGGCCTCTCAGCAATGACTTGTAAAACTTTGGGAGATAGTGAGGGACAGAGAGGCCTGGCATTGTGCAGTCCATGGAGTCGCAAAGGGTCGGACATGACTGGGTGACTGAATAACAATAAAGCATTAACATGAAGGCTGAAATTTTAAATATACTGGTCAAGATAGACCTCACTGAAAGGGTGGCCTCTCAGCAATGACTTGAACGTGGTCTTTATTTTGATGGTTTCACACAGCATTTGTGAAATGAGTATTATCCTCCCATCTACATCTGCAGTACCAATGCTGCTAGATTTATTTGCTTGAATAGATAGGTTTCTGTCTTCATTAACCCCCTAAAATCTATTCCTTACATGTTACTAATCCTCATCAATATGTTGCCACTACTCAGTCATGCAGATGTATGTGGTAGGCACCTCTCAGATGGTCCCCAAGGATTCCTGTCTTCTACAATTCTTGCCTTTGTATAATAGCTTTCCCTTAAGTGTAAGTTGGACTCAGGAGCCTCCTTCTAACAAGCAGAATATAGCAGAAGTG
Source organism: Oreotragus oreotragus (assembly GCA_006410675.1). Lineage (NCBI taxonomy): Eukaryota > Metazoa > Chordata > Mammalia > Artiodactyla > Bovidae > Oreotragus > Oreotragus oreotragus. The sequence continues at coordinate 366,859 of SJYX01017635.1, read as the reverse complement.
ATGTAAGGTCATTTCCAAGGCTGAGTTTTTAGAGGCTATAGTTTCTGACCTGGGCAGTCTTTCTCATATCTCTTAGACTGCTTTCAATGTGGGAAACCAGTTGACATGTTACGAAGAAGCCCTGTGGAAAGGCCCCTGTGACAAGGGACCAGTCATCAGCCACGTAAGCACTCTTAGAATCAGATTCCCTAGATAGGGCTAAGTTCTGAGATGACTGTAGCTTCAGCCAACAGGATGACTACAACCTCACGAGGGACCTTGAAACAAAGACCTCCAGCTAAGCCACTCCGAGCTTCCTGACCCACTAACGTGTGAGATAATAAATTCGGATCCCAGCTTTAGTATAATCTATTAAGCAGCCGTCGATAACTAATTTGTAAGAAGAGAACTTGCAACCTTTCTCTAGATTTTTTTTTTTAATTCCAGACTTCCACATCCCAAGATCCTGAAAGTGCTTGGCACAAAGTAGGTGATCAATAAATATCAGTTAATTACTCTCTCTCCTTTACACATCACTATGAATCATCAAGGCCTGTCAATGTGCTCTTCTACAAAAGTTGAGAAATTGTCTGTACCCCTATTACCACTATCCTAGGTGGATCCCTTCTCATCTCACACTTAAACCATGTCAATGTCTCTTAAGTAACTCTCTCTGCCTTCATTCACACCACATCTGTGCACATTCTCTTCAGTGGTATCTGTCCAACTCTTTGCGACCCTTAGGACTATACCCCACCAGGCTCCTCTGTCCATGGGATTTCCCAGGCACGAATACTGGGGTGGGCTGCCATTCCCCATTCTAGGGGATCTTCCTGATCCAGGGATTGAACTCACACATCTCCTGCATCTCCTGCATTGCAGGCTGAGTCTTTACCCACTGAGCTAAAGCCCTCACTCTAGCTACTGCCCCTAAAATTGATCTTTTATGCTGCAATTAGAGTTGTCTGTGTGAAAAATATCTGTCCTATTTACATTTCACGGGTGCCCTGTTGCCTAAAATAAAATTCAATATCATTGGCACTGCATTTTAGGGCTCCATATCAAGGCTTCAGACTATGTGTTCAAACCTACCTTCTGCCATTCACTACCTTATATATCATGCTTTAGTGATATTTATCTATTTTGATTTTTCTTTACAAACCATCAGGTTTTTTCTCCTTTCCTTGGTTCATATTGTGATTTTACCTAAAAACCCTTTCCACCTTTCTCTGTCTGGTTAGATTTTACCCATTCTTTAAGACTTCACATCAGGAATCATCCTTCCAGAAAACACTCTCTGCATGTTCCACATTGGCCAACTAGCGCTTTCTTGTGCTTCCCGGGCTCCCTGTAATATACCTGTGTTTTAGGGTTTACTGCTGTATTGTTACAGCATTTCTGAGGCAAACGGTAAGGGAGAAAGATTTTCCCTTCAATTTTTTACCTAAAATAAATTAATTTTCCTTGATGATGTAAAGGCATCTCTTAGGTATTTAAATGTCTACTGAGTGGCAAGTTATTTTCTTAAGATTAAAAAGTGCCAGAACATAAAATTAGTCACTATGAAGAAAGTGAGCCCAAGGGAATTTGAGGAAGAAATGAAGTGAAACTCCAACTCCCCACCGCCCAAATTTAAAGTGAAGGACACTGGTTGGGACAGACCACGTGAGCCCTTTCCAGGCCCTGCCACAAGGCAGGGAATGGTTCCTGAGGAAGGCAGTGATTAGGAGCAGAAGCCAAGGCTGCGGGGTGGGCGCTGAGCCCCTGTTCCGGCTGCACGACACGTGTCAGTGAGGCAGGATGTTTTTGGACTCTACGCCCTAGCACGGCAATTCCTCACCGGGAACCACAGCTGGAAATGAGCAGACGGCTGCGGCCTGAGCCCTCTGCGGGGAGCTCCACCCACACATCACACGTGTTGTACATGGAGCAGCTTGACACCAAGGAATCCAGTTCAGTTCAGTTCAGTCGCTCAGTCATGTCCGACTCTGCAACCCCATGGGCTGCAGCACGCCGGCCTCCCTGTCCATCACCAACTTCACTCAAACTCACGTCCATCGAGTCCGTGATGCCATCCAGCCATCCCATCCTCGGTCGCCCCCTTCTCCTCCTGCCCCTAATCCTTCCCAGCATCAGAGTCTTTTCCAATGAGTCAACTCTTCGCATGAGGTGGCCAAAGTACTGCAGTTTCAGCTTTAGCATCATTCCTTCCAAAGAAATCCCAGGGTTGATCTCCTTCAGAATGGACTGGTTGGATCTCCTTGCAGTCCAAGGGACTCTCAAGAGTCTTCTCCAACACCACAGTTCAAAAGCATCAATTCTTCATCTCTCAGCTTTCTTCACAGTCCAACTCTCACATCCATACATGACCACAGGAAAAACCATAGCCTTGACTAGACGGACCTTAGTCGGCAAAGTAATGTCTCTGCTTTTCAATATGCTATCTAGGTTGGTCATAACTTTTCTTCCAAGGAGTAAGTGTCCTTTAATTTCATGGCTGCAATCACCATCTGCAGTGATTTTGGAGCCCCAAAAAATAAAGTCTGACACTGTTTCCACTGTTTCCCCATCTATTTCCCATGAAGTGATGGGACCGGATGCCATGATCTTCGTTTTCTGAATGTTGAGCTTTAAGCCAACTTTTTCACTCTCCACTTTCACTTTCATCAAGAGGCTTTTGAGTTCCTCTTCACTTTCTGCCATAAGGGTGGTGTCATCTGCATATCTGAGGTTATTGTTATTTCTCCCGGAAATCTTGATTCCAGCTTGTGGTTCATTCAGCCTAGCATTTTTCATGATGTACTCTACATAGAAGTTAAATAAGCATGGTGACAATATATAGCCTTTTCCCATTTAGAACCAGTCTGTTGTTACATGTCCAGTTCTAACTGTTGCTTCCTGATCTGCATACAGATTTCTCAAGAGGCAGGTCAGGTGGTCCTGATCATGTCCAAGGTCTGGAGCAGCAGCCATGAGGAGACACCCCACATCCAAGGTCAGAGAAACCCCAGTAAGACGGCAGGCACTGGAGTGGCTGTGAGATACCCCAGGTCCACGGGCAAAGGAGAAGCCCCAGCAAGATGGAAGGAGGGGCAAGTTCACGTTTAGAATTAAACCCCATTCCCACTAGAGATGCACAGAGGGCTCAAACAAACCTTGTATGCACCAGGACCCAGGGACCCCATAGAGACTGAGACCGGGGAACCCAGCATCTGTTTAATTTTCCACACAGCTCTCTCCTCTCCATTCCCATCTCACCTCATCCCAACTTCTGCAAAGTTAAGCAGAAGGAAAAGTCGGAGGAGACATCACAAATGTGCCCTCACTCTCTTAATAAATGTCCAAATAGATTTTGCAGCCTGAGCAATGTGGATAGTGGGAACATCGATAAACCACTTCCAATATTAAAACAGAATATATGCAGCAGACAATCTCTGTCATGTCACGTGTTGACAAAGGGCAGCCTAAATGAGGGTTAGACAAGGGTTTTGGAGACAAATCAAGCTGAATTGCAGACGTGCTCAACCTCTTACTAACTGTGTGACAATGAGAAAGTCATTTAGTTCCTCTGTGGCTTTTATCTGAAAAGGCAAATTGGGATGAATAGTAGTTCTTACCTTGTCAGGTTGCTGTGAAGAATAAATGAGAGAATTTACTGAAGGGCTTAGCAATCGATAAATTTAACTTTTAAAGTGGTCAGCTGAAAGGGAAAACACTTAAAGCCTTTCTATAGCATCTCAGACAAATGGTAAGGGAAGGTCAAACAATAAACCCACAAATAGCATCCCGTTTGTCCTCAGCAAAATAAACATCTAGGGAAAACACTGGATGCAATGGGAACTTGAGATTGACCATACGGGATCTTCTGCAGGTTATAAAAATAGCTTAATTTAATCAGAAACCCTCAGCTTCCAAGAAGTCTGAATACATATGAGAAGGAAACAGATTTTGTCAATCAAGCCCTTGTGTCAGACTCCACATTCGAAACAGAATTGTGGTTAACTTAATCAGAGGTCATATGGCCCACAGGACAAGACAAACATTATATTGTTTTGTTTTTTTTTTTTTTTGCTAATATCTGCCTTCAGATCATTAATAATAGTGGCTTTAAATAATGATCTTTGTTTGTTACCTCTTATAAGTCAGGATGAACCATAAGTGAACAATCTGTGGACTAACCCCTAAAAATTAAGGCTAATTAGTTTAAACTGGACTGAACACCATTGAGCAGAACACGATTGGATGACAGGTAACAAGACAGTGTTTTTAAAATATAGACCCCAAAATATTTAGTTTCCTACACGGGGCCTGTGGACACTCACCTAGACATGCTAGCTTTAACTTGAAAATATTTCAGTGTGCCTTATTTTAAGAAAAAACAAAAACCATGCAAAATTTTTCCCTGATGCTGGGAAAGAATGAAGGCAAAAGAAGAGAGTGACAGAGGATGAGATGGTTAGATAGTATCCCTGACTCAATGGACACGACTTTGAGCAAACTCCAGGAGATGGTGAAGGACAGGGAGGCCTGGAAGACTGCATTCCATGGGTCGCAAAGAGCCGGACACAACTTAGCAACTGAACAATAGCAACAGTGCAAATTTTCAAAGCAGGGACGTCAGAAGATAATGACTTGCGTTAGAAATATTCTTGGAAAAATTCCTTAGAATACAGAAACAACTAAGTCCAGAAACTGAATCTGCTTGTACTCTATAAAACTGTATCTGTATCAGTGCATTTAAGGAATTAGCAAAAATAACCAAAGTCTTATTACCATAAAGTGGAAAAGCAGGAAAATATCTTGAAAATCACCAAGGCTAATCCTCTCATTTTATAAAATTGATCCACATCAGCAGGTGGAGTGATATCCTATCACTGATCATCTGGGGACTAGATGCAGAAGCCGTGACTTCATCCCCTAGGTACCTTCCATCACTGCAAACTGCATGCCTTTTTCCTTACACATTATTTGGACACTGTATTTTGAAATGGTTCTAAATATCAACTGTCAATTTTTAATAAGCTAAGAACCAAAGTTCAAGTCTCCTATCAACTACCGTCTTTAGGAAAGGGCAGATCAATCTGGAGGCAAATGAAGTGTGGCAGAAGAGATACGCCAAACTGAAAAGGCCCAGCCACATGGGAGCTCATTTCACACACAACATCCCTGGCCATCTTCACTGTGGCTTCACTGCACGGGAGCCGTGAAGAAATGGGACCATTAATTTATTCACCCAATATCTGTTGTTTGTCTATGTGCTCCAAGCTGTGAGAGTAACACAGAGAATAAGTCAGAAGCAGTCTTTTACCATCCATCAACAGTGGCAGGAAATACTTATCGAGGGCTTCCATGCTAACCAATCACATGAATTTTCTCACCTAACACACCCAATATAAGTCTAATGAAATACGTCCTACGGTGGTCAGCATTTCACAGCTCCAGAAGGAAACGCAGAGAGACTGAGTAACTTCACCAACGTCACACAGCTGCTAAGTGAGAAAAGGGGAATTAGAAACCAGGCTTCAAGGCTTCCACCTTTAGCCAGTATGCTGGACTGACTCCAAGAGTGGAGGTGTGAAGGTGAAGTCACTCAGTTGTGTCCGACTCTTTGCGACCCCGTGGACTGTAACCTACTAGGCTTCTCCGTCCATGGGATTCTCCAGGCAAGAATACTGGAGTGGATTGCCATTGGAGGAGATGCACATTAAACACACATCTGCAAATCATCACTTATGTTACAATTGTAGTTACTTACACAAAGGGAGACTTTAAGCTACTAGAGTCTTTACAAGAAGGATCTAGTCATTGTCACAGGGCTCTGTTCACTGCCAGACTTATTCATTACTTGTCAATGTTACAGTGACATTTACCTTCCAATACAAAATGCCGTATTAGTAAAGTACATTTATAGTAATGGGAGAGGGAAGTTATGTTTATAAGCTTTAAGCATTAACCACTGAAACAAATCTGATTTCGTCCACTCAGATTCTGGCTGCCAGAGGAAATGTCTTCTTTTAAGCTTGAAAATAGTTCTTGAAGCCACCCAGCTCTGTCATGTTTGAATACTTTTTTTTTTTTTAATCACAGAGAAGGTGGGGTCTTCTCTTTTCTTTTCACATCCAATTCACTAGCTACTCAAGGTGAAGTTTGCCAGACTTTCATTAAGTTTTTTTTCTTTCTTACAACTCTGACAATGCCCATCATTCATCAGGCCAGGCCACGCAGGCCTGGTGTCATCCGAGTTATCCACGCCCGTAACTGCAAGAAAAAAGAAAGATTCACCTCTCATCCCCCGGTCTGCTTGATTTCTGCCAAATGAGGGCAATTAGTAGACATATGGACAACCTCATCTACCTAATGGAAAGTTTATTCCCTCACGCAGTCACGTTTTCCATCCAAATCTGTTTTAAATGAATCAGGAAAACCACATAGAGCCATTTCATACAGCGCACAATTAGTACATCACAAACGGGGGGTTGGAAGCTGATCTCCAGCCTGGGCTCCAGCCTCTGAGCCGCACACTGACCTGACTGTGTGTCCACCTCAGACCTCAGGTCGCCCAGCCAGGTGCCTGAGGGCTGTGCTTTCCTGTTGCACATCTTCATAAATTCACACTCATATCCTATAGTCTAGCTGGAGCTATGGAATTACTCAACCCTGTGAAAGTTGCATCTCACTGGGTCTCATTGCCTCCATCTCTAAAATCAAAAGATGGACAAAATAAATTCCAAGGCTCCTCTCAAGTTTAAAACTCTAAATATAAAGGTTTAGGCTTCCCTGGATTATTCAGAGATGCAGTGCGATCTGCCTAAGAGGGAGAAAAGCAGGAGCAGCCGATCCTAGAGGCTTCCTATGGAGCCTCAGGCAGGACTTCTCTGTAGCCTCCAGCTCTGGCTCCCTTGCTAATTTCCTAAGGGGCTGCCTTAGATATCTCATCTGTCTCTTTAACCATTTGCCCAGCCCCCGCTATATGGGAATGGCAATGAAAGGGTAGCTGTGAAAGCGGTTGGCAAATGTAACGTATCTGCTGGGTCCTCCCAGAGGTGTGTATCCTCCAGATTGTCCAGGGGAAGTTCTTTCTGGTTATATGCCCCCCAGCGCCCTTCTCTCCTATTCTTCCCATTTGTCAGTAGAGCTTATGAGAGTGAACATCTGCTTCCCAGTCTGTTTTTGCCATTCCCAGGATTGCGCTGGCCATCAGACAGTTGACACTGGGGTCTTCATTACTCCTCCTGGTGTTGCCCAGTGATGCTGGTCCACCAGGACTATCAAGGTTAGAGCAGGAAAGCAGAAGCTCCTTGTTGCCACAGAGACCATCCGCCAATCAGCTGCCTTGGAATAACGTTAGAGAGTAAGCCCGCCACCACATTCCACCACGTCTTCTCTACTTACAGCCCTACAGCAGGACTTGGAAATCACAGGCTCTGGCAAATCTAGGCACATACTCTGTTCATGCAGTCTGAGAGACACGCTGCAGAAATTAACATTCTTGGGAAATGAACGTTAAATACCTCAATTTGTTAATCCTGGATCAAAGACCAGCTGCTGCTTTCTCCCTTCTTCTATCCTGATTTGGTTCCCATCCTCTTGGAGAAAAGTGAGCCCGAATCAGTACTGTTTGGCACGAACGCAAGATGTGTGACACGAGGAACCTCCACAGGGAGGGTGCCTGAGGTCAGGCTGCAGAAGAAATTCCCCCAGGACACCAGCCACGCTGCCCTGTGTCTCCACCTCAGCCTTCGCCAAAGCGTTTCAGCGGCGGCGGCACACGAGGAACATCCATCAAGCTCTCTCCAGGGATTCACCACAGTTGCTCCGACCTGCCTCACAACTGGAGACTCAAGAGACTGTCTCGCTGTAAGTAACAGGGAAATTTACCTAGACCAGCCCAACCCTTTCTCTCCCTCCACGACAATCAGCCCCAGCCTTGGCGGCTCAGCGTGTTCAAAAGTGGTGCAAATACTGAATCACGGAAACATCTCTGGAAAGTTTCTGTGACTTGCTGGTGTTGTAATGCTCAACCTGTGACTCTAGTTTTAAATAAACAGGTGGCACTAGGGGTAAAGAATCTGCCTGCTGATGCAAGAGATGCAGGAAGATCCCTGGGTTGGGAAGATTCCCTGGAGAAGGAAATGGCAACTCACTCCCATATTCTTGCCTGGGCAATTCCCTGGGCAGAGGTGCCTGCAGGCTATCGTCCATGGGGCTGTAGAGAGCTGAAGAATGGATTGAGCGGCTGAGCACATGGAGCTCATACTAAACCCACACAGGATGAGAATGCGCTCATGCAAAAGCAAGAAATACTGGACTCTCCAGCCATGCCCTGCTTGTAAGGCAGCCAGGATACTGGAAGGAGAGTGGGCTTGAGAAGTAGCTCTGGGTTCCAATCCTAGTCTGTCATCCTCTGAGTAACTGGACAGATGAGTTAGCCTCTCTGAGCCTCGGTTTTCTCTATAAAACAGTCCAATAAATCTCTGCTGGAAGGGTTATTTTGAGAATTTAAAAAAATACATTTAAACAGTCAGTGAAGAGTCTGTCCCAGAGTGGTAAGACATCACCATCATCTCTTGATAGAGTCTTCAGCTCTTCTTTTTCACTTCCCATCAGATCAAAAATCCAACCCATTCAGCAGGAGCAGTGTACGTGGAAGGTCATACTTCTTGATTTTATTTCAATTTTTTAAATTAATTAATTTATCTATTTGACCATATCAGATCTTAAGCTGTGGCATGTGGGATCTAGTTCCCTGACCAGTGATCGAACCCAGAGCCCTGCATTGGGAGCGTGGAGTCTTACCCACTAGACCACCAGGGAAGCTCCTTCTTGATTTTATTTAGTGACAGATAGCACATATGTGACGGGGAAGGCAATGGCACCCCACCCCAGTACTCTTGCCTGGAAAATCCAATGGACGGAGGAGCCTGGTGGGCTGCAGTCCATGGGGTCGCTAACAGTCGGACAGACTGAGCGACTTCACTTTCACTTTTCTCTTTCATGCATTGGAGAAGGAAATGGCAACCCACTCCAGTATTCTTGCCTGGAGAATCCCAGGGATGTGGGAGCCTGGTGGGCTGCCGTCTATGGGGTCACACAGCGTTGGACACGACTGAAGTGACTTAGCAGCAGCAGCAGCAGCAGCACATATGTGAAAGTCAGCCTGCCACAGGCACACTATTCTGTACATAAATATCAGAGGTAGTACTCTTTCCAGCTCAGCTTTACAGATACCTCTTCACACCTACCAGGTAATCTGGAATGCTTAGAGAAAATGCAGATGGACAAGTGAAACATGGAGGTTTGAAAAAAGGGCATGTAAAAAACCTTAGCCAACCTAAAGAAGAAAATTAATACCATGAGGTTCCTTGTGGCTTATCCCAGCTTCTGATTCTTCATATGTCATGTCCCTCTGGACTTTGATTCCTTCTTGCAGAGGTCATGGAGAGCTCATGATTTATGCAGAAAGATTACGTTGGAAAGCGCTACTTGGGGCTCCAAGAAGCACCTGTATCTGGATGGTAAAACCAAAAATCCACAGGTGTCAAATGTGCATGGAGCCTGCAAGCCAAACATGACCACCTGTTCCTGAAGAATTATCTGAACCACTAAGCACAGTCCCTCTTGGGCTCTGGGTTAAACCCAGTTGTGTTAACTATCTCGACAAATCTGGACGCTCTCTCCAATGTCGTGAATTTGCAGCATTGGGAGATATGGAAAACACAGCCAATAGACAACACAGATAAAAAACCTCTTGATTGTAGCAATGCTGAAAACCATAGAAGTCACTGTCTAATAGTGAGGTTCTATGTTTTGTTAGTGTTTTTACATTTATAAACACAATATACAAGCATCATCTTTATCCTCTTAAAAAGATTCCTGTTGAGAATTTCTATTTGCCTTATGGATCGCTTCCCTCATAGCTTGGTGAGTAAAGAATTCACCTGCAATGCAGAAGACTCTGATTTGACTCCTGGATCAAAAAGATCTGCTGGAGAAGGGATAGACTACCCACTCCAGTATTCTTGGGCTTCCCTTGTGGCTCAGCTGGTNCGCTTCCCTCATAGCTTGGTGAGTAAAGAATTCACCTGCAATGCAGAAGACTCTGATTTGACTCCTGGATCAAAAAGATCTGCTGGAGAAGGGATAGACTACCCACTCCAGTATTCTTGGGCTTCCCTTGTGGCTCAGCTGGTAAAGAATCCACCTGCAATGTGGGAGGCCTGGGTTCAACCCCTGGGTTGAGAAGATCGCTTGGAGAAGGGAAAGGCTACCCTTTCCAATATTTCCAGGATTCCAGAATACCCACTCCAGTATTCTGGCCTAGAGAATTCCAGGGACTGTATAGTCCATGGGATCGCAAAGAGTCGGATATGACTGAGCCACTTTCACTTTATGGATAACTGGAGAAAAGTTCTTTGTGTACAGCAAGATTTTAGTGGCCCAACTCACAAATCTCACCAAGGCTGTGCTAATTGTAAAATCAAATATCTGTTCTTTATAATAATGAGCTCCCATAAATAGTTCCTGCTTGAGTCAGATTTACAGCACACCTCCTTTCAAGGAGGCAAAGAGATAAACTCTCTCACATGCTCTCATATGCCAAAGGCAGTTCTTTGGCTCACAGACTGTTCCCAAACTGATGACTGCCATTCCACCCGCCACCCCCACCCCCCTCACCCACCTA